>JASMMZ010000003.1:10310394-10658216 GCA_038502455.1 Anisogramma anomala | reverse complement strand
AAATGTAGGAATGAATGAATAAACAGATGAACGAATTAATGAAAAAATAAATAAATATATAAATATATAAATATATAAATATATAAATATATAAATATATAAATATATAAATATATAAATACATAAATACATAAACACATAAATAATTGAATAAATAAATATATAAATATATAAATAAATGAATAAACATATAAATAAATAAATAAATAAATAAGTATATACAACCGTTATATACAACCGCTTAAAATAAATATCGTTTCTTAAGACTTTAAAGCGCAGAAGATATCAGAATTTGTTTGTATCTTAATGCAAGTCTGAAAGACTATGTTGGCTCAAGTAACGCGGAATGAAATTGTTGGTTGTAAGGGTTATTTTTTGGATGCATCGTTACGCGGGCGGTACAACGGGAAGACGCCGATCTTTTTAGTCACAAAAGGGTCGCTTAAAAAGATTGAAGTGGTAATAAAACCGATTGGTAATATCATGGTGGAATGTGGTGCATATAAAGTGATGGTATTAAGGGCGGCTGGAACCTGAATTTTTTTTCTCGAAAATGGGCACTGTTAGAGTTTATAGTTTAGGCCCCTAACCTTCCTTAACAAAGTGGTCCGTGCACTCATGCCAAGAAAGTTGATGTAAGGTCGAAGATGTATATCCATGGTTTATATTACCTGTAAATGAATAACCTTATTTAAACAATCTGTAATAATTATAAAGTAACGTAAATCGTTAACTTGTTTTTCAAAGAGATCGATTATGAAGTCGACGGACAATCTGCTTCAAATCTGTTTAAAAATCGGTACGCGTTTTAAAATTCCCTGTTAATGATATCGCTAATAAATCGTCGACTCACAAATATTACAATTATAATAAATACCTTGAACCACATGACAAAGCTAAGGTTAAAAACAGGACCTAGATAATATAAAGATAATAATATTGCAGATCAGGTACCGGTAAAAAACGAGTTGTTGAAAAAGTAGTAATTGCAGTGCAGTAGTTCATCTTTACTTGTAGTAAAATTGATTATGCTATGGTCTACTGTATTGACTAAAAGTTAAATATAGTTTTCGCCCACTTCACACTAGAGCACGAGACAAGCAATTGGCTATATAAATTATAGCACGGATCGTCTAATGGTCTGCCAAACCTACAACAATACATGAACCACTTTTAATAAAGTATTAGTTACTTCGACTAATTTCGAATCAAGTAGGTTGCAATGATAAAGCCCTACCAATATTGATTAGTACTTATTAAGTTAAGCATAAATAATCTGAGTAGATGAAAAGACTACTTTTTGGTAACACTTCACATTAAACGGCATTTAAGGTAGAGGAAAGGTTCTTACAAATGACTTTTGCTACTGTATCAGTTTTTACAACAATAACTAAAAAAAAACTTTTAGAATACGATAGCTTTTACTTCAGCCTAAAGGTAGGAGCAATATTGCTATTAAAAAATACTACGAAGTCTTGACCAATATTTTTTCAAAGAAAAGCGTTAAAATTAACCATTAAAAGCCTCAAAGTTAGTGAAATAAGTAAACGGTTAAGTTAGTATTACTATAGGTGTTACTACTACAAAAACGTCCAAGTTCCACGCCATTTAACCAACAATAAAAAATTGCTTCCGACCTTACCATTTACATTAAACCTTTCCTCCAAATACCAAGATTCTACTTTACTTTAATCATTTCTTTCCCCTATACCTCTTTAATTTTCAAGATCATAACACAAAGCGAAAACACCAAATCGCGCCAAAAAAGCAACGTCGCGCGACTTTAAGCTGAATTACCAAGTCAGCACGCCCCGAATCACCAAGTCTCTTGCCTAATAAGTCCTACACAAGTCAAAACACTAAGATAACACCTACCTAAAAACTAAAAAAGGCAATTAAAGCCTTCAGAGCCCTCTTTTCTAAAAATACAATGAAGATCCTCAGGGGCCATATGTCGAAGAAAGATTAACCGAAAGGTATTTAGTTAACTTTGTTAGCCATTATATTGTCGATTGAAACGGTAGGGAAGAACTTAATTGAGGCAACCGCGTCTTTCGCAAGTATTGTACATTCTTTAATTATTAAACCATTTACATGAGAAAGAGAATTTAAAATAGTTTTGAGTCCAAATTAAAGGCTGAGCTTGAACGAAAAAGGGTTTACATACCAGAAAAAAGCTTCACCAGGTTAACAAAAATCTCTTCGAATTAAGCTAACTTAAAGAATACTTTTAAAATCCACGCCCTGGGGAAAATGATATTAATGACCCTTAATACACTTTCATACGTTTTAGAGAACTTTCTATTAATCCCTAATTAAGTTAAATCATTTCGTACACCAATAATGAAGAGCTTATAAATTTACTCGACAGTTTAACACCTCCACATAAAAACGTAGAGTACGCTTTTAATGATAACAAAACACGTGAAAGAAGAGTCATAAACTAAACCATGACAAGATAAACAACCATAATAACTATGAAAAAATAGAAGAAATTTGAAGAAAATAGGTCAGAGCTATCGCTTATAAAGGTTGGATACTGTCTATTATCCTCGATAGAAAGAGAGAGAGAAAGAAGCCTTTACCAAGGAGTTGTTATAGGATACAGAAAAGTGGTGGCCCGCTTATATGATAAGATGACTCCAGAGAATCGTAGAGGTATATCAGCTGCCAGGGCTAGATCCCTGGTAACCACTATTACAGGTACCAGCTTATAATATTATTCCCAGCATATCCCTATCCCCATAGTCCCCTCCTCTCCTGTTTTTTTTTTATGTATGTATATAAACCTACTAGCCCTTTTAATTAAGATGAGTAAAGACGCCAACTGTTATTGCTTAACAAACTTAGGTTAAATGGCTTATGATTGCTATTAGCTTTTTTAATTAAAGTAGGTAAAGCTAATTACTACATTATTTAACCTATGTAAATTAATTGGACTCCTATTACGATTATTGTAATTAACTATCTTAACGAATATAAGTAAAGCTATTCATCAATATCAATTAACTTGTGTAGGTTAATTAACCTTTTACGATTATTAATTTATATGTGTTAAATAGCTCATTATTTTCAAACTGCGAAATAGTGGCTTTTAAAGATTTGATAACTAGTAACGTAAAAGATTAAGTTAAGTTTACTGACGGGTTGAGCGGAAAGTCCTATCATTATCCTTAGCCAAACTAAAACAGGATTCGAAAAAGTTAAAGCCTTTGTATGAAAGAAATTCGGAAGTAATTTCCAAGTTGAGTATATATAACCTACTTATTTTATTAAAACTTATCGTTCTAGCAAAATATTGATACGGGAGACGGCTTATCTAAGGTTTATTACAGGGTTTTAAGATGCTTTCAATGCAGAATTCAGGTTTGGTATCGTTATTATTACCTATAGCGTTAATAGCGACTGGTTAATAGTGGCGAGCTTATTAACTTAGTCGGAGGTTAGAAACGGTTTGGATAAGTTAATCGACGTTAAAACGGGGGTGTTTTTTTTGACCGGAATATAAAGTTCAACGACATAGTAGTCAACGATATATATATTACGGTATTTATCGTAAAAATAATTTTTTTTTTTTTTGGAAAACTGGTTTCGTTTATCGTTTTCAAGGACGAATTCAACGTTATCGCCAACCTGAAACCGTTTCGAAAATTAGTGTTATCTATCAGCGGCTCCCTTTATATACGTTATTGTGTAGCCATTATTGCGGTAGTTGTAGATTTATTAGTGTTGCAAATACGTTTAACAAAAGTTTCTTCTTTTACGCGCGATTTTGTGGTTGAAATTAGTAAAAGTTAAATAAGGTATATAGGATCGATGTGATAGCGGTGTATCATAAAAACGGGTCAATATTTATATTGACAGTGTATTTATTATTTAATATTCATTTGTAACTGGGTAATAAACGGCTTGAATCCAGTTTGGCGTAAATGATAAAAAAGTATATACATTGAAATCTTTTAATTAACGCGTTCGGTAATATTATCTGTCCCGTTGTCGAATACAGTATTTACTTATTATTATACACCCGTTAACTAGTAAAGTAATTTTTTAAATCTACTAATCAAGTTTAAACCTCGATAATTAATATTAATGCAAGTAAATCTGTAAAATCGATAATAATAATTTAAATATCACTTTACGTAACCCTCGAAGTTCATTATATCAATTACATTGTAAGTAGAACCTTTAACTCAACGATTTGTAATAATTATCAAGTAACATATGTCATGAACTCGTTTTTGAAGACAATTGATCATGAAGTACATTCAAAATTCGTTTTAAAGTTGGTCAGAAATTGATCATAGTTTAAAAAGTCATTTTTGACTGTATTGATAATAAGTCGTTCGCTGATAAATTTCGTAATTCCATTGAAAGGGTTGGACTATACGCTGTAACCCAGGTTAAAATATATTTAAGCTCAAATCCCTATAACTATATCGCGACTTGGATAGTCGGTAAAAGGTAAACGGCTTGTATCTTACATTAATGCGATAATAAGTGGTTCATAAGTATAAACCTTAATACAGTAACGAAACCATAAGATATTATCGTCGTTTATTCATTATTCCAAAATGAAGATCCTAAGTATTTTATTGTTATCAATACAAATATTAGTCGGAAAACTTTGGTAGTGTATGCGTATTTTGCAAATTCATTTTGGATAAATAATATTTTAGGAAGTAACAGCTTTTTAACTATTTCAAAAATCGATATTGACGAAAAAATATAATTTTGCAGAATGGATTCGTGTGCGATATTATGCCGGAAGATCTGTGTGCGCAGTGGCAGCTGAAGATAGACTTTTTCAAGGCGTAGAAATTTTGATTCCTAACCTCAAAACTAAAGGTTCAAAAAGGATTTAATAATATTCCCATTTCGTTGGAATAGTATATCGCATAGTATAAAACGAACCTTTTTATTATAAATAGCTTAAAATGGAATCGCAAAATTCTGTCCAATTGGCGGATTTATCCTTTGGAAAGTTATTTGCAGGAATAAATTGTTTGAAGTTTTTATAGTTTGTATAGATAATATACGGATGGGACGTCCCCTGGAATTCTACGTTTTGTTTGTTGTTAAACAGATTATAACCCCTAATAGTTCTTTGTTATAGTTTTTTTTTTCAATTTCATTCTGCAGGTAATAAACGATGAAGGTAATATACTACTAGACATAGTATCCCATTATCGTCTCGTTAAAGTATGTAATCTTTTAAAGTTTAACCGTAATAGTCGGTTTTAAATTTTTTTTCCTGGGTAAAGTCCTACTAGGCAAAAATTTGTTTGAAGAGGGTGGAAAATTTAAGTCGATCGAAACAAGATTTTTCCTCGAGCCTTTAACAGAAAGCGACGACCTTTTGAATTAAACGAATTAAAAGGCAGGCGCTTGAAAAGTATTTCCGAATGAATTACTGATAAATAATTTTTAAAATAAAAAGAAATCGCGTATTCTTAATATAAATAAGGAAATCGTTTATTTATGCATAAAATGTAGCTTTTCTGTATTTATACGAAGTCTAATTTATGATTTGATAACGAATTTTAAATCTTTATTTTGAACGTAAAATTTATATTTAAATATATTAAGATTTGGATTATCAAAGTTCAAGGCGTTTAGTACATATTTTATGTCAACATAATAATTGTTTTGAATATTATTGAAATATATCGAAATATCTTTGAATTAAACAAAGTAGAAAAGAATCGAATAACAAATAAAAAGAATTATCAATATATTATTAAACGGTAACTAGTATATTTGAAAGACCGAAAAGTGTAACCAACCATTTAAAAATTCTAAAAACGTATAAAAAACGCAATTTTTACTCGTTGCCTTTATTAATACATGGTTTGTAAAAGGTTCCTTTAATATTAAGTTTAAAAAATGAAATTATTCGTCACGTATTTATGAATCTTTTTTTAATGAGGGAAAGTAGATAATGGTCGGCTTTCGTAATAACGTAAAGACTATAGTAATCAATACGAAAATACGAACAGCATCCAGATTCATTGAAGAAAAATATGGAGGCGCCTACTAAGGAACTGCTAGTACGAATGTAACCTTAATTAAACAACTCGGTTAATGTCTTTAGCAATACTAAAAGTTTATTTCTGTGGATATTACTACATATCCTCATAGATAGTATACATAGGACAAGTAGAAGTTCACTGTATTGCAGGGTTCACTCCTGCAGAGTGCACGATAATGTGTCACACTGCAGGCTGCACTCTTATAAGACGCAAAGTGCTCCATACATAGATTGGTCTGGAATGACTATTCCAGACTGAACGGCAATGCATGGATCGGTTTGGAATAGCTATACCAGACCCAACGGCAATACGTGGAGCGGTTTAGAGTAGTACGTTCTGGGCGACGGCTTATAAACCCTCACTTGTGGTATACACTTTTAAATTATCCTTTAAAGAATCATCTTTTTATACTCCAACACCAATTATTTTAATTACTCTGTAAAGATCTTAATTCAAGTGAATACCAAGGCTGAAGACCTTATCGATACTAATGAGTAGGCGACTCGATCGATTATAAATAGCCTGGGAAAAATGAGACAAATATACGTTAAATATCTATAGCAGGATATTGTAGCGTTTTTAATTGTTTGTGTTCCAACACTTTGTTTTAAAATAATTACACGCCGATGTGTATAAATACCATAAAGATTAAATAACTTTAAGAAGGAAAATTTTATTACGATATTACTAATCTTTATTTAGCGCTTTATTTGTTGAAAGTTCTGTTACGCCACTATTAACTTTTGTTTGGCGTTTTAACGTACCCAGGAACTTTTGAAAAAGCCTTTTATCACATAACAGGCCACGTAAGCCAAAACTACTAAGTTTAGAAACCCTTAGCTGGGACCTATCCTATTTTCGATATTTAACTTGTTTCCTTACTTTAAAATCGGTTACGAAATACCTATCTAACAAGATCGTTTTAGCCAAAGTGGTTACGTATAAAGCAGCCAGACCGATTACTAAACACCGAATTATATAACATATCTTTCTATAATTACACCTCTCCTTTTTCCTCCATTCGCCTTACACTTCCTTTAACTTATTCGACTTATCACGATCGCCTTACGTATTTCAAATTTAGTTCTCATTATGTTTAGGTTTCCTTAGTCGTTTGACTAACGTAACGTTACCAAATGCTAACAAAACTAATTTAAAATGCTTAATTGGTTTATAGTGACGTTTCATCTATCGTTTAAAACTTATTTGTATTAATGAATGCTAGTAAGCACTACTTAAACCACTTTAATTCCTTTTTTTACTTTGTACTTGAAACTTATTACCTTGAACATTAAAATTCAAATATACATAAATCTTATTACGGCGCGAAATTACTAATTTGGACCATTTCAATATACTAAATATATATAGAAACTACCTTAAAAAGCCTATATTTATATCCCTAAGACCAACATCACTAGAGGAGACCAACGCCAAATTCGATCTCCTGGTCGAGAATATGAAAATTGGGAAGGTTATAATGTATGAAATTGACTTGGGCCTTTGGAACAACACTATCGATTCGCAAGTTAAGAAACTCGATTTATATACGGCAAACATATACATTTCAGCCGTTGTGTTCCGTTATTGGGAAGCAAAAGTGTAGGGATTTAATTTGCTAGATAATTTCTGTAAAAAAAATCGAAATAAACGTTAGATATGTAGCAAATAGTAAATTCTATTATTACCAAAGCCTTACGGATCTAACTATGCATTAGAGGTATTAATACCCTAGGGGATTGAAGTAGCCGCCTTGCAAAAGCCTTATTCGAAATAATATAACTCGTCGACGTATCAAACTAAAAGGTTAAAAAATTATATTTAACGGAATTTGTAAAAGAATGTTACCTCACAAAATAAAAGAGACTGTTGTTAAAACGACGAAAACGAGGCGTAAAACAATATAATTCTATACTTAGACCATAAAGCAGAAATAAAAACCCTAAGGAAAAAGAACGACAACAATCCTTGTTTACCACATAAGTACGATACACTTTTACGCTAACATATATTACAAAATAAAACCGAATACCAAACTACTTCCCAAATACCAAGAACAGCCCATTCGACTGTGGCGAAAGCGGCTGAAACACCGAAAATTATCCGATCAACTACGAAAGGATCGGCTAAATCATAAATAACAACCCGATCTAGGAATTAACGAAGGACACAAAACTCCAGTACATACCCTACGAACTAATACCCGTAAACTACGACCCTTACCGCGACCTCATACCACATTACTTTGCAATAAATAGGAACAACCTTATAAAGTTAACTAACTTTGCCAGGTTATAGGATAGGGATAACAACTATAGCAATAAGCTGTACGATGTACTTGATAACAAATTATGTATAGTGTTTAATATGTATAAAAGATCAGATATTAAATTATTCTAATTTTATATTATCTTGCTGAACATAATTTTTGGATTGGATAAAGAGTGGTATATATACTACTTTATGTTAATGTATATATTTGTGAAGTATTTGAATCTTTTAGTGTTTGACTTCGATACAAACATTAGTTATAAACTTTAGAAAAAGTACTAGATCGTAACGACTTGGAAATCCGTAAAAATAAATAAAAAAACGCCGATAAAAACCCATAGAAAATTCTTAACATCTTATTAACTAATTTCCGTAAGTGTTGGGCAGCCAATGGACCGGAATACAAAGGTATTAAATTATTTGTTCAAATAGTAACAAAAACCCGCCACGAAAACTCTAATTTTGATTTTTCATTTTTTAAAATAGAAAACGACTTGGAAGCTTTTTATATAAACTTGATAATATTGTTTGAAACCTCTATACATGGATAGAAAAGCCTCGGATTATCATTTATATCTCATAAAACTAAAGGCGAAGCCTAAATTATTAAAGTCAACCTTACCGAAACAATTTACTATATTTCAAACTGTAGATTTAAGGTTTAACCGAGGTAAAACGAACGTTTAAAGTACAGGTACCAAAAAGGAAACTTTGTCATTGAAAAATAAAGATCCTTCGAAAATGGAAAAAACGTACCGAAATTACAATAATACTTACGTAAAGATATACGAAACCCTACTGGTCTTTAAAAGCGGTGTATCATATGTGATAAAGTCGGCTTCAAGTTTATAAACCACCCTGCTTACGAGTAAATTCGAACCAAACCATAATTTTGAGCTGAATATGATTTTAAGTATCGAATAAAACTAATTTTGTAATATACGAAACCGAATACGAAGGTATAAATAAAATATTGAACGTATACCCTTGCGAAGACATATCCGGGAAAGACGACCTCAAATAGAATAATACCTATTTATTAGCCTACGACGATATAAACGCCTAACGTATCTTTGCCAACTTACTGGATATCTCCTTTTTATGTATTACAAGCTTAAATTGCGTAAACGAAGTGTTTAACACCTATATAACATTATGATTCACCCTTTTTAACAAATACATAACCAGGTTTCTGGGTATTATACCTGATACTGACGTAGCCGAAATTTCGACAACCGATAAGCGATAATTCAACGTACTGGCAGCGAAATTTCCGAAGTTTCGGCTAAATCGAATAGGAAAACAACGAAAGGTCTTATTTAGTAAAGATAAAAGAACGTCGTTCAAAACGATCGTTATAAATACAAGTTTCAAATCGATTAAGTTTTACGTAATATATTTTAAAGCGCTATTTATACTTTTATAAACTCATATAAATAAATTCGAAATCGAGGTCCGGAATACGACCAACTAATTTATTCGTGTTTTAAATAACAAATCTGTACCGCTCTGGCTTAAATTCTGCTACTTTTAACTTTTTCGGCAAACAAGTATAATGAAGTCTTCTTATTGAAGTTAGTTGAAACTATAAGCTTTATATCGACGATTTGGACATCCGGTTATAAAACGTGCTATACGCCTACTTTATATCGTAGGTTATATTAACGTATGAAAAAATGTAATCGAAGTTATCGAAAAGTTTTGCCATAAATGTTAGTTACAATTATAAGCCTTACGATAGTTGAAGCTTCGCCTTCAAAACTATAAGGAATTTAACTACAAAGTAATAATCAATATTATATATTTAGATAGCCAACCGGTTTTTCATGTCGTCGATACGATAATTTCATTCAATCCCTTTCATTTTAGGGAATGTTTTTGCTATAAATTGTTAAGACGTCTTAATTAACTGCTAATTAAACATTTACTTTGAGTCTTTAAACTGGATTATGTACGACGTTGGCACGGTCTTCGATTTCACAGAATAACGTACAAAGGCTGGAATAACCAGTGACGAATATAATTAAATTCTAATAAAAGTCTTATAGGCTATTGGAAAGTATAAACGATGTAATGAACTATTGAAAAAACGTATACAGTATTGTTAAACGAATTAAAAGGTATTGAATTTAGGAAATCTATTCTTTAGATATCGGTTATCGCCGTTAACAATACTCTTAGCCTAAGTGAGCTTATCCTTACGCTCCTTGTTTTTAGTACCTACCTGAGGATCCACACAGACTTTACCCTATTACTATTTACAGTGTAAAGAATCAATGCTGTAGCCAAGGCCATAGAGGCACTACGTTTATTACGAGCAAAGAATGATGTATCTAAAATGTTGGCCATGAAGAATAGCCTACGTGAAACTGGCATTTTGGATTTACCAATACAATTTCAAGTTTTGGTTCAAAAAACTAAAGATATATAAAATAACATTGGGAAGATTAATAGGTTTAGAAGAAATGATATGTTTATAAACTTACCAAACAGGACGAGTTCGTTTCGATAGCTAATAGTACGCGAATACAATAGAAAGGTAAAAAAAGACGGCCCGAAACCGTAAAACGAACAAAACCGCTTATAAAACATTACTTAAAACGACGAATTTAAACCGAGCCCAATGATAACTTTACTTCTAAAACGCAAATCCAATTCGACTACGCTAAATAAAAACGACCTATTTATGCTAAATTTACCAAAACCCCGCCGCCGAGGGCGCCCCTTCGGTTCGAAAGTCAAAAAACACCTAAAAAACTTTGTCATGGATCCCTTTATTGGATAAAAGAAAATAGCAAACCGTAAACATAACCTAAAGCTTCGCCTCGAAGGTAGTATCACTACCTTAGGTGCTTTATTCGTAAAATTTACTCAAACGGAAATCGTAGATTTAATTAATTAAGGCGTGTTTTATTTTAAACGTTTCGACCTAAATTTTTACAGCGCTGACAAGATCTTTTGAACTCGATTCGTTTACGAAGTTAAAGATAAAACCGGGAACCTTTAAGAAAAGACCCGCTTATTAATTAAAGGGTACAATGACAAAGGAAAAAAGGATATTATAACCTAATAACCTACGTTATAACGAGTTAGCCATCATCTAATTCTTACATTCTCGGCAGCCCTGAGCATATTATATAACCTATATGACGAGCTACGAAATATAACGTAGGTATATACCTAATTTAAATAGCAGTTTAAACGACGAATCTACGCTGATATTCCTAAATACTTTAAGCAAGATCACCCGCCTAGGATAATTTTACGTATTTTAAAACCACTTTATAGCTTTGCCGAAGCTGGTATTCATTAATACGTCATGTGTTAAAGGCACTAAAAATAACGGCTCGAAATAACTAACTCTATTTTAGACCTGTATCTATTAGTGTCGCCAATCCGTTCGAAAAGCTTTACAATAATATGCATATAAACTGACGACATATTAACGTTATATAATACCTTTTTTCCGTTTTTAAAGATGAAATAATTCTGAAAGTCGGCTTAAGAGCAAAACCTAAGACGTACCTAACAAAAAATCACGTAATTAATTTCAATAGCATCACTATCACTCTTCGGGACGATATCTTAAGCCTTACGTAAAAGGAGTAATTAGATAAAGTTACCCTTCTCGTTTTGGATAACGCAAAACGAGCCGACGAATATAGGTGCTAACGTGCTCGTGGCGCTTGGGTTGCCTTTGTAGCACAACTATAGGCAGAATTTAACCTCTCTGTTGCCACGTAGTGCCAAACTAACTTGACAGACGATGCATATAAGGCGCTCAACAAATGTTTTTCGTGGCAAATGCACAATCTAAAACGCGGCTTACAATTTGTACTACTGGATATGCTTTACAGATCGGTTTTATCCTAGTCCTCAACAATAAAACACCGGCCCGAAACGGATTTACGCTCCGAGGAAATATCATTCATTGGAGCTTTACCAAGTATAAAAGGGTTAATTGGAGAGTTCTAGCTTCCAAAATCTATGTCATAGTTAGAGGCTTCGATTCAGGCGTCATTATGACGATAACGGTTCGGATAATTGTTTCTAACCTTGATTTAAGTCCTATCCCTTTTATTGTATGCACTAACTCCTTTTCGCTTTATAATTTTCTTGTCAAATTGGGTATCATGAACTAAAAACGTTTGATAATCGATATTATAGCTTCAGGTGAGTTATATAAACGCCGTGAAATCGAGAAAATAATGTGAATCGATGGAAAATCTAATCTAATAGATACTATAACCAAGGCTACGCCGAATGAAGCCCAGAAAATATTTATATCGATAAGTACATTATTTGTTAGGGTTTCTGAAATATTTATACAACCCTAGGAACCTAACGAATTGATTTTTTTCAATTAATTTACATCGGCCTGTTTTTCACTATTTACAATGATTTAAAATTTTCTCTTTATTTAGCCTAACCATTGGTTCTGATTACCAATTTTTCATTTATTTAATTTCATCATTTTATATAGGTTCTGAGATTTTATCAATATTTATTTTATACGCCTCATCCTGACGGAATTTCCTATTCGTTTTTCTTTCATTTTGTTATTCTCGTCGAAATTAATTTTTACCTTTGACTATATCTATTATATCGTACCGATTCTAGCATATTACCTCTTTAATTATTTATACTTTATATTAAGATTATTACATTTAACCGTATGTTTTGTGAAAAGCTATTATATTACTGCATAACATACTATATTATGGTCGGGTACGCCGGCCTAGCCGAAAGGGTATATATTTACTATTCAAGGGAGATGGCGATATCGCCGCGTCCTTATTATCATCCCCGTCGCTCTCCCTCTTTATGTTAATATTACATCCATTACCATTATCGACGTTATTAGTTCTAGTTGAAATGTTTCTTTACGATTTATTAGTTATGCCCTTAAATAAAGGTATAGGGATGTAATCTCACTTCTTATGACGATATATAATAACGTCGTTAAACTTACTTACGTAATATATACGTAGGACCCGTTTTAGGCGATGACGACGGTTATCTTGCTCTTAGTTCGCCGGTTAGTATTTATTACTAAGTTAAATATCGGTTAATTTTAATTATTTCCGCCGCGAATGTTTTTGGATCGCCCCAAACGGTATAGTTTTACCAGGTGAAATTTTTAAAGTTCGACTATAACTTATCAAAAAGTTGGCAGACACGTAATATGACTTTGGCCTACGGCCCTAAAACCACCGAGACAGGATGTATAAGTTGCCGGTTCGTTTATAACAATAATAACGGGCCGAACGACCCCTATTTTTGTAGTAATCGCTAACGGACTTACCTGCGTCCGCGGACGCGATATATGATACGTAAGGTATATCTATTAACGGCCTGGGATTACGGACCCAGGTACATCGTTTTAACGTTTTACGTATTAAAAAGACTTCGAAGAGTACCTTAACGATACAAAGTTTAAAGCGGCGAAGCAAATCTGTCTTATAATCATGTTCTAAAAAGAAAAAAATTAAATTAAAAATATACAACTGGGGAAGTTTAGGGAATACGAACCTTGGCGCAACTACCCCAAGCTGCGTTTACGGCGTAAGGGGGGCCTTACAGGTAATAAGGTTTTTACCTATATGGAGAGGGTAAGGTTTATAACTTTAAAAGCCACACTCTCCTCTTCTAAGTTAGGGAAGAGGGAGGGAAAGGAGAGGGAGGAGGATATCGGGGAGGCAATGGCGGGAAGAGGCGAGGCAGAGGCGGCAACAGGAATGGGCGGCGTGGCGGCGGCGGGACTGGGTGGTATAACAGCAGTAGCGGCATGATTTGGCAGTTTGACGGCAAGCGGGGTGGCAAGGGCAGGCGGCATGGCGGCGATGAAAGAGATAACGCTCGATAAAGGCGGGTTACTGCTTTTAGTGGTAGTAATAGAGGCAGTAATAGCATCAGCGGCGGCAATGGCGGCGGCGCCGGAGGCGTGCCGCTGCTCGCGCGTTAAATGGAGCCTTACAGTTCGGTTTTTACGCGTTATCTGGGCAAAGAAAAGGTTAGTAATAGGTTTTATTTAAGTAACCTACCTATTAGAACGTCTTGTTTTGGTTAAGGGGAATAGAGGTAACGTGAGAATACAGTTTGGTTTGTTTAATAAGGACAAAGGTTTAATTGCAATGGAAACTTACATCTATTTGATCTAAACGCCTTTGGAAAAGGGAAAAAGGAGGTTTTTCCTAGGCTGATAGCGATATATCTTTTTGTACTAACCTAACACGTAATTACGTAATTTACTCTAAGTAATTATTCCTATACAATCACTCCTATTAGAAATCTCGAAAGACGTTATTACCAAGAATATTGCTCCTATTCAACTATACCAATCAAGTCCAAATTACAAATACCACTTCGACCAAACTTTTTTCAATTCCAGCCGAGTTTAAAATACTACCTCGGCTAGATTTTGTTAACCCCAGCCGAACTTATTAATTTAAACCTTTTGTAATTGATACGATAATAATACCGTTATTATGAAAACCTGTTAATTTGGACCTTTCGTAATTAATGCGACGATAATACTCTTATTACAAAGACTTATTAATTTGGATCTTTTGCAATTAATGCGGCAATAATACTGTTATTACAAAACCTACCGATTTGAAACTTTGTAACTACAACCACACTATCACTACCAGGCTAAAGGTATAAAGTATCTAAGGGAGAAGGAAAAAAAAGATTATCTATGTGGATATTACTGCATACACTTATAAATAGTATACATAGGAAAAGTAGCAATGTATTATATTACAGGGTGCACCCCTACAGAGTGTACGATAACGTGTCACACTGCAGGCTGCATTTTTGTAGAACGAAAAATGCTTCATGCATGGATTGGTGTGGAATAACTATTCCAAACCGAACGGCAATGCATGGATCGGTTTGGAATGCCTATACCAGACCGAACGGCAATACGTGGAGCGGTCTAAAGTAGTACGTTCCAGATGAGGGCTTATGAACCCTTACCCCTAGCGTGCACCCCGAGATGCTCTTTTGAATAATTATCTTTTTATACTCCAATACCAATCATTCTGATTAATCTTCAAAGACCTTAATTCACGTGAATACCAAGGCTTGAGATCTTACCGACACTTTCGCAATATACCATACAATGGTTTTCAAAGATCTTCTAAAGGTTAGCCCTAACTATTATTCAAAATAAAGATTTCGTAATCGATTTTAAAACTTTTTGGTGGTAACTTTTCTTTTAGGGTTTTGTGGAATAAAGGCGAAAATTCTTTCAAGGTATCAGGGAACGTATTGTCAACGGAAACGTTTGGCTTTGTAGCTAATGTTGATTAATATTTTCGAGACTTACGGAACATAAAATAAAATGTAGCGACACCAACAACCTTAAGTGTTTTTAACGCCAGTGTAAAACCCCGTTCCCATACGCGGTAATTATCCGCTTGTCCGAAAAAGAATATTTACTTTGAAACGTCGTAATCCACCTATTCATACTCTATCTAAATTTTACCTGAAACGACCTCATATTATAATTGAAAAGTGACATAAGCCAAAATTCGATATCGTTATTTATCAAAGTAAACGTGCAAATAAATCATAAGATAAATAAGTCGTAAACCAGTTCGAAATATTTGATAGGTAATTTTCCTGAATCGTTGAAGTAAAATGAAAATGTACGGCTTCTTTATTCTACAAGTAATCTATATACTTATAACGCTATCACATTTACACCTTATGATTATTGAACCACTGATAAATTTAATAGAATCATCTAATAAATCTACTATAAAGACAAAACTATTTAAAAATTAAAAGTTAATCATCGAGTCGAGTTGAAGTTTTTCCAACTTCTGTACACAACTACATACAACCGTCATGGTTTTTTCACTCAAATGTTGATTAAGTTATCAGTAAAAATAAAAGTTATGTCGACGTTGGCTTAAGTATTATAACTAATCGACCACTACGTAGAATCCAGTAGGCATATACAAATATGGTAATTATCCACACCATATCACAAATATAAACCAAGGTTTTTATAGCGGGTAAATTCAAAATAGTTACTTTAAATCACGCATTATCTGATATAAATTCGAAAGGCGCTTACGTCGTTTTGATTTACATATCTCTAATCATCACGAACGGTGTGTCGCCGTTACCATTTCCATTACAAATTGTACTACCAGTACTAACATTACCAACGTAATTGGCGCCATTATATCGAGTACAAAGGTTATAAAGTCGTCCATTAATAAATTGGGTACAGGCAGCCCAATCACTGCAATACTAGCGTATTTTTAGGGTCAATTAGCTGTTAACAAATATATCATTAATTAGTTATTCTGAATGGCAATTTTAAACGGCGGAATTCTAGGCTATATCGCTAGTATCCGTAAGTAAAGCCTCCCAAACTTTAAAAAAACCGTAAAACCGTTTTCGAGTATTGTATTCTAAACTTATAAATCAAGCGATAACAGCATTTACCTTTTACTACGTTCGAGTCGTAATAATACGCGCGGAGTATCGTTATGAAAACGTTGGGGTTCTTATTACTGAGGTTATTACTGCGAACATACTAATAGTTTATAACGGTTCATGCGGGTGTTTTTTATTATGAAAAAATAATAATTGATTATACCAATAAATATACGGTTTTTACCCAATTTATGTAATATCAGAAACATTTATATTAGAAAACGAAATTTAGCATTGGAAACATTAATAGGCTAGTCAAAGAGTTCGCGTTTAATTTATTAATGGCCCAAGTTATCAGATAAACCGTTACCATTACCATTAAATTTAGAAAAGTCTATATTATCGTAGTTGTCGTAACGGATCCCGATAATTGGCGATGTAGAAATTACGTCATATGTGAATTATGTAAGAGCGGGACCTCTTCATAGGGGGGTTCGCTTTAAAAGCATAGTTGTAATAGTAACGACTTTAAGCTCATAAATTATAATTGTTAAAGTAACTAATATAAAGGTATCATTTATTCAATCTTAGTTTATATATCAATATTTTGTTTTTAAATATGTAAAGCGTATTTATGAGCGTCATGATCCCATTAAACGAGTTTATGTATAAAGTCTCAGTAAATCATTCGTATTAAGTTAATCGATCGAATTATATTGTCCAGGAGTTTTGAAGTTTTTTTTTAACGCGTAAGTCGAGAAATTCTTCCAAAACTCAAAGGTTCAGGTTAAAAAGATCGTAAAATACAACTCTAAACTATAACTATTGACAAACAATTGAAATACCATCGGAGAGAATTGATCGAAGATAATATATAAAAAGACTAGGTTAAAAATTTATCTTTTATACCGGTCACATACTGTCTATTATCCTCGATGAAAGGAGAGAGATAGAAGAGCCTCTGCTAAGTAACTGCTACAAGCTACAAAATATTGGCAGCTTATTCATATAACAGGATGACTCTAGAGAATCGTAGGGGCATGACAGCTTCCAGGGCTAGATCCTTGGTGACCACTAGCCCAGGTACTAGCCTGTGACAGAAAATACTAATGGATATTTTTAACCCAATGTTTAATAAGTTGATGTTATATTCACGAGTAAAAGTGAAAGATTACTTTAGTAATAATATGCCTCGAGAGTAGGTACAGGAAGAAGTTACTGACGTAAGCGGGTTTAAATACACTCTATAACACACAAATACTATTTATAAAAGCTTTTTAAGCTAATTACGGTTTTCACTTACAACGATAATAATACATACGCCAAACTCATTTGGTACATATTTACAAATGAATAAATTTCATGATATAAATAAAAAGGACCTCGTAATAGTATATCACATCGATCGTAAGTATGAGTAACCTCAATATTCTAAATAAGCTTTAATAAAGCCTTTGAATTAAATTCTATAATTATAATAACGCCAATGATAGTAAGATTTCAACGGACCTATTTATCGAAAAAAAAACATTATTATAAGGAGGGCAAAAGATATTTGATTTCTAGCAAATCCAGTTATTGGTTAACGCGCCACCCTCAAAATAAACATTACAAGTAGCAAATAATATATTACTCTTAATACCCTATTGCGTTCGAGTATAATTATTGAAATTATTTCATAAACTACGAGGGCGAAAAATATATTGATAATAACTATACACCTAAGTAATTTACGTTATATAAAAATGTTGTTTTTAACACGGTTCAATAACTAGCCTAATACGCTTTCCTTCACCTTTTAAACGGCTAAAACCCTTGCTTTTGACCTAAAAATGCCTTGGACCCATTGTATACCTTTAATCTTCGCTTTGGCTATACCAACCACACGTTTTAAGATATTATTGTAAGGGGACTGAAGCCGGAGCTATCGCTCAAAAAGGTCGAATTCTGTCTATAAACCTCGATAGAGAAGAGAGAAGAAACTCCTGCTAGGAAGCTGCTATAGAGTTGTAAAAAAAGAAGTAATACGGTTACTTGACATGTGATGGTATGCTTTCTTGCGGATTTCGAACGGCTCTAGAGCGCCGTATAAGTATAAAAACTACTAGGGCTAGATCCCTAGTAATTACTAGCACAAATATTAGTCTATGAAATTACCTCTCGGTGTAAACCCCCCCCCCCCTCCACCCCCTTTTTCGCGGCATAGTGTGGAAGAGAGTCTCGGTATAGTATAAAAGGTGATAAAAGGTACCGGCGAACTAAAGGGTATGGAAGGTGCAAAATAACTACTTTGAAGCGGCTTAAGACATTGTAATATGGCGTAAAAAATTGTAAGATATCGAACGATTTGGTATCGCATGAAAAGTACCGCATTATCCTTTCTCATAAAAACTTTCGTAAGCTCCCTTCCCAAAATATAAAACTTTCCTCCTCTAAGTACCTTTACTTTATGTTTCTTCTTAGCAAAAAAAGCAAAGTTTCCTTCTTATTTTTTTTATTTTTGTTATCGTTTATAGCGTGTAAGAGAAATCTCTCACTAGTCGCAGCCGTCAACAAGGCTATTAAAGATGTGAGTATACCTATTTAAAAGTTGTTTCATCATCATTAATGAATGCGTAGGTCCTTGCCTTATATGATATAAATATATATCCTAATGGAATACGTAAGTAGATATATTTAGAATATATTTATCGGATTGCGTACGATCCAAGGAAATTCTTCTGGGAAACCAAAGATAAATAAAATTTATATGACTGTTAGGAAACTGTTAACGAACAGTTAAATACCGGTTCTCGTTGTTGTATTTCTTTTATCAGTGTTCAAGTCGTAGTTCTGGTTATACATATATACTCATCAACTGAAATTCCGATATAAAAGATTCTGTGGAAAAACTGTTCAAAACTTATTTAGCTCTCTATTGTCAGGACCAAGGTAATTTATTGGTTCATAGACCGTTTTTCCAGGTATTGACGAGCCGTTAAATAACATGTAGAAGTAGATCGTTGTAACTACAAAAGCTTTGAAAGTTTATTAAATTATGAAGCTGAAAGCTAATATACGTAGCGTAGTAGGTTGGGTATTTTCCACTTTTATCTGATCAAATGGCTTACGGATCGCATAGCCTTTGAATAAAAAGAGAGTTTTTTGGGTAAGTAAGCGTATTAAAAGAAAATTTGGGTATCGCAGCTAACGAGCGGGTAAGGAACGCAACTCGAGGCGATTAAACAGTTTTCAAACGTTTTCAAGAGTATAGACAACAAGTAAGGTCGTAGTAAAGTTGATTAAGGTAAACTAGTGGGAATAGGTAAAATATTATAAAACGAGGACTCCGAAAATAGGAAGTATAAATATATATTTAAGTTACTTTGGTTGTTTCATAGGTGTATATTCTTTTATACTTGGTACCTGAGAAAACCCGGTTTTTACGCCCTTTAATAACGTGAAATCTAATATTTTAAGCCTGTTTGAAAAATAGACAAAGGGCTAGTCGTTGTATTTAGCCGACTTTCAACGTAGTTTGAAAACATAGAGAGTCGTGAATTTGGAAAAGCTCGGAAGCAACTTTTATATTAGGTTTATATAACCCACCTGTTAAACTAAATCCTATCGTTTCAGGGGGTCGCCATACCGGAAGAGACATACTTCAAGTTTCTTTCGAATTTATAAAAGACCTTTCATGTGATATTATGGTTTTATTTCCCAATCGTTACTTATATTATTATAAGTTTATAATTTCAAGTTACATGTTCATTTACTTGGAAACGGGTACGAAATGGATCGGATAAGTTAATTAATATAACATTGGAGATATTTTCCTTCCGAAATCTTGTGCTCGATAACGGGAAAATGGATCATTCGTGTTACAATATATTTGTTATAAATTTAACTCAATTTCTTCAAAAACTTATTTAAGTTGTGTTTTTCTTTTTTAAAAAAAGCTCAAAGTCATTACCAACCTGAAAACATTGTATAGGGAAGCATTACTTGTTAATGGCTTCCTTCTTACGTTATTAAATAACCGCTATTACAGTTCATACGAATTTTGTAACATCGCAAATACGTTAAAAGAATCTCTCAACTTTCCCATGTAATTTTAGAACTAGGTTAAGTCGACTTATTAAGGGCAATATAAAGTTGACGTAATTACCGTAAATTATAAAAAGCGGGTTGATAACGATGATAGTGGGATCCTTGTTATTTAACGATAATTGATTACCGTGTAATAAGCGGCTTCAGTTAAGTTGGATATAAATAACGAGAGAGAATATAGGTAAGTTGGGACTTTTTAATTTATACGTTTCCTGAACATTATCGGTTTCGGTGTAAAAAACAGTAATTAGGCGTTATTATACCCCTATTAAGTCGTAAAGTCGTCTTTAAAACCTACTGGTATAATAAGACCCTTCGTTACTAATAATTGCATAGTAAAATTCATAAATCCGCTAATAATATTTTAAAAACCATTACGTATAAAGTTCGGCGTTTATAGTAATTATAGCTTTGAGAGTAATAAAATTATTGAAAATATTCGTAATAATTATAAAATAATGTAAGTTGCCGGCACTTTTCTAAGGGAAGTTCACCTAAAGTCGATAGAATACTCGCTTTAAAATCGCTTGGAAACCGGAAGGGGTTTTAGAAGTCCCTTCTGATAATATCTCTAATAGGTCATACGCTTACAAACATTATAATTCCAGTGAAAGCGCTGGACCACACTGCATAACGCGGGTTAAAAGTACGTTTTAAAAAGGACAATAATAATAGCGTTACGACCTGGATGGTTTGTAAAGAGTAAATTATAGATAACTAATATTAACGCTACAGTCAATGACTTGTAGACGGGTATCTGAATACAGTTATAAAACTGTAAAATTCTATTTTGATTTACTACATATTTCGAAATTAAAATTTTAAATACCTAGACGTTATTAATACAAATATTAATGGGTAATATACGGTTATTTTTACGTATTATACTAATGGATCGAAGGTAAGTAACGTTATGGTTAATAACAGTGTCTTATTTACTTTAAAGATCAATAACAGTAAAATGCTTATAACCTTTTGTGATCAATTCATCAGCTATGGTTAACCAAAAGATATAAATATACAATAGCTATTCAGAAGCGACTAACTTGGGATGTAAAAATCAAAGTTTACGGTTTGAAATGAGTAGGTTGAAAAGAAATTTAGGAAAATACATTTTTTGAGATAGTGTATTAAGTATTATATAATAATCCCCGTTAATATAAATTAAATTAAAACGAAACTAGGAAAAACGTTTGAATTAACGAATTCATCGTTGAAAAAGACGATGTATAGTTATGGAGTACTTTAGGATTTTGTAATCCGTAAAAAAAGTAAACGGGCGAATCATACCACGGAGCTTCACGTTCCACGTTTTTAAATTATTTATAATCCCAAGTAATTCTTTGTCGTGAATTTCGTAATTATACTCGGCAGGTAATAAACTTCTAGAGTAATATTCTACCGGGCGTAGGTTACTATAAACATCGCGTTAAAGTAAATAGCTATCTAAGGCGTAGTTAAAGTAATTGACTTTTAAAAAAGTGTCGCGGTCGGGACTCTATTAAGCGAAAACGGGTTCGGAAAAACCCAAATTTAAACCATTCAAAAGAGGCATTCTTTTCGAGTTCCCAACAAAAAGGGGTACCATTTCCGGGTGGACCGAATCAAACGCTTAGCAATTGTATAATGATTGTAAATAAAATATCGGTAAAAATTAGCAAAGCTCAAGAAACCATTTATTTTAAACCATATATAAAGACCTTTTATTTCTGAATAACGAGTAACTTTTACGGATCTATATAGACGCCGACATTACCTTTTATATCGAATCATATGTATTGGGTTTTCAAACGTAGAATTGACATTTAAATATATTGAGGTTAAGGTTTATAACTTTTAAGGCGTTGAATACATATTTAACCTTAACGTCATAATTATTCAGCATAATATTCTAGCATAAGAAGATATGGTCGACGTGTAAAAAGTAAAGAATATCGAAAAACAGCGTAATAACTTATTAGTATACCTTTAAAATTTATCCAGCGCATTAAAAAAAACGAAATGGTAATGAGTTATTGGAAAAGTTTAAAATACATATGAAATATAGTATTTCATTCATCTGCTTCTTTTATATAGGGTTGGTAAAAAAAGGGCTCCAATATATTATTTGAGTAATTACTTAAATTCTACAAGATGATCGTATACGTTTGTTCAAGAAGCCAAAGTAAGTAGAGACCCTCTTTTATAATAGAATTTAGTTAATGGTAATCGATATAACAACATAAGTTACTCTCAGGTTTTTGAACGAAAAGTACGGGGATATCCGCTAAGGGATTTTTTATGCAAATATAACCTTAATCGAGTAAGTAAGGTAACATTTTCTTTAATTTAAAAAGGGTTTTCTGCGATATACCGTATAAAGAGCTTTACGAAACCTTTAATGACTGGTTTTAATTTTTTTTTCAAATACTTTTTCATAGTGAACTTTAGAAAAGTCTAGGGGTAATTTTTCTTCAAGCTACTTTTCGAATAAAGATGCTAACTTTTAAAGGCTTCAGGAAGCTTATTATTAAATGTAACGAGTAGCTTCGGGGTAAGTGCCTTGTTAGTATTTTCGAAGAAAAAAAAACGGTAACAAGCTATAAAATAATAGCTCGATGCCTTTTAGATTCTCGTAAAATAACGTCAAAGGTGGCAACTTTGATTTCTTCAGTTACCTTTTATATCGGTTTCAATCTTTTTTCCTAAACACGATTGTTACCCATTCATCTCAAAAGTAATACATAATCTAAAACAGCGTATGTTACTTATTAATATTTTATTAAGGGGCTTCCAAAAAAAAAAATCAAGTTTTATTATTGATAAGGGATGATATTAACTCATATCCGGTATCGGTATATATTGAGGTCGAGTTTGAAAAATATTATAAAAAGAATAAGTCGTAAGGTAAAACTAGGTATGAGGTAGGTAGTTTCAACGAGTCGTTGGAGTGGAATAGGAATACGCGATAACTTTAAACGGTTAGTTAGTTACTTAATTTAAACGTTATTTTATTGAAAGCTTATATTTACCTAAATTTTAATTAATTTAATATAATTGCGGAGAAAATTTATTACCAACAAAAATTTATTTAAAAGTTGGGGCGCAGTTATTTGATCGAAATAAAATCCCATTAACCATTATAAACGCCTATATATAAAAGTCACGTTTTCCTCTTTCAAATTTTATTAAATTCTTGGCCAAAGTAAAATGAATTCCTATAATAGTTTTAACGTTAAAGTTGTTTAGAAGTTATGTTAGGCTTAATAGCTATGTATGGATATAATAGCATTTCGCTCTATACTATAAATATAGCTTAGAGTCTGTATGACGAGAGAGTTCCAAGTGGTTAACCTAAGTAAGGAGCTGTTCAAAAGCGGCTCAAAAGGTGTTTACACTATTTATAATAAAGTTTCCTTAGTAATTATAGGTAGGTAAATTGTTGCTACTGCTTTCGCTATATAAAGTACTTGTGGTACTAAAGTTAGTGTAGCTAACGCCACCATACAGAGTACAGAGGTTATAAAGTCTCTTATTAATAATTAAGACGCGAGAAACCTATTCCTTATAATTCGAGCGTATATCGAAAGGGAGAAACTTATTAATTAATGTATCGTTTATAACTCCTTTTACCATTACGAGCTTAGAGATGGACTTTTAAACTATATTGTTAAATTTTACGAGTAAAGCTTTCTAAACTTAAAAAAAGATATAAAACTAATTAATAACGGTTTGAATCGCGTTGAATTCGTAGTAATAAACGTGAAATATAACTATAAATGTATTAGAGCCGTTAATATCACCGTTATTGCTATAGGCATAATAGAATTTTATAACGGGTTTTATAAAACCCTTCAATTATTAGAAGATTACGTGAAAGTAATTTTTAATACTAATAAATTTCCAGCTTTTACATAATTTACATAATATCGTATCTTTTTATACCAGAAACCGTAGCTGAATATTGGAAAATTTAACTAGCGAGTTAAATGTGTGGTATTTAGGTCGTTAACACCCGTCGAATACGGCGCCAATATCGAAGTCGAAATAAATAAAAAATACGAATCATCGTCATAGAAATCTAGCGTGGTCTCTAGTAAGAAGCGGTGTAATAATTTCATTATTCGTGAATAACGTAGTGAGTTTTCGTTTTGAAAACGTAAGTATGTCGGCAACTTCAAATTACCGGATTATATTGGTTAAGGGGTTTCATACTTTAGTATTTCGTTATTTTAGGTGTAAAACGTATTCGCAAGTTTTGTTTAACGAGCTTTACACTTAGGGTGTTGGTAAAACGTTATTAAGTTGTAAGGTAATTGTTGGTAGGCCTTAGATGTTGCAACGTTGTCGATTCTATTAGTCAAAGTAACAGTAGTATTGCGTGGTCAGATGGTGGATGTATTGTTCTAGGTTTGGCAGACCGCTAGCCGGTCTACACTGTAATTTGTATGGTCAAATGCTTGGCTCGTACCCTAGAGTGAAGTGCAGTGTACTGCACTCAACTTACACCCAATGTGATAAGTCCGTTCAAAGCAATACACTTACAGCACGATCAAACTTTACTGTAAGTAAAGTTTACCTATTTCACTGCATGTAGTACTATTCCAATACTGGCGGCTTTTTAGTTTATACGCGCATACGCTAGTGTGACTAACCAATCCTTTTCGGTTGCCATTGAATTGCCTTCTTGTTAACTATCTAGACCCCTATTAATTTCAGTTGATTCACATACTGAATTGTACTCAATTGCATGCAAATTGACCCCATTTAACCTTAAATGCTCTGTTTCTCCGAGGTTCTAGTTTATTAATTCCTATAAAAAGTTCTTTCGCCACAACTTTTCGTAAATTTAACTATGCTACTTAAATAGATCGCTATTATTAATCCCCTGGTAGTCTTCCAGTCTTCCAACATATCTTTGTTCGCCGTCACGTGATTTGGATTTACAGGCGGTTTATCAATTTACCATTAATGCGTATAGTTAGTTTGTTATTATTCATAAACCTTTTTAGTGCTTTGTTTGGCATAGCCTTCGTCATAACATTTGTGCGGTTATCTATACCATCGATTTATCGGAACTTCTTAATCTCGCTCCCTTCGTAGGCTGAGCAGAGTGCCATTACGTCAATTATTAAGCGTTTTTCGCTGGTAGTTCCGAGTTTTAACAAGTATTCGAAGAGGCTCCTTAAGTTGGTATAGATTATTACCGGGATAGGAGGAATTCGAAACTGCCTAGTAATGTGGTTAAGGGTCTCTCACAGTGCTATGATCACGTTAAAGCCCGCTATCATACCGTAGACCTTTGAAACCAGTACGCTTCGTGTAATTCTTTAGCATTTAACGGAGATCCAATGGATTAGGTTACCAATGATGCTAAACTGATTTTCCCATTTATCTTCGTTGACGAGGGTTATTAGGAAGCCGATCTGTGAAGGCATTAGTCGGTGTTATTTGTAAAAGACACGTCTGTAAAGATCATTAGCTTGGCCTTTAAGAGGTCGATTAATACTCTTTTGATCCCGTGGTCCAAGTTCCACATCTACCACTTCAGCCTCTTATTTAGTCGATTAAAGTCTTCATCTATTGGTTTTTATGTTTGTGTCGAAATAGATAGGTCGTATAAGGCTTTCAGTTGACATAGAGTGGTAATATAGCTTCCCCGTACATGTTGTTCCAAGTATCATTGAGCTTTGGCCTTATTAGTCTTGTCGATTGTGGTAAAAATAACGCACTGCCCTTTTAGCGGAAACTTAGGCCGGTATTAACACCAAGTATGCGGATTAACGATCTATTGAAGTTCAATTGATTATTTTCCGTCAATGTCATTACCAGCTTATAATTCCAGAACTTGAAGTCTTTAATTACTTGTTATTCCTATGTTACAAAGCTAACCATTCCGACGAAAAGGGTATCATTAATTTATGTACCTACCATACCAAAGTCATTTTCTTACGTCACTAATAAGTACGGATCGTATATTAAAGACTTTATTAATAGCCGGGACTTAAAATTCGACTAGTAGGTCAGAAACTAGAAAACGCTTGCCTTAGCCAGTCCATAAAGTGGTTTGACATACCATATTACCATTTTTGATAGGTAAACAACACAGAGTTCTTATGGCAATTTCAATAGTACAATCCGCTATAAATCCGTTGTTAATTGTGTATAAACTGGCGTAATATTACGGCTATTAGGTGTAAATTTGTTGTTAGTCCTGGCTAACAAACTTATAATCAAAGCAACTACTAAACGTTGGCTGATTTTTTGGATCGTTGGCGATTACGTAAGGATCTAATCTTTGCCTTTATCGCCGTATCCTTAAGTGATTAGCCGTAACTTTTTCTAAGGCCTCATCGTGGTTTTGCCCTTAATTTCATAGATAATCCTCGACTTAAAGAACGTGACGTTTGGGTTTTAAAGGTTAAAGTTAGCCTTCGGCATAAATTGTACTACACCTCAGGTTAGCAGGCCGTCGATTTTGACCCTATCGCTTTTCCTAAAAGTTTTCCGGAAGTCTTAATAATCCTTTGTGACCTAATCTTTACTGTCAAGTCTTCGTTATCCTTTTCTTTTCTGCTTACCTAAGCAGTATTATAGATGCGGCCTAGTGTGTATTCCTCATTTTTAACATTAATTTTTGGAGGTCGTCCGTGTCGGCGGCGTTCCATTAGCTTGTCGACAATGGGTAGGGGAGGTGCGTATTTAGTTGGTTATCTAACTTGAGTGTTTTCATCGGTAATAACCCTAATATAAGGCTTGATTTGAGTAGTTTGGAAAGATATAGGACCGTTAACATTTTTAACAATTACTTTAAAGTTTACGATATTTAATATCTTGTATAGCTCCTTCCATTTTCCCGGCTCCCGCTATACGAGGACTTTACTTTATAGTGATAAAGCAAACACGTCGATTATTATAAGCCCGTTTTTAGTGTTAAGGGCATTATTAACTTGGCGGCGTGCCAATTCCCTTCGCAACTCCCTTAAAGCTTTTCTGTAAGCCGTAACACGTTTCTAAGTACTTGCTGAAAGCGAAGATTTACTTGTCAGGCGTAGGTACGCTCTAAAGACCAGTAGCGTTGGCACCAGGCCATCAGGGCCCATAGTGTTTTTCAAGCCTTTCACTACCATCTATAAGCGTGCCTCCGGATCCGTAAAACTTCCAATTTCAAACGTAAGGATACTATACGCTTGGTGAAGTAGAGAAAATGCCCTTTTAATCTTTTCAATACTCTAGTAGACTTTTACAAGTACCTGTTTATATTAAATACCCTTTATATTGAAATCTTCCTAAAACTCCGTCGCCGTAAAGTGGGTAGTAATATCGTAAACGATGATGTTAGGTGGACATAGGTACTTTTTAATTTACAGCATCCTTAACGTTTCCCACGTATCTTTTGTCGAAAGTAACTTTAGAAACTTCACTTCGTAAAAAGAAGTTACGAAGTTAAAAATGTAAAAAACAGGTTTATTATTTAAGTAAAACCTATTAATAAAGATTTTACAGTTAAAGTCCTTATCGTTCTTTAGTGTAAACTTAAATTTCCGGGGGTCTTAGGTATACGTTTGACAGTAGTATCAAAGCCTATTAATAGCTTTTAGGAAAAATTATTCCACATTGTTTTGCCTTACGAACTTTAGGACTTTATATAGCTTATTAATAGCTATATAGTTAAAACTCCGGGTTAATTGACGTATCTTTAGCTTTATTAGGTTTAACACTACTGTTTCGAGGCCGTAAAGATTAAATTATAAATGCCTCTACTTAAAAGCGGGTGAAAACCTCTGGCCGTTCTTAACCAGTTTGTCTGTGATAACTTCCATTTTAATGCCAAGGGTCTTTATATCCTCTAAGTAAAGTAGAAAAAGATGAGGGGACTTAAGGATATAGAATGTAATTGCTCTCACAACAATTCAAATTACCGTTGTCCCTAATCACGATAATTATTTGCCCGGGATCAAGCCAACTTTAGCCTTATCAGTTTCGTTACGATCAATTTTAGTGGTTGTAATACTTTCCCTTCTCAGTGCCACATATTGCGAATAACCTTCTATTAAGTGCCTTACTGCCCTAGTGTCTGGCATAATACCTTAAGGCGTATGGTTCGCGTAACAATAGTGAAGGTTAAAAGTATATAATAGGTCAAGGGCATAGTTAAGGTAAAGGTAAGGGTTTTTACTACCTAAACGGTATAAAAAGGTATTGTCGGCTAGTTACTAGGTTACCGTATCAAAATTAATATCTTCGTGTCACTTTATTCATTTGGGGGCGTTGGCGGCGTCAATTAGCTTATCGTTTTAAATATTTATAACTTTATTCAAGTAATCATGTTTTGAAGTATTAGGGTACTGAACGTAATACGTTGTTTTCCTTGTTTTCCGATTATTGCGCTTGGTAAAGGGGTGGCGAGTTAACTAGTAACCGGCCTTACTATAAATATAATATTTTTTACCACTATCACGATGATAGTACTTGCGGTTAACAGGTCCGTTTAAATATTAATAGCATTAACGTGGTTTTTGCCTCCAGTTTAAGGCTGAGGTTGATAAACCTGACCTTTATCGTTATAGGCGCAAGTATTTGCGGTTGATGTAATTAATTACTGTACGGTTTTCCTCATCCGCATTAAGGAAATTGCCGGTTTAGGAATACATACCGAACGAGTTTGGTGTACGTGTCATTACAGTGGTAAGTGAAGAGCGCAACTAGCTAAAGAAGCCTTTACAGATGGAATCTGGGCGTTGTAGGAAGTATTCGAATTCACTAACGCTCGTGTTAGATGCCCTTACCTACTCATAAAGTGTAGTTTCGCTAACGTGGGCTTTCCTTATTGTTTTCCGACATATCATCAGCTTATCATGTATTTAATTGAAAAAATCTATTGGTAATTTCTCCTCTTTCTTGTTTACTATTATTATAATTTACCGCGTAGTAGACTGATCTATATAATATTTCGTGAGGTGAATATCTGGCTTAAAGTAACTATTTATGCCATTGTAAATCTCGCGAAACTTTATGACGTTCGTCAAAAAGGTTAAGTAATAGTCTTATCGTGCCCTATAAGAATCTCAATAAATAGTAAGTAAAAACCAAAAGAGGGTACCTCTATTTACTTACAAATGTTTAGGAAAGGTATCATCTTAGTGTTGAAAAGGTTATAGGGCTTCCTGTCATACTTCTCTATGTTATCACAGATATTAGAGAAGTCCGTAATCAGCTTATAGTTGATGTTAACCATCCTAACAGGTTTTGGAGGAAGGTCGCGATAATTATCCTAGGTTTAGTTAGTGTTTCCTGGCGGCTTAAGTTTCGGAGATTTTGAAGAACGATGCTAAAGGTAATTTCCAATCGCCTAACCCGATAGGTAAAGTCCTATGGTGGAGTCTATAGTCGGTTTACGTGCGTAGGGTCTGAAGAAAAAAGGTTTTTGGTGTGCTTAGCAATGTTGAGGGTCGATAAAGCCTTGTAGATTTTGAAAGGCTTAACTATCTTGTTTAATTTACTGGTTTAAAGCGCCAACGTTAATACCTTTAGCCGCGCTGAAAGCCTTCGCTTCGCTTATTCTTCCTCCGATAAAAGCGTATTCCTCGCTGTTACGTAAAGGTACTGGACCGCTGAACAAGTCACGAGGTTCTTTATTGTTAGTGTATAAAAAGGCTTAGCTTAGTTAAAGCTAAAGGAAAGGTCCCCTCAATCGTATATAAAGGCTATAAGGTTCCTCGACGTTTTTTCCTTTGGATCGTGGGTTTTGAGAGCATTCTTTAAACTTAGCTAAGTCGGAAAGAGCTTGGGTTAACGTTGTGTTGCCTTGTATCTGAACGAGTATTCCTCGATTTTTCAGTTCAAACTTAAACTTTAACTTAACCCCTTTTTAAACTGCTTTCCACATATCTATTATCTAGTTCTTAAAGAAGTTACGGTATTTATAGAAAGCACGGTTGGGGTCGTGGTTGATATTTGCTTAACGATAAATCTTTCGACGAAATTTTTAAGGTGTTTTTCCGTAAATTTTTCTTCGATATCTCGGGTCCAAAGGTCATCGTCGTAAAATTTGGTAAAAGCGTATCCGAAAGCTTTCCTGGCACAACTTGGTGTTTTCTCTTAAATCAACGGACTTGATGATTGAAATAGCATGGGGAGTGGGAAGAGTGATGTAAGGCAAAGGTTTAGTGTAGTGGGTAAGGTTGAAGGTCGCTGGTGGTGGTAAAGGGCGAAAGTTGTTTATTGTAGGCCGTGGAACTTCGTTTTTTTTTGCAATAGTAGCACCTGTAGTAGTATTCACTCAGCCGTTTGCCCACTTGTCGTTTGAGACTTTTAGCGGTTAATTTCAACGCTCTTTAAAAAGTATTAATAAAGATTTCTTGGTGTTTTCGAATAGCGATACCGTCGCTTATTTTCAGATCACCGTAAAGGATTGACGCAACCCAAGAAGTCTTCTCTGTTTTCCTGCCGTTGAGGACTGACGTATTACTAATAGAGGCCATTTATAAGAATCTTTCCTCTACCCTATTCGCCGTTGTTAACCTAGATCATAACCGGAAAATAGCTTCTTTTTCTACTTAGCTTATTTGTACTTAACCTATAGGCAGGCAAACACTAATTAGTGTTGGTAGGCTTTATACGTTTGAATATTGTCGATTATATTAGTCGAAGTAACAGTAGTATTACGTGGTCAGATTGTGGATGTATTGTTTTAGGTTTGGTAGATCGCTAGCCGGTCTGCACTGTAATTTGTATGGCTAAGTGCTTGGCTCGTGCCCTAGAGTGAAGTGCAGTGTACTGAACTCGACTTACACCCAATGCGGTAAGTCCGCACAAAGCAATACACTTGCAGTACAATCAACTTTACTCTAAGTAAAGTTGATCTACTGCACTGCATGTAATACTATTCTAACTGTAATTATACTAAACTGTTAGATTGTTTCAAAGCTGTTTTTAACGCGTATGTTAAGGCATTATTTCAAAGCCAAAAACTTGAAACTCGGGGGTCGAAAGAGAGAAATATAGCCTTGAGTAATAGCCGTTAATAAGTAATTAAGGTACCGTCGGATGATGTATTTAATGTTTATATGTAAAGTGATTAAGGCTGAAGCTATCGCTTAAAGTAGTAGGATTCTGTTTATAAACCTCGATAGAAAAAAGAGAAAAAACCCTTGTTAGAGCGCTCTTACGAAGCTGTAGAAAAATGAGTGACCTGGTTACATAACGTGTGAGGTCATGATACATTGCGGCTTCCGAGTCGCTTCAAAGCGCCGTAAGAATATGACAACTACCAAGGCTAGATCCCTGGTAACCACTCAATCAGGCACTAGACTGTAACAATGATACCAGATATAGGAGTATCAAGGTATTGAATAAAAGGCTGTTTCCAATACGTGTTATTATAAAGGGAAAGTACTATCGTTACGGAAATTTAAAAACAGAATGTTGATAAGGCTCAAGTTAACTTCTTCCTAGGCGAATAACTATCATTACTAGGGACAACGGTTATTTAAATTGTTATTAGATCGATTAAGATTTACATTCTCAAGTCCTCTACCCTTTTTGTCATCTACGTAAAATATATAAAGACCCTCAGTTAAAACATCAGCGTTAATTCTGATAATCTAGTTAAAAACAGCTAAAGGTTTCCCCTCGCTCCCAAGTAGGGGAATTTGTGGTTTTACTCTTAAGACTAAGAGATAACGGTGTTAAACCTAACAAACTTAGAAATAAGTTAACTATATTAGAGTTTTAATTACCTAGTCATCGACAAGCTATAAATTCTTTTTAAATTCATAGGATACAACAACGTGGAATCATTTGTTTTAAAAGCTATTGAAGATCTTACCTATCGTTGTCGTTTACGATATTGGTATCAACTTTGCAGCAGCGAAGTTTTAGGTGGATGTTTGGATAATGTGAATTTAGTGTAAATATTTATCTGTTAAAGCCTATTGATGTATCGAGAAGGTCAACATGTTATACGCGTTACTTCGTAAAACGTAGTATTTCCTTACATTTGAAATTTGTAGTTTTACTGATTAGGAGTCCTATTTTTAGAGAGTACTGAAGGGCTTGAATGATATTATGTGTTTCAACGACTTGATACTAATATTATTAGTTTTTAGAAAGTATATATTCCTGACGATTAGATTTCTGTCATTAGGAAAAACCCAAAAGAGAGTTGTAGCTTACGGCAAAATACTGAAAGAATTGCGGGGAAAAAAAGTAGGGCGTTCAGTTAATCATACCTTTATTACTAGAAACGACCTTATAAAGATTCACGTATTTACTTTGCCGTTACGAAGTAAATTTTCGTGTAGTGTGAGATAGGTAAATAGGATAACTCATACAGAATCTTGGGAATCGATAATCCGAAGGTATTTATTGAAATTATTCAGGGCCCCGTAATGTTTCGTATATTATAGGTTGAAAACTTTATCATAGCGATTACCGATGGCGATACGACCTTTAAATGAAACGAATGAATTAATATTACTTCTTGCCACCTGTTATCGATAAGTCCATGGAATACTGTTAGCGCGGACGATCACGAAACATGAGTAACAATGAGGATAAAGAATATATACCGGGCCGAATTTATAATCCTATTTAGGTTAATAGAAAGATAGAAAAATGAAGACTAAATTGTAAAGTTCCTGCCACAAGTTATTATCAAAACATCCGGTAAACCTTTGAAGGAAAGTTATAGAGTCGAGATTAATATGTTACTGATTCAAGGAGTTATATAATTTGTATCTAAAATCGACTTTTACTTCGAAGAACCGAATGTTATAGTTTATAGGTCGAGGATTATATACGAGGTAAAGGGTAAGAACACGGGGCGGTCGTACGAAAATTCATGTTTAATCGCTTCAAGATACAGTAATAAAGGGAAAGACTAGACTTTTACATGGTTATTCATTATTTAAAGGATTGTTTTTCGTTTGGTGCTAATTTTAGCAGTACATTCGCTAGTTAAGATTATGAAGAATTTTATCCTTAAGAGCCATGATATAAAGTAAGCTTTTATATAATAAACTAGTGATTTATAACTGATTATGCATTTAGAACTATTATATAAATTCTGTACCAAGTGCATTGCGGAGACGGTAAAACGATATATTAAGGTATTATACTGATTAGTCAATGTAAATGTTTATTGATTTCTGATCTTTTCATAGTATTTCAATTTAAGGTTAGGTAAAAATCTTTTACTTACAACTTGGGTTTACTTATAATGTAAGAGAAGGTCTTTTGCTTGGTGGGTATATAAATTAACGATGTTCTTTTCGTTGAAACTACTGGTTTTGAGGTATTGTAACGATAAGCGATTAAGGATTAAAAGTTGTAGAATTGTAAGCCAGTCGTAATTTCAGCTAAGTGTTGGAATAGTACTACATGCAGTGCAGTAGGTCAACTTTACTGTAAGCAAAGTTGAATATACTGCAATTTGAGTCTATTTCTTTGTCCGTACTCACTGCATTGAGTGTAAGTTAAGTACAGTACTCTTCACTTCACTCTAGAGCACGGGCCAAGCGATTGGCCATATAAATTACAGTGTATACCAGCTAGCGGTCCGCCAAACCTAGAACAATACGTCCACCACTTGACCAATGCAATACACCTGTTACTTTGAAGACTAATCGAATCGACAACTTTGCAACGTCTAAGGCCTACCAATACTAAGGGTAATTAATATGAATTTAACGGATCTTTCATCCGTATATTTTGTATTAATATTTTCCTTACTTTTCGCTAAAACGGTTAGGGCATTAACTTGCCTATCATTAATAAAATTAACAAGGTTAGAACTTAACGGTACTTGGAATAATGCGCGCATGGCAGCTATATCGCTACCCTATGTCATCCAGAGGCCTCTTACAAGCTATCGATTACAGTAAAAGCAAAAAAATTATTGGAGAAAAAATTAAACCGGTTAATTAAGAGGATGAAATAATAGATGCGGAATTTAAAGAAAGGGGCTAATATGATTCCAATTCACTTGTCGAGGGCTAAGTTGATGATTTTTACGAACGACTCCTTTGCGAATAACATAGACTTGTTTTTATAGATCGGCTTTCTGATAAACATCGCTAATAAAGATATATAAAAGAATCAGTTTCATATCATCGAAAGCCTAATTTATTTGATCTTTGCGAAATGTAAAATGATTACGTGAAGTGTATTAATTTTAGAGGTCCATGGTATAATAGCTGGTTGCGATATAGGCATAGCACTGTGAAAAATACTTCACGTCATTACAAAATAATTCTATATTTTATTTATTCCGATGGTAATTTATACTAACTTAAAGACCCTTTTGATCTGCCTTTTAAAGCTTGGAACCATTAGCAAAAATGACTGATAATTAATATGATTGCACTTCTTCAAGCTTATCAAGGTTAACATACTGAGGAGTTTCGATAGTATGGGGTTAAAAATGATCCCGTTAATACTACAATAGAACAAGTTGCTAAATAAAGCCCTTTAAGAGGTTTATAGATATCTAAAAATTTATTATATGTATTAAATACTACGTTAATAGACTATTTAATAAGGTTAGGTTACGTGTCAGCAAATAAGAATGGGTTGGTAAACTGGAAAACTATTAGAGAATTGAAGTTGGCAACTTGTTCAATTAATACAGTTAAGTCAAGAGGCTTTGCAAATTTGTGGTGGAAGACTTGTTTTAAGAAATTAATATAACCGTAATTTGGAACCATAGGGTAAATAAAGGTAATTAAGATTAATTTAGCTGTGGAATTAGTAGGGCTCGAGCTCGTTAATGAGGGCGTAATTTAGTAGTAATCGGAAAAGTTTGATCGACTATACTTGTATACGCGTTCAAAACTCCAATATACCAGTATTAAAATATTAGTAATTATTGTTTAATAAGTGACCTTTAATTATAGTAAAGTAAAACTATACTAACTCAAAATTGAGTGTATTATTTTATAGGTTTCCTGTATTGACTCTAAGTCTAGTACAGTATACGCTCACTTTCAAATAGAGTATATACCAAGAAATTAGCTATAAAAATTACTATGCAGACCGGCTAGCGGTCTGCAAAATTGAGAACAATCCATAAATTACTTTCAATGCAGCACCAGTTGCTTCAACCAATTTCGAATCAAATACGTTGCAACGATTAAGCCCTACTAATACGAGTCGTATATAGATTAGATTAACACGATGATAAGCGTCTCCTAAATCAAACCTAAATACGATCTTGAAACCATAAAACTTTATTATCATCCATTGTTATTTTGATGGGAAAACTTTTAAGGTTCAATTTTCGTTAACGCGAATATTAGCGAAAAAACTTTCATTATATATGTGTATTTCGCGAATTCAATGAAGTTAAATAGGGTTTATAATGATAACGACGTTTTATTTATTTACAACGTTAACCTAAATAACATATTTGTAACCATTGAAAATGAATTCGTGGTAATAGTAAACCGAAAATCCTACATGTTCGGAAAAGGCGTCAAAAAAACCCATTTAGGGCAAAAAGAGCGGTAATTCTCGACCCAGAAAATAAGAGTTAAAATTCATTGAAGGTTATCTTAATCCAGTCGTAACAATGAATCGATTTGTTTATAATTCGATGTTTTTTGCATGAATTAATTAAAAATGAAATTGAAGAAAATATTCTCTGTTGGAACAATATTGACTGCTATTTTTATCAGGTTAATTGCAGTACAGTCAGTCGATTTTATTTACAGTAAAGTTGACTGTTTTGAATACAGGTCTGTTAATTGTGGAGTGCCCGATTCAGACTAGGGCAAGGGCTAAGAAGTTGACCATACAAATTACAGTGTAGACCATCTAGTAGTCTGCTAAACCTAGAACAATAAATCTACCACTTGACCAATGCAATACCCCTATTACTTCGACCACGATTCGAATCGACAACGTTGCATCAATGTAAGGCCCTACTAATATTCTCATTAAAAAAGATAACGTTCGCAAAGTTGTCGAATAATTTTGAAATGTTGCGGGATTTCATAATTCATAAAAAGGCTAACGGGTCGGTTGTACCTTGGAGCTCCGAGTTCTATATTTCCAAGTAACTTTTTATTTAAAAAAAATTTAAATGTGAATTTCGCTATTTTATTAGGAGTATAATAAATAATAAAAGTCATAACATACTACTTGACAGGATTTATAATTATTGTATTAAAATAAATAACATTTCATGGCCTAGTTGAAATAGTCGAGTTTTCAAAAAGTTCTTCGTTTGGGGTTTCATTAGTCAAAAACGGGTGTTAGATGAAACAGAAGTTTAAACCATTTATACGTAGCTTTTTCCTCAGGTCTCTAACACAAGGTAGCTCCCTTTATAATCAGCCGTATTAGATATCCGGCTATTATATACTAGAACCAAAGAAATTGAACGTAAAAGTTAGTAGATTACAAAAACAATATACCCTTAATATAAATATAAAGTCTGTTACTACTGAATCACATGTAATGCTTCAGAATCGATACTTACCCCAACCTTAATTTCGATAATAAACCTTGAATAATTTGTTTTTAAACGTTAAACAATTATTCAGACATGTTAAGGTTTAACTTATCGGTGTTCAAAACGTTTAGTTCCTGATTAACTTTAGCGTCATGGTTTTCAAAGGTATTATTAAACATACTAAAAGATTGTCAAGGTGAACAAAATAGACAATATCGAAAAATAAGCGTAGTGAATTGTTGATATATCGTTAAAAGGTGGCTGGTATGTCGGAAAAACCAAAATATGTTGTTAGGCTTTTATTGTTGCAACGCAGTCTATTCGAATCTCTGGTTGAAGTAACTGGTGTTGCATTGAAAGTGGTGATGTAGCACTTCTAAGTTTAGCAGACCGCTATCTATTATGCACACTAATTTGTATGGCCAATTGCTTGGTCTATGCCATCATCTGAAGTGAGCATCTACTACCCTTAGTTTGCAGTCAATATATTCAATATCACTAACTATAGTTAATTTGCAGTCAGTATAATCAACCAAATGTCAGTATAGAGGACTTGACTGTAATGAAATTCATTTCTATTCCAGAACAGAGGGCAATTAATTATTCTGAAAGTCAGAAATGGGTTAAGAATAAGGTTTCGCAATCCTCGCCTTTTTTGATGTTAAATTCATAAAAAGAAAACTTTAATATCGAGTTTGGTAAATTATTTCATTCATGAAATATTGGCGAACGTTTTTTGAGAAAATAAAAAAGTCATTGATTTATATTCATAATAACGTTGATTCAATGATAATTAACGTAAAAACATAGATGTCTTCCAAAAAAATTAAATGAAAGTACCAGTATATTCGTTAAAAAGTTGTTGGTAGAAATATAGCTTTGGTTAAAAAGCTTTATTTATGTTTTTGTAATATTAGTAATTTTCTTTGTAATATATTAGATAATTCGATTGAAAAACTTCTTGAAGGATTACTTAAATTATCGGTTACATAAATTAATTGATTGTTGGAACAGTAGTAATTGCAGCACCATAGATTATCTTAACTATCAATAATGTTGAATATACTGACTGCAAGTTGAGTGTATTATTATATGTGTCTATTGTCTAGTCAAATACCGTATTCGCCCACTTGACACTAGGGCACAGGGCAAACCAACAGTATTAAAAAATAGTATTTAAACCGGCTAGGCGCCTGCGAAACCTAGAATAATACATTTACTACTTGACTACGTAATATTATAGTTACTTCGACCACTTCTCCAATCGACACCGTTGCAAAATCTAAAGTCTTACAAATGATGATTAGTAATTATTAAATTAAGCACAAATTTGCTAAGTAGAAGAATAGGCTACTTTCTGGTTATTACGCTTTAGGGAAACTCAAGGTAGAGGAAAGGCTCTTGCAAAGGGCCTCTATTACTTCGTCATTCTTCAATGAAAGTTAGTAATGAAGACTCTTAATTTTCATTAGTCTATAACGGCCGTTCAGAGTAAGCGACGGTATCGTTATTGAAAAACACCACGCAATCTTTACGGATCCTTTTTAGAAACAAACGATGAGATGGACCATTAAAGTTTTAAAAATTGTCAAGTTGGCAAATAACCAAGTAAGTACTCCTACAGATATTACTACTGTAATAAAAACTTAGTTACACTCTAAATAATCAAAATAATAACTTTCAACACTATTTTCTACATCAAACCTTTCCCTTTACTCCTACTTTTCTCTTCACGCTATTTTTTCTCTTCTATACGTTATATTCGTTAATTAAACACAAAAAGATAGCTGCTTTCAACGAAAACGGGAAGAATCGTCCAATCTCTCCAAGAAATCTACGTCTTACGACTCTAGGTTGAATCTCTAAGTCTCTACGTTTTTGAATCGCTAAAACACTAAGTTTTATATTAACTAAACCATCAAAATGACTACAACAAGAGTTTAATTTGAAACTATCGCTAACTTTGTTAGAAAGAAGGTAATTAAAGCTTCCGAAAGTAAATGATTTTTAACTATCACGATAAAAAGATTTTGGGGAAGAAATTTTAATGAAGACTTAACCAAAGAGAAATTAATTCACTTCATTTTCCATTATATTTTAGACTAAAATAGTGGTGAGTTCGATGGTAACGCTCGATTTTTTATAGATATTTCATGAGTTTTTCAATAATTAACTATTAATATGTGGAAAGCGGTTTATAAAGGGGTTAAGAATGAGTTAAAAGCAGAGTTCTTTCGTTGAGAAATTCCCGTGTTGTATAAAAAGTTGACTAAGTTGATATAAACCATTTCGACCTGGTAAAAGTTGAGAAATGCCCTTAAGATCTTTATTTTGAAGACCTACGAAGAAAGGGTAACGGTGTTGAAGATTTTTGAACGCCTTTCAACATATTTTTTAGACAATACACTCATTCGTAGTTATATTGCTTTTAACATCCCTGCTGATACAATCTTTTTATACGCCGCCGAGAATGAATCTATCAATTTACTTGGCAGCTTAGCATCTCTATATAATAGCGAGGAGTATATATTTAAGAATGGCAGGGCATGTCAAGTGATAGCCGTCAATATGGTAAGAAGAATTGATGTTGGTGCCATCCACCACTTCATTGAATAAAATCGTTAAATCCCTTAGGACCCTTCTTACGGCTAAGTCGTTTTTACGCCTCAAAATTTCTCTTAAAATCGTTGAGATTTTTCCCAGCATTGTTAAGCCCTTTTAAGCGAAGTTTACTACACTAGGTATGCCTATATGCGTGAGCCTACCACAAGTTCTATGACAGAAATTTACCTTTCGAATTAAGTGACTAGGAAATATTATCAACGATTTGGATGATTATCATAACCTTTCTCCTAAGCTTGTTAAGATGGTTCATATCAATTACGAGTTTTTTACAGAATTTGCAAAGATTTAGAACTATGTAGACAAGAATTACAGGAAGCTTGAAAAACTACTTGATACGAAGATAATACTATTTTCGAATATTTGCAAGCTGATGGAGGTTTTCTCCTCAAGTTTTTATCCACTGTTTCATGAATTTTTTTATAGGGCGCACCAGTGATTACTATCTGACCTTCCTAACAGAAGCATAACCTTTCCGAAAGATTTACGATAGTATGAAAAACCACTTCGAATACGACGTTTAACTTGTGTAATATTATACGGACTGGGTTATGATAAGGTGAATGACGATGATGGCCAAAAATAAAGAAAAGGAAACATTAATTGGTGTCTTTAAACGGATTTTTATCAATTTAATATTATGTTAATATGTAATGGGAAAGACCTACATTAGCAAAACCACATTTCATATATAGGTAGGTGCCGTTATTACAGACGTAAACGAGTTCAAATACATTTTATAACGCCTAAATACCATTTGTTAAGGCTTCTTCCAGCTAAATACGGTCCTTATTTGCAATTTCAATGGCCCGTATATCAAACTCGATCGGTATATACCCTTAGACTAATAACTTTTGTGACTTGGATAAAGAAGACCGCGTAATAATACACTACATTAACCGTAAATACGGGAAGCCTTAACGCCCCACTACAGGGTCTTTGGACTGTAAACTATATCTATACTGGCGTTAGTAATAATAACTAAACTTAAGCGGACTTAATAAGCGTAAAGACTATCGTCGTAATATTATTAAACGGTATTGGATCTATAATCATCCCAGCTGTTAATCGACTTAACATCTTTCAGCTAAGAGTAATAAATAGTAAGTAATAAACTATGTCTAATATCACCCTGCGTCAAAATGAAACTAGTTAAATTATATCGTAAATGAAGAAGGTAAAGACGTCGTTGTAGAAGATGAGAATATGCTTAAACAAGTTACGTGGCATGAAGATATTGATTTTAGAGCGGCTCAATAACTAGCTAACCACGCCTTTTTATATTGCTTAAGTGGCGAAACCCCCTACATTTTTCATAAATATCAATTACCTAACCCCTTACATCCTTTTAAGCTTCGTAATCGATACGCGGACCAAACGAATTAAATTATTATACTAGAGACAGGGGCAGTAAGGGACTTAATAGAAAGCTATTAACATTACATGACATTGCGAAGGGAAATTATTATTGCCACGGAGATTAATTGTTGGTATATTAGCAGGGCTAAAGTTAGCTTCAACCTTGGCTAACAATTATATTTACTAAGAACAACTAATTTTTATACTTTGATTGGGCCAATTACGTTCTATATCCTCAAGTTGTTTATCTTAATCATTCTTCACTTGAAAGACATGAAGATTTTCGGCATTAACTTTGACATCAAAGCTAACAAACTTGATCAAAATAACAAGAGGATCCTTTTCGACTTCAAATAAAGATATTTGTTGTTTCACCTTAAAGGCCTAAAAACAATGGTACTGAATTTGAAGGAGTCAGAATTAAGTTAATTGCATCGGTGTTTTAAGTACCTAGACATTGACAGGATGTATAAAGTCTTTTGATCTATAGGGTATGGAGATAAAGAATATTTTGCATTGAAGTCTTTGAAAAAGCTATATTATCATTACTAAACTTATATCTAAACATTCTAAAGATTTAAGGTTATATTGAAAAACGATGAGCATATTAAATACGAAAATCTTTGTTAATATATTTTATTTAGATAACACGCCTATTCTTTATGTTATTGATTTTATAATGATCTCTCGTGTATTTTAATCCCTTAAGTCCCCGTTGGCTATGGATACGTAGGAAACGTTAAGGATGATGTGGATCAATACGTACTTAAGCAAACTTAATTTCATTATTTACGATGCCTATACCAACTTTTAGATAACGTATTTTTGCACTAATACGAAAAAAATGGGGATGAAATGCAAATATGTGTTTGATAAAGTTTACTAAAGAACTACCAGTATCGAAAATGTATATATATTCCTTCGCAAATCGTATAATATATTTTTAATAGTAATTGGGAATTTTTCGAATCACAAGTTACGTTTTTAGATAGCGGTGAAAGGCCTGAATTATAATGTAGCTCCAATATCTTAATTTCAAAATCAATTGAGTTCTAGAATATATTCTTGTTGAAAGATTAAATTTTCGCCATTAGTAAGTTCCTGAAAGAGTGTTATAGCATACAGTATGGTCTTTAAGTAATAGCGGAAGGAATCTGCATAAGGTTAAGTTAATAATGCTTTCAATACTAGAAACGTACATCCGACCATCGAATTACTTTTTTAACTCTCATAAAGTAAAGTCATTGTATTGCGAGAACTAGGTAAATGGAATAGACTATTCAAAATCTTAAGTATTGCCAACCCTGGATTAGTTTTTAAAATTGTTAATGGTTTTACGACGCTCCGAATAACTCAAGTTAAACCTTATAAAAATCCAACTAACAATAAAGATAACAATCAAATCTATAAACTAAGCGAATAAAAAAATACAATCACCCTCCCCCCGTAATCAATAAGCTAATAAAATATTGAAGACACGGTCAACTACTCAAAAAAGGAACTTTAAGGATAAGGAATACACATCAGAATGGATTTAAAATATTACTTAGGTTAATGGGAAAGTAAAACACGATTAAAACTTGGCTATCAAACTTTAGGCATAATAAATTATTGAAACCTTAGATAAGCCTTTAAAGAAGAGAAATAAAGTTAATATTGATGGACTAATTATTCGAAAAGTTGTACAGATGGTACCCAAACACAACTTGAACTTTTAAAATCCAAATATCATAGTTTTGAAATCGAGAATTATATACGAAGTAAAAGGAAAACCCATGGAGCGTACAAAAAGTTACACCCAATCACTTAAAAATAGGATGATAAAGGAAAAACCTGAATTTCCACGTAATGGACAACAATATAAAAGCTTAGCTAACGTTGAGGAATCGTTTTAGCAATAAATTTATTGGCTAAAACTAATATAAAGTTTACCTTTAATAGTTGTAATATTACCTAAGTGTATACGGAACTAACAACTGATTTAAAAGAATATTTTTATTGGAATTACCGTAAAAAACTCGTCATAAATGCATTTTGGAGACGTTCATACGATATATTAAACTATTATATAGACTTTCTAAAATAAGGTTTTTTTTTTCGTTTTCAACTTACTAGTTATACTTTACGTTCAAGTTAGGAATGAAATCTTGAACTTACAACTTGTAATTGTTAGTTATGTGAAATAAAGATTCCTGTGCGATAGTTATGTAAACTGATAATACCCTTTTCGTTGAAACTGTTGGCTTTGTGGTATCAGAATAGCAGGCAATTTAAGACTCAAAGTTCTGGACATGTAAGCCGATCGCAACTTTGGAAAAAATCAAATATCTTAAGCTCAACAGATCGTTAATCCGCAAGCATGATGTTATTAATACTAATAACTAACTTATTTTCCGTCCAAAAGGCCTGGGTGTTGACTTGGTTATAATTAACAAGACCGATATAGCCAAGGCTTAAAGTATTTGGAACAACGTGTTTATAGCAATTACATCGCTACTATATACCAACCAGAGGCCTTCCATGATCAATCGATTACTATATAAGGATAAAAACTAAGGTATGAAGACTTTAACCGATTAAATAAGAGGTTGGAATGAAAAATACGGAACCTAAACTAGGAAATTAAAATGGTTTTGATTAGCTTTTCGAGGGCTAAATAAATGATTTTTACGAATGGCTTTGTTGAAAACAAAACAAAATTGTTGTTATAGATTAGATTACTTATGAAGATTGTTTATAAGAACAGGTTATAAAAAGACTGGTTCAGTATTATTAGAAACCTATTTCATTAAAACTCCATAAAACGAAAAATAATCATTTGAAATGTGCTTATTTTGGAGGTCTACTGTATAATAGCCGGCGTCGATATACGTTTAGCGATGTAAAACATTCTGAATATAGTTACTAGGTAGCTTATTATTTCTTCTATCCCAGTGGTAATTTACACTGATTCTAGAAACCTATTCGAATATCTGTATAAACTCGGAATTACCTGCGACAAACACCTGATAATATATTTAATATTACTTTGTAAAGCCTAAGAAGGTAGGGAAATTGAGTAATTCTGGTAGATTAGTAGAAAAGATAATCCTTTCGATGCCATTACAAATTCAACATCGAATGAGGCTTTGGAAAAGTTTGTGGACAGTAATAGTCTGACTATGCGAATCGAAGTCTCTATTAACAAGCCATTTGGCGAGGTTAAATCACGTAATAGCGAACAGTGGTCCCCTGGCAAACTAGAAGATTACTTGCCAATTGAGGCTAACGATTTAGATATAATGGATTAGTATAATTAAGTTGAATGTTTGCATTAGTCTGAAGTGAAAAACTTGTATATATAAATTAATGAAGTCAGAACTCGGAACCGTAAGGTAAAAAAGATAATTGGGGTCCATAATGGGGGTCAATTTGGGTGCGAAATTGATAGGGGTATGGTTGGTTAATGAGGAGAGCATTTAGTAGTAACCGGAAACAATTGGTCAACTACACTAGCGTACGCGTATAGAACGAAAAGCCTACAGTGTTGGGACAGTAGTAATTGTAGTATAGCAGGTAAACTTTACTTATAGTGAAGGTGACTATACTAACTGTAAGTTGAGTATATTGTTTTATGGGTCTACTATAAAGTCAAGCATAATACGCGCCCACTTTATACTATGGTATAGGAAAAGAAATTGTCCATACAAATTAGTGTGCAGACTGGCTAACAGCCTGCCAAACCTAGAATAATACATCTACTACTTGACCACATAATACTACTGTTACTTCGACTACGTCTCGAATCAATAACGTTGCAACGTCTAAAGTCATACCAACATTTATAATCCGCTTTCAAATGGTATAGAGGCAGTTTATCCCCGAAGTGTTGAAAAAATTAAGTTGTAAAGGTTTCAAAGATTTTTGGGAGTTTATTTTTAACTAAAACACGTTGGTTTGAGGCAAATGTCTTATTAATATCGTTAAAAAAACAAGCCACGTGGTAACGGTTTAATCTCTGCGGGTTTGACAGAGTATAACGTAAAAAACAACGATGTTAACACCTTTAAATAACCTTTGGATAGGTACGAACCCCTGTTCTTATATGTTGTAGTTACCTGTTTATCTTCAAATAGTATATGTTATGAAATATTATAAGTTATTTTTTTGTATTCCATACGAAGTTAATTTAAAACAACAACAAATAATAAATTCGAAAAATAATAGATTAAAACATGTTATTAATATCTGTTAAAATTGATATTTAAATTCATTGTATAAAATGAAAGTCGTAAACTAATAATGTCAAAATATCTAATAACTTTATTAAGTCATTAGAGTTAAAAAGATATAGTGGAATTATAATCGGTAGGTAAATTATTTACTATTAACGTTATAAAACTCATGACTTGTATTTACTAAAACGTTCATAAGTTGAAAGAAGTTACGAAGTAAATTTTCTATAAAAGGGAGTTTTTCAAAAATGTACTTAAGTTATTAAGTCGTATCAAAGTTTTTCAACTCCTATACTTTAAGATATATATGAATCATAATGTTTTCCCCTAAAAATAGATAAGATTATCCATAACAGTAAAGTAAATATTTATATTGGTTTTAGTTCTAAAGCCATTTGGATGCTGGTTAATATCTAAGGGGCAAGTTTGAATCCTATAACCTTTTACGCCGTATCTTGAGTATATGTTATAATTTTATAACTTAAAAGTTCGGCTCAATCAACCTAAGTAACGCGCCGCTTAACGCAGGCTTATAAAATGTTCAAGCCCGTTATAATAATATCTTTTTAAATATTGCGCGCGGGTATATTTCTATTACTTACTCCAGCGTAAATAGTACCGCCGTTGCCGATATTAGTAATATAACTGATGCTGATGTCGCTATATAGAGCATAAATGTTATGAAGTCGTTTATTGATAATATTAATGCGGGTAACCAATTCGTTATATTTCTTGGGCATATAGAATTAAAATAATGCGTTAGCGAGAATATCATTAATTACTACCTCAAAAATAGCGAATTCAACAACAAATTTTCAGGATATGCTATTGAACTTGGTTAATGAAATTTCAAAAACGTTTACAAACCATTGATTTTAAGTTTATAAGTTGAATAATAACGGGTTTCGCCGCGTTTAGGTAGTAATAATGAGCGCAAAGCATCGTTTTAATAGTGTTGGAGTCGTTATCATTGCCGTTACTGCCGCGGTTGTAAGAGCTTTAGATAATGAAATATGTTATACCTTTTATATTTTAAAAAATAAAGTAAAGTTGATCTTTTATTATATTGATAAACTTTCAATTTTTATGTAATTCACGTACTATAATAGTCATTAATACTAGAAAACGTAATTTAAAATTGAAAAACTTAATCAGCTCATCGAAAGGATAACTTTCAATACGTCAACGATTAATTTTAATAGCTTGAACCTCGGTTTCATCGTCGGAATCGAAAAAATCATCGGGAAGTCGTTATCGTCTTCAGGTGACTTCATGCGGTCCTTAAATTGAAACGACACGGAAATTACGTTAATATTGTTTAAAAATTTCGTACAAGCGATTACTTTATAGATAAGGGGTTATTCCGAAATCATGAGCGTATCCTATTAACTTCACGATGCGAAATTGAATGAGTAGTATTAATTAATATATTGATATTATATTATTTTATACGTAAAGAAATATTGACAAACGGTTGAATCCCGCTTCTCAAACTCCGTCAATAAAGTTTCGATCAATATTTTATATTCAATAATTGATTTATTATTTTACATCATTAAGCCATTTTAAAGTTCATCTTATACTTGTGTATTAAAATGCTTTAGAGTTTGAAAGTTTAGGTTGAAATAGTAGAAAGACATAATTTGAGGCTATAATCGCTTGAAAATAGCAAAAATATTGTCGGCAATGCAATGTGAAATCTTGTATATGAAAAGAATAAGTCAAAGTTATTATTTAAAGAAGTCGGATTCTATTTATAATATTCGATAGCAAAGAAAAAGAGATTCCTTCTAAGGAGATGTCAAGTATCTAGCGATAAGAAGTAACTAAGTTACGTAGTTAATCATATAGCATGAGCATGCTTAGAAGCAGCTCGAAATCAATGTAGGAGCATGGTAATCGCGAGGGCTAGATTTCTGGCAACCACTAGGTCAATCACCAGCTTATAACAATCCTATATAATTATGGGATTAGAAGTTGATACAGATTTTTTTTGTATACACAGATACTGTAATAAGTTGTATTCTTTTAGAATAGTTGGGTATAGTAGGTTTTTGCGGGCGGCCTATAGAACCGCCCTTTTTCCTATAGAGTTACCTCAATTAACATTTTAAATTTTGTATTGATATATATTGATAAACTTTTTATCGGTATTAAACTTTGATTCCAACGAGTCAATATTATTTATGGCATATTTTTGAATATTATTGGATATATATCATTCATTTTTCAAGGCTTGTATGGGTTTGTTATTAAAGTTAAGATGTATTGGCTATTGATATTTATATGAACTTACTATAAAGATTTACATGTGTTTATCATTGAGGTTTATATATGTTTGCTATTAAGGTTTCTATGGGTATATTAGTAAAATTTGAAAAAATATATTTGAAATATTTGTACTCACTCATCATTACAATTTATACGAATTTAGTATTATGGTTAACATAGTTATGCTACTAAGCTTATATGAGTTTATCATTGAATTTGTACAAATTAACTATTCAGGTTAATACAAGTTTATTATTAGAACTTGTACATATTTGTTATTAATTTTTACATATGTTATATATTAAGATTTGCACAGTTTCATTGTTATGGTTCGTATATATTTATTGTTAATATGAAGGGACTAAGGTAGAGCTGTCGCTTATAACGATCAGATACTGTCTATAATCCTCGATGAAAAGGGAGAGAGAGATTAACCTTTGTCGAGGAGTTGCTATAGGCCATAAAAAAGGAGTGACCCGGTCACGTAATAGGAAGTCTTTAGAGTATTGTGGGAGTATGGTATTTGCCAGTGCTAGATCTGTAGTTACCATTAGCACAGGCACTAGCTTATGATATTACCCTTGGCGTATTTTTATCTCCGTGCCTACTCCCCACCCCCCTTTTTTTTTTATGTTTTCATTTACGTATATAAACTCGCTGTCCCTTTTAACCAACGTGGGTTAAGCCGTTAATTACTAATGCTTAATCTACATGCATTAACTTACCTACTACTGCTATTGGTTATTTTAACCGACGTGAGTTAAGCGGCCTACTACTTCCACTTAACCTACGTCATTCAACCAACCTACTGCTGCTGCTAACCCACGTGGGATATTAATAACCCATATAGTTTAATTGGCCTAATGTTCAAAAACTATTAAACAACGGTCTCTAATGACGTGGTGACTGGTAAAAACGAGATTAAGTTAAGCCCGTCGGCGGGTTAGATAGGAATACATGTTATTGTCCTCTGCTGAGCTGTAACATGATTTAAAAGTATTTAAAATTACGGCGTTTAAGAAGTTTGATAACAGCTTTTAAGTCGGGTATATATAGACTCGCTATTTGATTAAGACTTGTCGCTTTGTATAGTTATTAATACGAAAGCGGTTTACTTAAAGTTTATCCTGAGTTTACAAAATTCTTTCAATGTGAAATTAAGGTTCTGTTTTGTTATTATTACCAATAACGTTGATAACTGGTGGTTAATAGTTGCGGATTTATTAGTTTAAAGGCGGGTTGAAAACGGTTTAAATAAGTCAATCGACGTGAATTCGAAGGTATTTTCCATTTGGAATATCAAGTTTAATAACATGGAAAATAACGATACGTATAATACGATATTTATTATTAAGTTAATTTGTTTCTTCGAAATGTTTTTGACTTATAATGTTTTCCAAAAAGTTAAATGTTATTATCGACTTGAAACCATTTTGAGTGGGAACGTTGTGTATTAGCGGCCTTTAACATATTGTTTTATAGCCGTTATTTCGGTTTTTATGAATTTGGTAACGTTACGAATACATTAGATAAAGGCTTCACCTTTTATATGTAGTTTAATAAATGGGTTGACGGAATGTTAAAAAATTGGATGAAATTGACATAGTAATCGTATATCATAAAAATTGGTTATGATTAATAATGGTAATATTTTGGTTATTTAATGCTAGTTGGTAACCGGATAATAAGCGGTTTTCATAGAAATAAGTGTGAATAATAAATAAGCTCAATAATATTTCAATTTTTCAATTAACGCGTTTGGAAATATTATTCGTTTCACAATGGAATATAATATTTAAACTTTTTTACTACGGTGAAATTATAAAGGCATTTTAAAAACCTATTGGTTTCATTTAAACCTCAATTTGAAACAATAACGTAAGGGAACACATAAAATAGTTAATAGTAATTTAGAAAAAAATTAACCAAGATTCTGTATTTCCAGTATTTATAGTTTTTAAAGTGACAGTTTTACTCATAGGATTTGTGATAACTATAACATAATGTTATTAGTTTGCTTGTAGGGGATGTCGATTATAAAGTCGACGGAAAGTTTGTTCCAAAGCTGTTTAAGAATTATCAAGGATTTGAAAGATCCCTTTTGATGGTGTCGCTAATAAGTCTTTTACCTATAAATATCGTGATTTCGGTAAAAACATCGTACCGAATGGCGTAGACCTAATTTTCTTTCTTCAAATTAAATAAAAATAATAACGTTACGGCTGGGGTAGCCAGTAGAAAGTGAATTGTATTTAGTTTCAATGATTGCGTTAGTAAGTAGTCTATAGATAGAAACGTAAATACATTTACAGAATTGTAATATGTTGTCTTTATTTACCGAATGTTTCAAGCTAATTCTTTTTGAATATTTGGTCATTGTTAATACGAATTTTGGTGGGAAAACTTCAGTTGTTCATTCCTATCGCGTGAATTTAACGTGAGTAAGTGGCGTTTCGGATGATAGCGGCATCTAAGCAGTTTTAAAGATAGATATTAGTAGAAGTTTTACCACTTTTTGGAATATATTCACTAACAATAATAATCCAGAAAACGTTTGTATTCAAGAGTTATTTAGAGGATATTTATTCTGGACTTAAGAGTTGTAGTTACCGGATTTAAAGGCAAGGGTCAGAAAGGCTTTTGAGTATATTCTGGTTTCGTTGAAATAATGTCTCTGAACGTATATAGTTGGCCTTTTCATTTTGAATTGGTTTGACATGAAATTAGAAAATTTGTTTCCAATCAAGAGATTTATCGTTTGGAAAGTTGTTAGGTGGTTATAAAGTATTTTAAGATTTAATTGTCTTTAAAGATAGTAAATGAGCGGCTCATATCCCGAATCTTTGTATTTTATGTTTTCAATAGTTTTTTGTCGTCAATCTCGTAATTGTATTTTGCAGGTGATAGACGAAGAGAGTCATGCGTTATTGGTTGTAGGGTGTCGTGAATGTTCCGTTTGAGTGAGTAGTTTCCCAGAGCATAATCGGAATTGTCGGCCTTAAAAAAGGTGTCTCGGTCGGGGTTTTAATAGGTGAGAATCTATTCGGAAAAGAAGTGAAATTTAAATCATTCGAGAGTAGATTTTTTTGTCGGGTCACCAAAACAAAAGTGGCGTTTTTCTGATTGAATGTGTTGAGAAGCGAGTTATTATGAAGTAAATTTCAAGAAATTTTTGATAAAAGATGATAAAACCACAAAAATCTGTATTTTCCATATAAACATGGACATCGATTCTTCCCGGATAATAAAAAGCTTTTCCGGTTTTATACGTATGGAAATTTTGGTTTTATTATATAATTCTGATTTCTTAGGTTTTCAAATACTAAATTTACATTCAGTATATCGATGGTTAGATAAGCGGTACTAAGAATATTTAGAATATGTTTATTCTTAGCGTAATTATTATGAAAGAAGTGATTTAACTACATTGAAATATAGTCAAAGTAAAATAATTGAACAATATGAAGATGTGGGCGTCGCTTATTTTTAATATATTATTAAAGAGGTAGTTAACGTGTTGGAAACGTTCAAAGGGATGACTAGTAATTTCAAAAGTCCAAAAGGTATGTAGAACCTAATTTCTTACTTGTTTCACTTTTGAATTCATACTTCATGAAAAAAGGTTTAATTATTTAGGATAGTCAATCATTTCGTTTCTGAAATATTTTTAAGTGCTTTTTCTTTCAATTAGGGGGAAGAAATAGCGGTTGGATATTCTAACGGGGTAAAATATATGATAATCGATACAAATGCGCAAATTATTTTAAGATTTTTTTACTAAGAGTACGCAAGCGTTGATTAAGGACTTAATTATGCAAATATATCCTCAATGTAGCAATTGAGTAAACATTTTTCATATTATCAAAATATTTTTTCATGATATATTATAGAACGGCTCTTAAAGGATTTCTAAAGGTTTACTTTAATTGTTGTTTTGACTAATAATTTCGTGGTCGGTTTTGGAATAGTAAAGATATAGTTTGTTTTTAGGGTTTTGTTGAATAAAAGTACTAACTTTTGATCGGTTTTTCATAGGGTTATCATTAGCGAAACAGGTGGTTTTAAGGTCAATATATTGTTAATATATTCGAGAGGGACAATAACGAATTATATAGTAATAACTTCATATTTGCGAGATTTACGAAATATAGTGTGAAATGTGGCGGCGCCTATACTCTTAGGTTTCTTTTGTGTCGTTGTAAAACCACTTTCCTATACTCAGTCGTTACCCATTTGTTTTAAGAATAGTATATGTTTTAATTCGGTATAAATCACCTGTTCGTGTTTTAATCAAGGTCTGTTCAAAATGATGTCGTATTATAAATGTGGAATAATATAGGTTTCAATTAGATATTTGATGGAATTACAGTTAAATGCAGTACAGTCCAGTCAACTTTATATGCAGTAAAATTGATTGTATGTACTATAAAGTGACTGTAGTTTGTGGGATTTTAATAGACTGCACTACAAGTGTAGTGCAGGAAGTGGCCACTTCAAAGTGAGATACAGGCCAAAGCGTTTAACGATACAAATTATTGTGCAGATCGGCTAGCGGTCTACCAAACTTAGAACTTACCACATCCATCAATCAATAAGCATTAATGTAGCACTAGTTACTTCGACCACAGTGATTCGAATGAACTACTTTGCAACGATAAAGTCCTACCAACACTGATTAGTGTTTATGAGGTTAATCAAATATAAGTAAGGTAAAAGAAAAAGCTGTTTTCTGGTTACGTTTTAGGTTAAACAGCGGCTAGGGTAGAGGAACGGTTCCTGCGAAGGGATTTTATAAGCTGTGTAGTTGTTTGCAGCAGTAAGTAGGGAAAACTTATAGGCTGTGTAGCTATTCGCGGTAGTGTACAAGTAAGAAACGGTATCGTTAATACTAAATATACTAATAAATCTTTATTAATACATTATAACGGCGTAAGGATTAACCGCCCAAAGATCTTAAAAATTATCAAATCGGTAAATTGGCAAACGGCTAAGTTATACTATTACGGACGCTACTATAGGTACTACTATTGCAAACTTTCAATCGTAAAAACGGCTACGTCCCATAACCTTTAACTTACACTCACTTTGACGGAAAACTTATGTCCCACTACTTGACACTTTTATTCCCCGCATTATTCTTCTTAATTTTTGTTACGATAGCTTCAGAACGGACTGTAATCAATTCCATTACCGACACTAAAAGGAATTACGTAATTAGAGGTTTCAGTATTATCTTTGTAAAGCACTACAACAAAGACCTTTAGTTTACCGATGCCATAAAAAACTTAACCTTAAAACGTTTTATTAACGCTATCGGTTACTCTCTCCTCGACTTGAATCTCAACGGATTTAATAAGGGGTCTAAGGTATTTAATAACTTTTAAAAACAGTTTAAGAGTTGGATTTTGACTATCTGAAAACGAATAGAAATGTAAGTTAAGACGAGGATAAAGATTTAACCAGAGAACTTAAACGTCCAACTTCTTGTAAAAAGGAGTGAAAAGGTAATTTGGTAAATTTACTTTTCGAATACGCCAGTAAAGAAGACACTTAGTAAATTTATAAAGATAAAGGCAAAGGAAAAGGGATTGCTAGCGACAGTATCCATTAACTCTCTTATACACGTTCGCAACGACGTAACTAAATGCAAATAAGTTTTTGAAACCATTTTACGCAAGATTAATCCTTGAATACCATTAGTCATAAAGAATTAATTAACCTACACTCTACAAGCCTTTAAGTGTACCAGTGAATCAAGTAAAACACTTAGAGTACCCCTTAATACCAAAAGAATTATTACCAAATACTCTGCGGCAGAAACCGCTAAGTCTTTTTCCTTTAAGCTTTTTAGTACGTTTAGTTTTAAGAGCCAAATTAAGGACGGACTGGATTCATGTACGAACCTACGATAGGTACAACTCCTAGCTTTTTACCCTCAAATATTGCCAAAGATAATTATCACACCTACAAGTACTAATAACCTTAACTCCTCCCCTATTACTAATGAAGGGAACTAAAAGATGCTTACTACTAGTATGTCATTTTTTCCCTTCGATGTATTCCTATAATAGATACAAATTATGCGGAAATTACCATGTTCGTTAAGATATAGTGAGGAAAAGATAAATATAACGGTAAGCCGTACAACTTTCTCGTCATTAAGTTGCGCTCATTCTTTAACATCTGCCGCCAAATAAGAATTCAATAGCTAGGTTGTTTTCTCATTATTTATTAATATCCTTATTGGTTAAGCCGAGGACTATTAACTACAATGCGTGACTAATTACTACTTCTTTCACGAAATATACTATGGCTTAAAAGGTGAATTTAAGTACGATATCAATTTAATCTAGTATTATACAAATTGAAATATTGTTAAGTGGTTTTAAATATTGAATTACAAAGAATAGTCGAAAAGTAAAATGAATATTTTTAATTAAACGTTTGATAGGCTTATACTTTATTAATAAACAATAAAGAACGTAGGATTTAGCGAAGGAAACTTACTCCAATAGGTTTGGAAAGCTGTTACGGGCTATAAAGAATTTGAATACGTTTTACAGTGCTCTAATACCACCTACGAAGGGATTTTTTACCAGGTACGTTTCTCGTTAGCGACTACGATAACTCGAGTTTCCGGCTCAACTAGTATGTCCCTTTAAGCTCCTTAATTTAATGATGACGAAGAAAACCCCTCTTACACGTATTACATTAACCGCAAATATGGAAGGACCGGCTAATAAGGTTAACGGAAAGACCGGACCTAAGGACGTAATTAAACTATCTACGGAAGAAGTTATTCCTTTTTCTTAAGGTTTTCAAATCAGATAAACAAGTTCGCTCCAAATACCAAAAGATATTGGATTTTCGGTAAGTCAAGCTACTAGTCTATAAGTTATATTGAAGTTGAACGCGAACACAAGCGAGTAAGGTATTATATATAGTTCCCCTTCATTCCTACTAATAATTACCTCAATACTGTCGAAAACCATAAAGGTATAAGGATTAAAGACGAGGAAAATAAGGCTAAGATTATCGACTAGCATAAAGATACTAGTACCGGCCTAAATGCAACGTAATAATTAGTAGTTAAGTTAACTATACTTAAACTTAGTTGATTGTATTGACTGCAAATTGACTACAGTTTATAGCATTGACTGCAGGTGTAATGTAGTAGGTGCCTACATTAAAATGAGGCACAGGCCAAAGCATTTGGCCATACAAATTAGCGTGCAGACCGGCTAACGGTCTACTATACTTAGAACTTCCAACATCCAAACCAATTTCAATGCAGCACTAGTTACTTCGATCACAGTAATTCGAATCGACTACGTTGTAACAATAAAGTTCTACCAACGCTTTGTTAAGTTTTTCAAAGAGAATTTGGTTTTGTGATTGTATTTTGGTAATACTACTTACATTTTAGCGTAGTTCATGATGCTTTCATAGGGTCATTGAATAAAAATTTTGGTGAAATTAATTTTGAATAATTCATAGTGATCGAATAAATTTAAGGGTTTTGTAATAGGTGAGAATTTTTATCAAGTGTTATTTTCTATTGTTAAATAGTATTTTTATGCTTTTAATAATATTTAATTCTGTGAAGTGATATGAGTGTAAAGAAGGTATAATTGTCGCATATAATTGATAAAAATTTTCAGTTCCTTTATAGTTAATTGCTCTAACCGAATATGGTTTAGTGTGAATTTGTATTATTTCTTATTATGGTCCAACCTACAATAGTAAGCCAAGTAGGTGCCAAATGAGGTTAACTATTGAGGTATTGCAGAAGACTAGAAGACGCTACCGTGGCCCATCGTGCAGAACCTATGGGAATAGCTAGTGTCCAGTTCGTTACGTACCCTTACATGTACCGTATACAGATTGCATCCGGTTCGCACCCAGACTGGGCCCGGATCGGGTACTGTATATCCCATTACGTGTACAATTACATAATCTATAGACTTAATAGCCAATAGCCTAAGTTTATAACATGCCTTCCTTTTTTCTCGAACGCTATTAAGGCTACAGCATCCTGCTGGTTAAACGTAAGACTCGGGCTTCGTCTACTTAATACGCGGGTCGGGCGCGAGCCGAGCGCGGACCGATAACGAAACTTTTAACGAATCGCATAACGTATCAACCGGTTTAATCTTAGGTTGCCAATTCCGTATAAAGCGCCATTTCAACGTCTCGTATAACGTATCGGTCGGTTTAACATTAGGATGCTGGCGTCGTATATCGCGTCTCTTGACGTATCGTATAATGTATAGTTTTTATAACCGATACCATATAACGCTTCTTTTAACGTACTTAATAATATATTTCTTTCATCGCCAGTATCGTAGAACGCGCCTTTTTCTCGTACCGTATATTACATAACTCTTACAGAATCCAGTCCGTTAATAATCATAAATACAAAATTTAGCATAACCCCTAAAATTCTTCCTTTTCCTTTTACCTCGTTAACCTTCTTTTAATATTTCTTACTTTATTGTATCTTTTTAATAACCTTACTACTATCTCTTATATATAAATTGTTAATAACCTTATTACTATCTCTTATATATTAATTGTTAATTATTTATCGATATTTCGTAATCTTCTAATTTTTCTTATCTTCATAATCAATATTTATTATAAGCCTAACTTAGATTATACCGCCGTAAAAGCTTTTAGTAAAGAAGATTAATCTTCACGTAAAATACGTTACCTTATTATATATTAATATTATTTCATTAATTATGTCTTATATTCGTTTCTTATTACAGTAAACCTATTAAATTTCGTCAATGATGAGGATAAAAAAGAATTTCCCTCTTTGAAGGTGAAAACCGCGTATATATTATATGTTAATCGGATTTTCAATTCAAGCGTTCCTTTTATTTGTATCCGAATTAATCGTACGTAACGTTGTTGTACGTATCGAAAGGTTTATACTAAAAAAAGTTTAATAAATTAACCTCATTAAAACCACGACCGCGAAACCACCTCTTTTTGTAATATATTTCAAAGATAATGTTGGAAGGCCATCTTCATCTTTGCGGTGTAGTGGATTCGAATCTCTGTGAACAAAGTAACTGGTGCTGCATTGAAAGTCGTAGATGTATTGTTCTAGGATTGGCCAACCGCTATCTAGTTTGCACTGTGATTTGTATATCCAATTGCTTAGCCCATGCCCTAGTCTGAATCTGGCACTCTATTTACGGTCAGTACAGTAAACTTTACTGTAAGTAAAGTTGACTGACCGTACTGCAATTGACCTACTAAAAATAGCAGTCAATATTGTTCTAACAGATAATTTTATTTGCGACTTCGTTCAATTTACGCGCCTTATGAGGGTAATGGATTATAGTTGTTAAACACAAAGGTTATTTTTTTTCTCCCGTTCGGAAACGGTAAAAAGATATCCTAGTTTATCAATCTGTTTTTGCCTTTATATTCTTTGAGTTGGTAAATTCATTTACCTAACTTCGCAATATTACTCGAGTTTACAAAGTTTTTATCGCTTTAGCAACATGAGCTATTACCCCTTTCGTTATATATTATTATCGCTCTTTTTTCCCCGGGTTTACCTTTTTGACAAAATTCCCTCGTTCTCATATACAATTTTGTTTATTTACCGTAATAAAATTCTCTTCGTTAACCATATATAAGCGCGTAATATATTTACGCTGCTTTTATTTCAAATATATCATATACCTTTCCATAGGTTTATAAAGTAATTAAAATAATATAGCCACGTAAATTATGTTTTTATAACTAATATAGGTTATAGTTTATCAAACGTAATAAACAACATTTAAAACCTAACCGTACAATCCCCGTCTATACCCACATTCTATTTGTAAACTTTAGTTAGAAGCGAGTTAATCGAGTCGATCGAGAACGGGCAGAGGATTATATCCAGGTCGATTACATTACCCGGATATAAACTAATATATTACAATTACTTCGAACCCGCTTAAAAAATCGCTTTCTTCACCCTGACTCTCGCCAACTAATATCGTTTGCCTCTCCTAACATTCTTCCTGCCTAACGTTACCCGCCCTTTTCGGCGTTGCCTCGCGTCTGCTCCGCCTTTTGCCAATTTTTTTCGTCGACGTTTACTAATACTCGCCTAGTTCTGCATAGCCCGCCCCTATCGGCCTTTCTTAATATTTAAAATTAGTCGTAATAAGGTACCTAACATTAATAACGCCATTAGTCGTTAAATTTAGATAATAATCATAATAATAAGTAAATAAAATTCCAATAAGTCGTGGTAAAAGTCGTTTTGATGTCAAATATTAATCCGCAAAAGTTGGGTAATACATATCCAGTTCTATTTATCGTATTATATTATAATAACATCAGATCCCCCCATTTCTCCTTTTTTTTTTTCAAATATTACGTTATTTCGAATGTGAATGCAGTTTGCTTTACGTAGGTTATTTCATATATATTTAACGCCGACGTCGAAATACCAGGTTATTATATACTCAAATGTTTCCCTATTCCGTTTCGAATTCATTTCAGGTTATGATATATTAGTAATTTTGTATTAATTTCTCATTAATATTATTATTACCCTTTTACTTAACTAATATACAGCGGACACAACTTCGTACCGTTTTTATCGCTAGAATTCCCTAAAATTTAAATTCCTTGGACATATTTTTTTTATATTGTTAATAATAAAAGGTATTCACGAGTAAGTATATATTAAGACTTTTAAAGAAAAAGTGTTCGCAACTCTCCGTTGATCTAAATTTACGTGAAACATAAGGTATTTATTAAACATATTTGAAATGTTATTTAATGAATTTGAAATATAGACAACACGGAATGAATTTTAAAGCTAGTTAAACTTTGTATTTAAGCGGTTATTTTCAATATTACGTAAGTTAATTTAAATTTAACCGTTTGCTTTATATCGTTTCACCGAATATCGAAGACGATATATTACTATTTTCATCTGTTACTTTATACATATTATCATCGCTTAAATTAATTTCGTACCTTCGCGTAGGTATACTATAAATGTAACAACTGTTCTTATCAGGTTGATCAACGACTTAATATCTTTTGTAACTTTCGAAATAAGGTATATTGAATATTTATTAACCAAAAGGTTTACATTAAACCCCGTAACCGTCGATATCTGACTATTTATTATGAACAAATAAGCGGATAAATATAATACCTAATTATATTATAAAAAGGCGACAACGACTCGTAATTATTTTTTAACTTTTTCATTTAAACGTTGAATGCCGGTATTTATTTATAAATCATAGGTAAAAAAAAGTTACTTAACTTTTACTAAAAAAAAAGAGTCGTCTTAAATACGCATACCTAATTCAAACTGATGTTATTAATAATAAAAGCCTGAAATCTATAGAATTTCCATTATATATCCCGAAAGCGTTTTGTATATGTATCAGCAATTATGAATAAATGATTTAAACTTGAAAAAGCGGCTCATAAGGATCAATAAATATGAAAAGATGTTATTAGTAGTTAGTACGTCGATTATAAATTTGACATAAATATATATCTAATACCGATTTAAAATTTAAAAAGGTCATAAAAGGCTTTATCGTAAGGTACGATTAGGTTTTATATCATTATATTGGGTATATATTTAATGTGAGCATCCAGCATTTACAATCATTCCTTTTTAATGATCATTCCGTTGAAGGATTCGAAACAAGGAGTTTTTACCTGAGTAACCTATAATAAGCAAATTGTAGGTTTATTATATGATTTTCGTCGTTAATAGTTTGTAACTCGGTAATTACAATTAATTAAGGTAACGTTTTATACCCTATGAATGATTTTTATAATTTTCAATTGACACTGATTATCCCATTTTAATCGAAAAACGCTTAACGCTTTCGGAAGCCATTAATAAGCGAATCTTAAATATCGAGTCGGTTTTTTTTTTTTTTTTAGTTTTATAATTTGGCGAAAGTATCTGATCCGAAAATAAAACAACTACTTAGTATTAACGAAGTTAACGGGTTTAGTGCGGGTCGGGCTCGCGACGGTATTACTATTACCGATATTTTTGAGTCCCCTAGCATTATCTCGGATAGTGACACGTTCTCGGGCCGGGTCTGGGCCGATTTCGTTAACGTTAACCTTTAAAAATCCTTTGCTTTCCATTAGAATATATATTATCGCGATTTAATAACTAAACTTCCGTTCTAATAAATTTATTCACATGACCCGCCGTAATATACGTTTCTAGAATGTATGAAGCTATTGTTATTACTTTAATATAATAATTGAAATGGGTTAAAAACTGTGTGGATATTACTATATTCCCTTATAGATAGTATACATAGGCCAAGAAGCAGTGCAATGTATTGCATAGTATACTTCTACAGGATGCACGGTAATGTGTCACGCTGCAGACTGTACTCTTGCAAGACGCAAAGTGCATTATGCATGGATCGGTCTGGAATGCCTATTCTAGACCGACTGCAATGCATGGGTCGGTCTAGAAGAAGTATTCCAGAGGAATACGCTCTAAGTAGAGGGCTTATAAGCTCTCACCTGTGGCGTACACCTCTAGATTCTTTTTTTTTACTTATTATCTTTTATTATATTATAATACCAATCATTTTGATTACTTTTCAACGACCTTATATTTACGTGCATATTATAATCTTGAGACCTTATCGATATTTATTAGTCGTCGACTCGGTCGATTACAAATAGCCTAGAAAAGAAAAGACAGATATACGTTAAATACCTATATCGGGATGTTATAGCGGTTTGGTAGCATGGAGAATCGATGTGTATGCCAAGCATGACTTATACTAGGGAAATGGCTACCGGCAGTTATAGAAAGAATCCCCGGAGGGTAATAAGGTACCCGCAGGGACTAGTCGAACTAGAATAATAATGAAAATACACCTCTCTAACCTTCTAAGTTACCCCCCCCCTCACGAAATCCCCGTTTCAACTGTAAACCTCTAGTGACCTATGTAGGGTTCGTTAACTTCACAAACTTCCTGATCCGCAGTTAGAAATATATGTTGCTAGAAACAAAAACCGAGAAAGACAAGAAAGAGTATAAGAAGAGACAAGGACGAGTACAACGCGAAAACGAGACGAGTACGAGGCGAGGACGAGGATGAGTACGAGAAGAGACGAGGATGAGTACGAGGCGACACGAAACGAGTACGAGGCGAGAACGACACGAGCACGAGATGAATACGAAACGGAAACGAACGAGTACAAGGACGAAAACAGATAAATTCCTACAAACCTTATACTTAATTCAGGCTAGTTATACGAAATTGGGGGAATTAAAAAATCAAGTAGAAGATGGATTGTCTAAATACATAAATATTATCTAATAATCATGACTGTTAAAGGTTTACATTATATTAAGAAATTTTAGTATCTCGGATATAAAATGATATCAACGAGATACAGATATTATATATACTATACCTCCAAAAAATATATTTTACACGAATATTTGTCTGATAATCCGGCGAAAGTGTAAATAACTACCTCGAAGACGTGGAGATTACAACGGAGACGTAATTTCAAAACGAAAATTTTGTCGAAAATATTTGTAAGAGTTATTTTAGAACGGGATGAAGGGAGGAGGCGGCCAAATGGTACCATAACATATTAAAAGAGACATAATGGTAGGAAGATTTTAGGGTACTTTTTAAAACTCGTTTTAAGTTTCGTCCGATAATGATAAGTAACAGAATAGTAGTTAAGATAAACTCGTTCGAGAGACAAATTGACCAGACGCTGGTTAAATACGTAAAAAAGATAGACGAACTTGTTATATAATACCCTTATACACTGTGGGAAAAAAACTAAAAAACAAGTTTTTTACCCACTTTACAAATAACGGTTAAAATAACGATACGATTTTATAAACAAAAGTTACTAATCATTCGGTCTTTGAAGACTTTATAGATTAAAATGGAATGTATAAGGATAAAGTTTTATACGATGTCGTGCATAAAACATTGATCGTGGCAACTGTGGTTTCCAGCCGTAATAATAACCCCTTTTTTTCGTAAGAAGAAAAATAAAAAGACACCTAAAAGTACTTAATAGGCAAAGTACTCTCAGAAAAGATTATAAAATCAATGTAAAAATAAATGAGTAGGTTACGCTTTAAGATAATGGGGGAAACGTTTCTTATAATTCATAAAATACTCGCGGACATTATTATTCACATTAACCCTACTTTCAACCTATTTTATAAACGACAATAATAAACTCTCGAAATTTATACTAAATAATAGATATGATGGATAATGGATAGTAATAACAATAGTAACAGTAATAGTAATAGCAATAATAGACGTAAAATAACGCGTAAATATGTTTTAATTACGGTAACGTACCGAAACAACATTACAGGTTTTACAACTGTCTTTATCCCCGGTATCTATAGGCAAAAACGTGTTAAATACGAGACCTAGTATTGGCGGGCCGAGCAATCCCTGAGGAATTGAGAATGGGAAGCGAAATAAACATAAAGATATACGAGTTATTATTTATGGAATTAATAAATCGAACCAAATACCAGGAATTTTACCTTACCTTTAACATTGATCTTTTATATCAGATAAATCTAAATATAAATAGAGGTAGTATATAAGATTTATAAACTAAGCTGGGGGAACGTTAACATATTTGAAAGTATAAAGGGAAAGGTAAAATGATGGAAGATATTGCCCATTTAATGGCTGCTAAATGTATTAACACTCGAATTACAAGGTATACGAACCTATACGCTCAAATTAAAGACGAGGAGGGAAACCTATCCAATATTTATAAGAAAATAAATTCTTTTTATCCTTAAGCGTTACAATATTTAACCCTTTCGTCGATAACTTAAACTGATAAAAAACGATTTTGTGAAGGACTTTCTTAGTTTTGTATTATTATATAAAAAAAAGTTCGAAGCGAATACAACGGGAAAAAGAAAAGACACCGTAATTATTAGAGCATTTTTAGGTTGTTTTAAAAAAAGATTTAACGTGATTAATACTTTACGAGAAGTTTACACTTAAATTACTTTCGAGTAGTTGTTAGACTATAATCCTGTACTGCAAAAACAAATGACGAGGATATGTAGTTTCGACACTATTCGACGAACGAAAATAGGGAGAGAAACCGCGAGGAAAAAACAAAAGACGTATAATATTCATATATTCGGCAGTAATAACAGTTGTAAAAAAATGTATTAAACCACGTACTATAAAACTACAATTCAGATATATTTAAGGTAACACTTATGATATTTATATTAATAGGTGCCTAATAAATAACGTTTTTTTTTGGTTAAACTCATTACGAGAAAAACGGTGGTTCGTATAAGAATTACCTTCCAGATAGCCTATCTATTAATAAATTTTACAATAGTTAACGGAAATCCTACGATATTAATTACCTACGTATTATTTAATTTCGTTGTTAGTAGTATTTTTTTTTAATTTATATATTTATTAAAGCCAATTATTTATTATATAACTTGTTATTAAACCGTAATTTATTTGTTTGCTACTTAGCCGTTAACAATTTTATTGGAAATATTCTCATACTTATAAGTGAAGGCGGATACTTAGTTGTTATACCGGTTAAACGACGTTTAAAACCGTTTCTTTTTAATGTTCAATTAACTTATATAAACCGTCTTCTAAAAGAATACCAAAACTCGTCGGATAAGTTTACTATAAATGGTGAAAAAGAAACTACAAAATTAAACTTAGAGGACAAGAATAATAGTGACGAAGACGAGGACCGGGTTTTCAACGAAAAAAGTGTAAAATATTTACGAAAATTAAACGAACTTATCAATTTTGCGAAATATATGTAATAATAAGTGAAACGCCTAAAATAAGTTGGGCCTAATATCTGGAAAAGGCTGTTCAGTAACCGAAAAGCTTAGGAAACATTAATACTTATAAGTTAGTATATTTCGGGAAAAAAATCATTATACGAGAAATACTCCGAAGTAAGGTAAAGTATATGAAGACGAGAAAATAAACCACGAAGACGAGGCGAAGACGTATAAAAACGAGGCGAAAACGTCGACAGTAATTGTAAAAAGAATAAAGATAAGATCGAAAAAGGCCATTATGTTTGACGAGGTAAAGAGGTTATTTACTAACAAAAACAATTAGATATCGTTAGTTGTTTATTATATTGACACGTTTCGCGTATATTAATTCAGTATTCGAGTACGAGAGGAAAGATAAAACTTTTTAATTATTTTGCGTTACTACCGTTGCTTATTAGGTTGTTAATTTTTTATTGTAATTGAAAAACTAATTTGGGATTGGACGGATAAAATAACGATGTTTTGGCCTTATGGGCGTCAAGTGAAGAAAAAATTCTTAAACGTTTCAATATACGAATATTAACGATGGTAGAAAGGAATAGTGGAAAATACAAAAGATTCGAAAAAGGCTTGCCTGGCATAGGGCGAGATAAAAGGAGTACTAATAACGTAAAATAATAAACTTAATTAAGATATTCAACGTCGGTTTAGATAGAGTGAATTAGACCACATATTATAGGATATTATGAAAAGATGTTTTAAAGTTTCCGGTATTGATATTAAATATAAAAGTAGAATAAATAAGGAGAACGAATCCGATAACTAAAATACCTATAACTTTACGAAAATAAAAGGAAAGAATTGGTATTTGCTAAAAGGATGGTATATACCTAGAAAGACATTTTTACCTTTGGAGTAAATAACGTACGAGTACCCGATCTCGTAATTTATTTAAAGGAACTCGAATTGAATAATAGACCGTTTCGACTAAAATAACCGAAATACTTATAAGATAAAGTCGTATTCGTATAAAAGTTTCATTTAGTTATAAAAACAGCTAGAATTTCTATATTAGGTTCGTTTATATAGGATGTATATTTACGATACCTGTCATAGAAAATCGGCGAATACCAATTCGTTTACAATTTCATTTGAGTTAATAATTTTACAGTGAAGTTATAATAGCCGATCAATTCACGAAATAAAGTATTCGATATTTTCAAGGTAATTATAACGTCTTTTGTTAAGGTGATATAGAGAACAGATATTAGGGTATTTCTATTACTCTAGGTTATAAGTATAAAACGGCATTTATTACGCCGAATATGTAATATTTAATGCTTAGAATATTTTAGGGAATAAAGGAAAGTGGATATACCTATCGTAAATTTGGCGATATTACCTTTGGTAAATAGCTATTACTAAATTGAGAGAATAATGAGAATAATGCGGAAATCGAAGAAAATACCGCGAGGCGAAACCGAAAAAATGCGAGAATTGGAGGATTAGAATTTCCCTTATTAATAAGATATAACCATACCTGGAAAATAGCTTTTGACGTATATATTAACGACTATAACGCCTTATTATATGAATTTATCGAAATATTAACTTTTTTTACTATTAACATTTTTTCGCCTCGAATTCGGGAAAATTAGCTTTACCCCTTATAAAACTATAATATTCGGAAGCTGTATTTACTTCTTGGAATTAGAATTATTACGGGGTTGAGTTCGGCCACTTAAAAAATATCGGAAAGATTCGAAATATAGGCGAAACCTAAAAATCACTCTACTTCATTAAAGATATTAGACGAGTTTTTTTACCTTACATTATACTTCGCGAGGTATATACCTGGAAAAGTATCGTAGACGAAAATCCTAAAAACATCATATATGAAAATGGTGTCGAAAATAATCTTAACAGGTAAAGTTTCAAAATAGATGTAATAGGTCTTTAAAAAGTTTAAGTGAAAAAGGGAGTACGTTAAGGTTTTCTTTACCATGTGTTTGGTTATCTAATAAAACGTCGTTATAGTACCAAATCATTTGTTTTAATATTACCTCGTAACAAATACGTTAAATAAGGGAATCAGTAGTATTACTTTTCAATTGAAGGAATTGCCGACAGGTATCGAGGTTATCGACAAGTCGAGGTTTTATATGAAAATTCTGGCCTTTTTTTTTCTGAAAATTAAACGATGCCGAGATGAGGTATACAATTAGTAAGATAGAAGCGTTGGTGGTGATGAAATGCTTGAAAAGCTAGGCTATTGGTGATTTAATCGTTTTTTTTTTTTCGATAATAGTATATATCAACTATACTAACCTGATTTTATCGTTAACGATTCCGACTATACCTACGGAGAGAATCGCGTAATGAATAAATAACTTCGGGATATTTAACGTGAGAATCGTATATTGCTTTAATATAAATAAGATTATTAGAATCACGAACAGGATTTCGAGGTTATCAAAACCAATTGTAAAACTTTCAAAGTTAGATATAAGAGAATTACGGTAGGTAGTAAGAGAATATTAACTCGTAAGACTAGTAATACTAAAAAATCCAGGAAAAGGATTTTTTTTGCCTATAGGAGTATTAAGCCTTAGACAAGTGTTACGATTTAAAGAAGTAACGATAATAACTGTATACATTAACAAGACGAATCGGTACTGTAATATTGTGAAATACCTTATAGGTAGCTAAAAGATGAATAAAAACTTACAAATATAGGTAAAAAAGAAAATGAAACGGAATTTACTGTAATTTTGTATTTAAGACGCCGTGTTATTGAGACGAGAACTTAGCGAAGAATACAAAGTTTACGTAAGAAAGAGTAACATACCTCGGGTATTAAAATGGGTTTATGACCTATATGAGCATTTAGGAGCAGCCTAGACCCTTTATAAATTAAAGAGAATACTATGGTAGCCGACTTAGAATATTAATATTTAAGAATACGTTAGAACTTATAAGCTATATATATTATCTAGTACTTCCAGACGAATTAACGTAGGACTCGTACCTATTATTGCTTCTGGAATATAAAATATTATGGGTATAGATTTTATAGATAAGATTAATTTAAAAGGAGTCGGTGGCGAGACTTATCTTTACCTTGTAGTTGATTATTTCTCGCGATTATTTTTTTGCCGAGTAATAGGTAAACCGACAGGCGACAAGGTATATCGAATATGGAAACCTATTACCGATATTTTCGGCTATCCTGAGGAATGTTATTCGGATAACGTAGGGTACTTTAAAAGCTCAACTGTTATAAAGTTTTTTTTTAAAAGGCGGAACAAAGATACTAAATACGCTTACGTACTTAGCAATGTTAGTGAGACTAATTAAATGATCGGTGAAGCTGGTTAATAATGGGTTAAAGAAATAGGCTTACGAATATGGGTACAGGTAATTCGAAGAGTGGCCTAAAGCTTTCGATAATATTATAAAGGTTATTAATAACAGTCTCGTGAGAGATTTACCTTTTATACCCTCATAGATTATGTAGAACTGGTCGGTAAAGCCCTCGGGGCCTACCATTACAAAGATAGAGGCAGTATTAAACCTGAATCGAGAAAAATTGGCAACAATATTTAACAAATCAAAAGCTAATAAGGATGTAATTTTCGATGAATTCGTCAGCCGCAGTAACAGTTAACACCAGCAGGTGACTAATAAATAGGTAAAAGATGAATTGAATCTAAAACTGATTTCGAAGATAATGGGTTTAAAGTCGGCGACTGGGTGTGTAAGGTTATGTCGAAGATCCGCGATATCAAATTAATAAAATTTCTAGTTAATAAAGATAAAAGCAAAGACTTGAAGAATATTTGGGCGCCTACTTTTAAACCTCGATAGACGGGGTTATGGGAGGTCGACGAGGTCGCTTTATCTGTATCGATCTGGATTGTTAATCCCACCACCAAACTGAAAAGAAGGAAAGTCTACGTTAACTTGTTAAAACCATACATTTAAAGGGAAAAAAGTAAAGGTGAGGAGGACAACAAAATAAGCGGACAAGATGTGAAGGAAATGAGGGATTCTTACGTTAGCAACCTCGACAGCAACGAGCGCGCTATCAATTAAGACGCGTTACGATGAGATAACGGCACCATTAACCAGAACGCGTCGTGATGAAATAATGATATTAACCTTAGTAAAAGTTAAAGTTAAAGTTGAAAATGTTAAAAGGGTAAAGGTTAAAGTTAAAGTTAAAGTTGAAGGGATTATCGTAAAATATGGTAGTAATGGAAAGTTTACTTTTATTTTTTTGTTTTCATTATCCCTATTATTTTTATTATTTTATTACCTCAACTTTCATCCACTTCATTTTCTTTATATAGCTTCAGAGATTTAGCTATACATTAATTGGGGAATAGATGGTAGTATGGAGGATTGATATACATTCCAAGCATGACTTATACTAGGGAGATGGCTTCCCACAGCCATAGAAGGGAGGCCTGGAGGGTAATTGGGTATCTGCAGAGACTAGCTGAACTAGAATAACAATGAAAATACACCTCTCTACCGCTCTAAATACCCCCCCCCCCCAAAAAAAAAAAACCCCCCCGTTTCAACTGTAATCAGGTTCTAACTGTTTGTGCTACAAAACTTCGTTTTTACAAAAATTATACGCCGACGTAAATAAAAACTGTAAAGACTAAATAACTCAAAAAGGAAAAATTTTAATACGATATTATTAACCCTTATTTAGCGATTTTTTACTAGAATCCCAGTTACGCCACTATTAACCCTTGTCTAGTGCTTTATCGTACCTAGGCACTTTTTAGAAAGCGTCCTATCATGCACTAGGTCACTTAAACCACTAAGTTTCGGAATCCTTCGTTAGGACCTATCCGATTTTCGATAATTTACACCAATCGCCTTACCAAAATCGGTTATATACGACCATTCAAACCGACCCCCTTAGTAATATCAGTTATATACCCAGTAATGAAACCGATGACTTTACCAAGTTTGATTAAGACATACTAATCAAAACCAACTAGCAAACACCGGATTATACAACGCACCTCTCCATAGTTATACCCTTTATTTGACCTATTTGCTTTACATTTCCTTTATTCTATTTAACTTTTCGCGTTCGCCTTACGTTTTTTAAATTTAGTTTTTGCAAAGTTAGAGGTTTCCTTACCACTTAAATAACGTGGCATTATTAAACGTAAACAAACCAAATTTATGATGTCAAACTGGTTTGTAATTACATCTTAGTTATCGTTTAAAATTAATTTACACTAGTAAGTACTAAAAAACATTGTTTTAACCACTTTGATTAGTTTATTTACTTTACATTTGATATTTGTAGAACGTATTACCTTAAACGTTGTAACCTGAACGTATTCAAAATCTTATCACAATTCTGAATCACCAACTTAGATCGCTTCAATATACTTAATATTCACAGAAACCACCCTAAAACACCTATAATAATTGCTTTAAGACTAAAATTACTGGAAGAAGCCAGTATTAACTTCGAACTCCTGGTTGAAAATATGGAAATTAAAAAGGCTATAATATAAGAAATCGACCTGCGTCTTTAGGATAACACCATCGATTCGCTAATTGGGGATCTCGATCTATATACGGAAAACACATACATTTTAACCGTTATATTCCGTTACTGGAAAAAGAAAGCCTAAAAACCATACTTACTAGATAATTTTCATGAAAACTTTTTAAACTAGACGTTTGATATATGGCAATAAGTAAATCCTGCCATTGCCAAAGCCTTACGGATCCAATTACGAATCAAAGGTATTAATATCACAGGAAACAGGAATAGCCGCCTTATAAAGGCCTTATTCAAAATAGTATAACTCGTTGACGTACTAGACTAAGAGGATAAGAATTTGTACCTGACGGAATTTGTAAAAGGAAATTACCTTACAAAATAAAAGGGATTATTTTTAAAACGACGCGAACGAGTCGTAAAACGACCAAATCTTATACTTATACCGTTAGCTACAAATAAGGACCCCGAGGAAAAAGAACGATTATAATCCTTATTTATTACATAAGTATAATACACCTTAATATAGGTATACAATTTGAAATAGAAACAAATGTTCAAGTATTTCCCTAATATTGGAAATATCTCAATCGACTATAGCGGAAACGGTCGAAACACCGGAAACAGCCCGATCGAGTACGGAAAGATCGTCTTGGATGTAGAAAATAACCCGACCTCATATTTAAAGAGCGGCGTTGAACGCTAATACGTACCTTATGGACCGATATTTATAAATTACGACTCTTAAGGCGACCTCTTATTACACTGCTTTACCACGGATAAAAGTTATTTCATAAATTTAACTGATTTTTCCGGGTTATAAGATAGGGATAGCAATTACAGCGGTAAGCCATACGACTTATTTAATGATAAGATACGCGTTATACTTAATACGTGTAAAAAACTGAATTTTAAGCTATTTTAATTTTTAATTATTTTACCCGGTAGACTTTTCAAATAAGTTAAAAATGATATACATATCATTTGTCGTAGGTGGATATATTTTCGAAGTGTTATAACCGTTTGAAATCTTATTTCGATACGTAAATTAATTACGAATTTTACGATAAAGATTTTACCGGTATAGTATAGGAATTCGTGAAAACTTAATAAGAAAACGCCAATAAAATCCTATATAAAATCCTTACCGCTTTATTAGTGAATTTCCGAAAGTGTTAGGTAGCCTTCAAACCGGAATATAAAGGCGATAAATTGTTGATTTAAGTAGTAATAAAGGTTTATAATAAAAACCCGGATTTCTACTTTATACTTTTTAAATTAGAAAGGAATTTAAATGCTTTTTATATAAGTTTTAGAATATTGTTAAAGATTTTTATACGATTATGGATAAGCTTAAGATTAGCATTTATAACTCATAAAATTAAAAGCGACATTTAGATTACTAAAACAGATTTCACCGAGATAATTTACTACGTTTGAAACCGGAAATTGAATGTTTACCGAAGGTAAAACGAGTTTTTAAAGTGTAGGTATTGTAAAAAAAAATCTGGTAACAGGAGATGAGGACGATTATTCGAAAATGAAAAAAAAAAAAAAAAAAACGTACAGAAATAATAGTAATATTTACGGAAAGATATATGAAGCTTTATAGGTTTATAAAAGTAGTTTATCGTATACAGTAAAATTGGCAGTTGATTTATAAACCACCTTGTTTACGAGTAAATTCTAATTAAACGATAATTTTAGGCCGAGTGTAAGTTTGAAAATCTAATAAAAATCAATTTTACCATATATGTAGCCGAATGAGAAGATACAGATAACGGATTCAACGTATACCCTTATGAAGACATATTGGGAAAAAACGACTTTAAATAAAACAATGTCTGGTTGTAAGCCTATAACAATAAAAATGCTTAAAGTATCTTGATCATCTTATAAAATGCCCTTTTTTTAAATATTACAGGCTTGGATTACATAAAGAAAGTGTTTAACGTTAATATAGCGTCGTAATTTACTTTTTTAAACACATACGGAACCAAGTTCCAGGGTATTATACTTAATACTAACGCAGTCGAAATCTCGATGGCCGGGAAGCGATAATTCGACATACTTGCGACGAAATTTCCGAATTTTCGGTTAAACCGGATAAGAGAATACGGAAAGGTTTTATTTATTAAAGGTAGAGTGACGTCGTTCGGAACGGTCTTTGTAAATACGAGTTTCGAACCAATTAAAATTTACGTAATGGATTTTAAAACGCCATTGCTATTTTTATTAACTAATATAAATAAGTTCGGAATTAAGGTCCGTAATATAACTAAATAGTTTGTCCACGTTTTAAATAACGTATCCATACCATTTAGGTTTAAGTTTGGTTACTTATGTTCTTTTTTTCGAAAGTACGTATAATTAAAGCTATTTACTTAATTTAGCTAAAATTACGAGCTTTATACCGACGATTTGGATACCTAGTTGTAAAACGCCTTTTACGTTTACTTTATACTGTAAACCATATAAATGTAGAGAAGGACGTATTCGAGGCTGTCGAAAAGTTTTGTTATATATACAAACTTTATTTATAAGTCTTACTATAGTTTAAATCGCGCTTTTAAAACGATATGGGTTTTAATTACAAATTCATTGTTAATATTATATATCTAAATAACTAACCCGTCCTTTACATCATCGATTCAATTATATTATTTTAGGCGGATAAGTTTATACTAAACTTTTTGATTATAGATTATTGGGATATTTTAGTTAATTATCAATTAAACGTTTACTTGGAGCCTTTAAACTAAATTATGTACGAAGCCGACACGGCTTTCAATTTTACCGAGTAACGTACGAAAGTTCGGATAGCCGGTAGCGATTGTAATCAAATCTTAGTCAAAGCCTTATAAGATATTGAAAAGTATAATCGATATTATAAATTATTAAAAAAACGTATATAATGTAGTTAAAAATCCCTTAGGGTATTAGTTTCAAGGCATCCATCATTTAAATAACGGTTAGCGCTGTTAACAACAACTTTAGACTAAATAAATTTATCCATAAGCTCTTTGTTTTTAACGCTTACCAAAATATTTACATGGACTTTGCCTTATTATTATTTACCTTATAGTGGGCTAATGTTGTGACTAAGTCTATGGTAGTATTACATTAACTGCGAGTAAAAAATGATGTATTAAAAGCGTTAGTGATAAAGGATAACCTACGTAAAATTGGCTTATTAGATTTACTATTGTAATTTATGGTTTTAGTTTGTAGAACGAAAGATAATTGGATTGGCTTTTAAAAGATGAATGGATTTAAAGGCTATAATATATTCATTAACTTATTGAACGAAACGAGTTAGTTTTGTTAGATAATGGTACGAGAGTATAAAAAAAAGGTGGAAAAAGACGGCCTAAAACCGTAAAACGAGTAAAACCACCGACAAAACATTACCTCAAACAATGAATTTAACTAAACTACGTTAAATAAAATCGGCCTATTCGTACTAAACCCGTTAAAACTTCAACAATAAGGATGCCCCTTCGGTTTACAAACTAAGAAACGCTTTAGGAATTTTGCCACAAACTCCTTTTTTATGTAAAAGGAAATGAAAAATCGAGAGCTTAGTTCAAAACTCCGTTGCGAGGATATTATTATTACCTTAAGTACCTTATTCGTATGATTTACCTAAATGGAAATCTTAGCTTTTATCAACTAAAGTGTGTTTCGCTTTAAACGCTTTAACCTAATATCTTACGGCGTTTATAAGATCTTTTAAACCCGTTTCGTTTACGAAGTTTAGAATAAATTTAAAAAGATTTACGAAAAGACCGAGTTCATCGTTAAAGGATATAATGATGAAGGTGAAAAGGATATTATAACCTCGTTACCTACGTTCTAACGAGTTAACTATCGCCTGATCTTTAAATTCGCGACTTCATTTAACGTAATTTATAACCTATATGTCGTGATTCAAAATAAAATATAAGTACATACCCAATTGAAGAAGCGGTTTAAACGACGGATTTACGCCGAGATATTTAAAAACCTCAAGTAATATTACCTACTTGAGACGATTTACGCATTTTAAAATAATTTTAAAGCTTTGCCGAAGCTGGTGTTTACTAATACCACACTTATTAAAAGTATTATAAGAAACAGCTTAAAATAACTAACTTTACCTTCAATCCATACTTTTTAATATTAACGATCCGTTCGAAGGGCTTCATACTAATAGGTATATAAACGGACGACACCTTAACATTATGTAACTTTTTGTTTTCCGTATTTAAAAAGAGGACACTTTTAAGGGCTGACTTAAAAGCTATACCTAATATATACCTAAAAAGAAATAACGTTATCGGTTTTAATAACATTACAATTACCTTTTAAAACGATACCTTAAACTTTGCGTAAAAAGGGTAGTTAGATAAAGTTACTTTTTAAATTTCAAATAATATAAAACCAGCCGACGAATATAGATACTCACGTATACGCGGCGTTTAAGGTGCTTTTATGATATGAACAAAGGTAATATTTTACCTGTCGGTCGCCACGTAATATTAAATCGAATCGACGGACGAAACGTATAAGGCGTTTAATAAACGCTTTTCGTGGTAAATATATAATTCGAAACGTGGTTTATAATTCGTATAATTAAATATAAATACGGCAAATTTATTTGTTTTTACTAACGGATTTTTCGCTAATAAAAGAGATTACTGTTTATAAATCGACTTCGTTTTAATTTTCGGTAACTAAATACCGGCCCAAAACGGCTTTACGTTTCGAAAAAAACATTATTTATTGAAGTTTTATTTAATATGAAAGGATTACGAGAAATACTTTAGCTTTCGAGATTTATAATATAGTTAAAGGCTTCGATTCGGGTGTTACTATAACAATAACGGTCCGGATAATTATTTTTAGCCTTGGTTTACGTTTTGTCCTTTTTTTCATGTATATTAATTTTTTTAGACTTATAAGTATTAGATTCAACTGGGTATCACAAATGAAAAGCGTTTGATAATTAATATTATAATTTTATGTAAGTTATATAAACGCCGTAAAATCTAGGAAATAAGGTGAATTAACGTAAATGTAACCTAAAAAATACGATCGCTAATATTACGCTGAACAGAGTTTTAAAAACACTTATATCGACAAATACACTATTTGTTAAGGTTATTAAAAAGGTTTTACGACCCTAATAGGTTTTTTAACTACTTTTTTGTTAATTTAAATCGGTTCATTTTATATTATTTATACCTATTTACGTTTGACATTTATATCAACGGCCTATTTATACTAACCGCGGATTTTGCCTTTACTAAATACAACTATTCGTATCGATTTCCGATTTTATTTTACTTTTTATCAAATTTTACAATATTACGTTAATTTCGTTATATTACCTCCGTTAGTTCATATTTTATATTTTATATGATATTCATCACTTTAAACAATTGTTTCATGAAGAGTTTTAAAATTAATATGTAATGTATTATATTATAGCCGAGTTCGTTAGCACGGCCTAAATATATTTATTCATTATTAAAAGAAGAGGGCGACACAGTCGCGTCCCTACCGTACTCCCCGTCACCCTCCCTTTTATATTAGCGTTACCGCTATTACCGCCAACAACGTTATCAACCTTAATAAGGATATAGCATTATACCTGATTAATTATGCTATCAGGAAAAGATATAAGGGAGGGATTACACTTTTCGCGACGACGTACGATAATGTTGTCGAATTCGCCTATATAATATATACATAAACCCCGTTTTTAAATGGTAACAAGGGTTACCGTTTTTCCAATCCTCTAGTTAACGTTTATTACTAATTAGTATCGGTTTATTTTTCTTTTTTACGACGATTTGTTTTTTATATCATGAACGAACGATATGATTTACTAAAAGGTATTTAAAAAATTCGATTGAAATTTATTGAAAAGCTGGTAGGCGCGTAATATCACTTCGATTTACGGCTTTGAAATTATCAGAATAGAGGCGTACGAGCTTTCAGCTCGTTCGTAATAGTAATAATAAGCCGAACGGTACCCGTTTTTGTAATAATTGTTAATGAACTTACTCGCGGCCGCGAACGCGATATATGACACATAAGGCGTATTTATTAACGGCCTAAAGCTACGGACCCGAGTATATTTCTTTAACGTTTAACTCATTAAAATGGCTTTACAGCGTATCTTAATAATACGACATTCGAGGCGATAAAGAATATCCACCTCGTGTTCTTTATCTACGAAAATCAGATTTGAAAGCCAATAAACGAAGTAATTTTAATGTATATACCTTAACGCAATTTCGTTAGGTTGCGTTTATAGAGTAAAAGAGCCCTTACAGGTAATAGGGGTTTTATCCGTAGGGAGAGGGTAAGGTTTATAACCTTAGGAGCCCTTCGTTTCTCCCCCGAGCTAGGGAAGGGGGAGGGAGAGGAGGGGGAGGAAGAGGTCGGGGTGGTGGCGGCGGGAAACGGCGAGGCGGAGGTGGCGGCTGGGTTAAGCGGCGTGGAGGCGGCAGGATTAGGCGGCATGGCGGCGGCAGCGATAAGACTTGGCGGTGTGGTGGCGGCCGGCATGGCAGGAGCTGGCGATGTGGCGGCAATGGAGGATATATCGCCCGATAAGAGTAGGCAGCTACTATTGATGGTGATGGTGGTGGTGTAGGCAACAGCGGCTGCAGCGGCGGTAGCGGCGACGACGGCGGCGCGCCGCCGTTTACGTGCCAAACGGCGCCTTACAATTCGAGTTTTACACGTTATTTGGACAAAGGAAAGGTTAGTTATAAATGTTGGCTAAATAACCTACTTATTAGAGCGGTTTATTTTGGTTAAGAGGAATAAAAGAAAATGGGGATAAGGCTTGGTTTAATTAAAGGAAATAAAGGTTCAACTGAATCAAAGACTTGTATTTGTGTAAATTATGCGCCTTTAAAAAAAAGAAAAGAGGTTTTACCTAGGCTGATAGCGATGTATCTTTGTATGCTAACCTAATACGTTATTATATAATTATCCTTACATCATTACCCTTACCTAATCAACCCCTATAACCCCAATATAGTTACTCATATTAACCACAAAAAGATTTTATTACCAATTATGTCGCCCCTATTTGACTATACGAACCAAACTCGAACTAAAATAACCACTTAGGCCAAATTTTGCTAATCCTAGCCGAACTTGCTAATTCAAACCTTTTTCGATTAATACGGAAATAACACTGTTACTACAGGAACTGCTAATTTAGACCTTTTGCGATTAATACAATAACAATACGATTAACACAAAAACTGCTAATTTGTACCAATTACAATTAATACTACAAACAATACTATCACTATTAGGATATAGATACAAAGTATATAGGGAAAAAAAGATTACCTGTATAGATATTACTATATACCCTTATAGATAATATATATAAGCTAAGTATCAGTGTACTGTATTACATGGTGCACTTCTGTAGGGTACACGGTAATGTATTACGCTGCAGGATACACTCTCGTAAAACGCAAAGTGCATTATGCATGGATCGGTCTGGAATGCCTATTCCAAACCGACGGCAATACGTGGATCGGTGTAGAAGTACTCTAGAGAATACGCTCTGGGTGGAGGGCTTATAAGCCATCACTTGTGGTGTACACCTCTGGATGCTTCTTCTTGACTCATTATTTTCTATTATACTAGAATACCAATAATTTTGATTAATCTTCAAAAACTTATGTTCACGTAAATATTATAGGTTCGAGACCTTGCCGACAAAAACCTTATATATGGTGCTATTTAACTTCAAGCTTATTTTACATTCTACGGGTAAATATATCCGGACAGGCGCTCTAAGATGCGGGTTAGTATTATAAGTAATGAAAAAAAGGATTTTAGCTTATTTAGATTGGCATTCCGAAATTCAAGGTGGTAAGAAAAAAATTCCAATTTCTTATAATCTGTTGAAATCGTAAACTAGGTACGAATATTATGTAATTTAAAAAATCACTCTTTTAAATAAGATATTACCATAAAAAGCTTTTTATGGAAAATAATATAATTATATTTCGCATCTGTTAATCGTCGAAAATAATAAGCTAACAACTTTAAAATATTGTCTTCATTTCGTTACGAAAAACACCCACTTAACGCTGTTTCTAAATGATCGTTTTTCACTATAGTAACCTAATCTAGGTCTTAATATACCAAAAACGAGCTTGTAATAAAAATATGTTTTGAGTTTTGGAATACATATTTTTCCCGCTTAATTTAAATTTCAAGAATTTTTCATTTCATTAATAGGAAAAACAATTAGCTAATTCCGAGAAATTACTAATAAAGTTCTGATAAAAGTTAGTAAAATCTAAAAAATATTGAACTTTCTGAATAATACGTAGTAAGTTTCATTCGTGTATTGCCCGGATTTTCTCGGGGTTAGCCCAGATACGTATATCAACAGTTATAATAAAACCTAGGTATTTTACCTTTTCATTTACAAAGTCCTATTTCTTCAAGATTAGGTTTAATTTAATATTCCTCAAGCGTTTTAAAACATCGTGAACTTTTGTTATAAAATTTTACCTGATACACGAGAGAAAAAGAAAAGAGTTATCTGAGTAAGTTATAAAAGGAATTTAAAACTTCCGCAATTATATAATCAATATATCATTGAAATGTCGTTAACCTTTTAGTTCACTCGAAAAGTGTAATTAACTATCTCAATAAACCGAAACGAATACGAAAAACTGTTAATTTTTTCTTTCCAAGTATAAACTAGATACGGTAGAAGGCTGTTCGAATATCTAGTTTTATAGGTTACGTCGATTTCGATAACGCGCGTAAAGTTTCCTTAATTAATGTAAGCGAAAACGATTTTATTAGGTAATTTCATTTAATATCTAATATGTTGGAATAATATTATTTGCAGTGCAGTAGGTCAACTTTACTTACAGTAAAGTTGACTGTACTACAAGTGTATTGCTTTGTGGAGACTTACCGCATTGGGTGTAAGTCGAGTGCAGTACGCTGCACTTCACTCTAGGCAAGCAATTGGCCATACAAATTACAGTATAGACCGGCTACCGGTCTGCCAAACCTAAAACAATACATCCACCATCTGACTACTGCGATACTGTAATGATCACACTAAATACTCGTGAGTATATAGAAGGTGTCAAAGGGTTTATGTTATCAAGAAGGTAGCAGAGGTGCTGAGTGAACAATATCGCAACCGTGCAAGTAATGATCAAAAGCCGTGAGGCTATTCAGAATATACTGCGACTGAATACTTAGATTGACAACTGAAGAGCTATGAAGGAAATACTATCTATGTGGTGATGGCCGTGTCCTTATATCCTATGGCCTTCATACCATCTTCAGTGCTGAGGCTCACCGGTACTCACTGAGGCTCACCGGTGCTCACTGAGGCTCACCGGTGCTCACTGAGGCTCACCGATGCTCACTGAGGCTCACCGGTGCTCACTGAGGCTCACCGGTAGCTCAGCTGCATGCTGGCCTGTTTCCTGACCCACCAACGTGCTTGGGTCATAACAGATACTACTGTTACTTCGACCAATCGAATCTACAACGTTGCAACGTCTAAGGCCTACCAACATAATAGTCAATATGAAACCGTTCTCTCCTCCCCCCAATTTCAAAATTAATAATCCTAGCATTAAGGCCAGTAAAAACTTTACCCGAACTTAAGCTTTATTGATTAATTTTATAACCTAATAATTAAATCAAAAAATTAATTTCGCAACATTAAATATAACAGTTTTCAACATCGTTTTAGTAAATTTATTTTGCGTTTAATTTAATATAAATGTAATAGTAGAGTTTTCCCTCATATCAGAGTAAAGGTATAACTTTATCTTTATCAAATAGGTTGTGGAATTTAACTTATTTTAATAGTAAAAGTAACTAATCTTTTTCTCTTTAATAGTAGTTGGTATCGTCGTTTATAAAATTCGTGTTATTTCGTAAAAACTTGTCATAAAAGTTAATTATGACTTATCCTCCATATTTTGTTTTATATGTTACAAACGGTTTACAAAACCGATAAAACCCGATTTTATAACGCCGCATATATCCCTCGACCTAAAACATACTATTATCGTATTAATAATAAATTATCCATAATTATTAAATACTAAATAATTACCGCTAACGTTTAAAATCAACTGTTAATATCATATCTAGGGTATTTCAAGATTATATACCGCGTTAATTCGAGAATAATATATATTAATATCGGATTTAACTATTGATCAATATTTATAAGAAATTTAGCTGCTTATGTAATACGCGTATTTTGACGTGACCTTAATATTATATATAAATTTCGAAAATATAATACCCGAATTCGCTTTATATTCAACTGTTATATTAACGCCTTATTTGTAATATAACAACAATTATAATTAAAATCGATCTAAATATATAAACAGTACGTATTATTAAAAAGTATAGGGATAAAGAATGAATTCTGATTTATATGTTTTTTAATTAAACTAAAGTTTTTTAATTCAATTTTACAATTACATTGTTAAGGTTATATAATCCCTAAACGAAACTATATCCAAAAGTTAGGTTTTCCCCGTCGCTGTCAATGGAAAACATTTATTTTCCTTTTCAACTTGAACCGTATATACCTACATTGAAGGTAATGCCGGGCGAAATTCGCAATTATGTTAGTAGTCATCCGTTAAACCATAACATAGGAAATACCTTATAACTAGCCTTATTCGGCGTTCCTTCACCATTATTTACGTTGCCCAACATCCTTAGTTTTAAATACGTACCGAACGGGGTTACTAAAATGATTAGCCACAAGTATTTTAACCCTTTAACGAGGTATTATAACCTAAGAGCCAACTGCAGGTTATTGAACAGGCCAGCGGTCAGCTGCACCATTAGAAGCTTAATGTTCAACACATCAAGCGAGGAATATCTCTTATATTAGCAACCCAGGGTTGGGGCTAACGCGTGGACGCATAAGATATGTTGGATATTTTGCTATCCAAGCTATCCAGTACTGAAGATAGTATGAAGGCACGAATATATAAGGACACGGTCATCACCACATAGATAGTATTTCCTTCATAGCTCTTTAGTTGTCAATCTAAGTATTCAGTCTACACATCTGAATAGCCTCACGACTTTTGATCATTACTTGCATGATTGCGATATTGTTTATTCAGTACCTCTGCTTCCTTCTTGATAACATAAATCTTCTGACACCTATATACTTACGGATATTTAGTATGATTATTACGTGAGGATATTCAAACAATATAAAGTTTTATTATAATTATATCTTTATTCAGCTGTTTTACTTATACGGATCTCACTAATTAACGATTAAAATATCGTTTTAAATTTAGAAACTTTAATTCTTTAGCAAACATACGGTATTTTATTAGGGCTACGATATAATTTACCGGGCTTACGCCTACCGTAATAGATTTTTCGTGAATATGTAAGGATACGCGAAAACGTAAGTAATTACGTTTTACGACTAAAACCTAATCTAATTCATTTGTTGAAGCTAGTAATATCTCAAACCCAATGGCAAATAATATTTATAAGACTTGATCGCTTATACATAATTCCTTTAATTAGGCTAAAACTTTATCCGTACGATAAAAGCTGTTAAAAGTAACTATAATATAATCGAAAAATTAGCTTATATTATAAATACCTTTATATCCGCTGGCTTTGTAATACGTCGTAATAATGTACTTTACCGTTGACATATAATCACCTTCTATGTCAAAAACGTATGTTGATCTTTTCCATTTTATATTTTATTCGATTCTAATATAAATTTAATCGTTTAGCGCATCGCCGCTTACCTAAAAGCAAATCCGTTGAATTGTAATTAGGGATATTGTTTTCGCCTATTTTAAGATAATAAAAAGCTAATACAAACTACTATTAAATCGGCTTTGAATTACTAAATTTTTATTACAACTTAAACTAACTCTAATATTGAGTTAAAATAAAAGTCATTTAATCTAGTTATTACAATTATTTAATAATAAATACAATATAACTTTTAATATCTTATAAACAAGGAATATCTATTTAAGTTAACACCGAAAATGTAGGAAATATATTTATAAGGGTGGAAAACTAGGTATTTACCAACAGCTTATCCTCCTCGATAACGTTAAAGTATAACGTAAAATTATTAATATTTATTATCGATTTATTTATTATAAATAATATTCCTTTGCAAAAAAAAAAACCTTAATAGTATATTATAATCCGACCTATAATAATAAGCCAAGTAGGTACCAAATAGGATTTACTATTATAGTATAGCGAAAGACTAAAAGAGGTTACCGTAGCCTATCGTATAGGACCTATAGGCATAGCTAATGCCCAGCTTATTACGTGCCCTCATACGTGCCGTGCACGGACCGTGCCCGGTCCGCGCCCGGACCGTGCCCGGACCGGGTACTGCATATCCCGTTACGTGCACAGTCACGTAACCTATAGACTCAATGGCCAATGGCCTGAGTCCATAACATTTCTAAGAGTTTTAGCCGATACGTACGTGTTTGTGTATATGTTATCTTGTTTTGTGTTCCTTTCGTATTTCTCGTTCTTTTCGTGGTACTTTTCGTTCTCGTCGTGGTACTTCTCGTTTTCTTGTCATTGCTTCTCGTTCTCTTCGTTGTACTTCTCGATATTTCCCAATGAGTTGCGGTTGTAATTCTGATTGCGAACCGGGAGGTTTGTGAGGTAAATCGACAGCTGCGTAGGTTACTAAGATGATGTCGATGAGAATCAAATGATTTGGGGGAAAGGAATCGGATCGGATTGTTGTTTAGCCTATGTTTGAGCTAGTGCCTGCGGATCCCGCTGATCCAATAGTCATGTTCCTCATGACCTCGGGTAGCTATTTCCCCAATACGAATCATCCCAGGAATGCATCCCGATCATCAGGCTACCAAGTACCTAGTCGTGCCTAGGCGTGACTGGACACCCCGTCGTACCTTGGGCGCGACTGTACATCCAATCGCGCCCTCGGAGCCTTATTTGGCTATTTGTTATGCCTCTTGAGCGTCTCGTAGGTAGGTCTTGTCGGACAGTGTTCAGCATTTCGCCTACGTTAGCAAATACTGTTTCACTGCAATATCAGTGATCCGGACCTTGAGCTAGGGACCCTCCGCTGACGGGTTTGTTTGGACACCCGATGGGCCAGCAAGGTCGCCATATAGACTATAGCAGAGGTCACGGGACGACTACCGCTAGCCTGGCTCGTCTTGAAGTTTCTTCAGCCCCCGAGTCAACACATCCGGTTGGTGGATGGGTCCTTATCGTAAACCTTGCTGATCATGCAATGAATCAGTCCCCTTGCCATAGAAAATGCCAGCCATCCCCAGAATTCCCATGCGAATCGCACAGTCAGTCCTACCCTCCCCATCGTTTCCCCATTCCTCTGCCCGCCATGGAATCGACTCATAAACCGGCTGATCCAGTCGCCAAGGGAGTCATGCCCACGGCGATCCAATCGATCCAGGATCTCTTCACGTGGAAGCAGCGCATAGTCGTGACGAACGCACAGGGCGAGACGTCGTGCGAGTGGGCCAAGCCCGTGCCGCTGAAGAACCCCGTCAGCCTTCTGGCGCAGCTGTCGGCCAAGGACTGGATGTTCTTCGTCGTCGGGTTTGCGGCCTGGACCGCCGACGCCTTCGACTTCCACGCGCTGAGCATCCAGACCGTCAAGCTGTCGCAGTACTACGGTGTCAGCAAATCTAGGGTCACGGAGGCCATCACCCTGACGCTCCTCCTGCGCTCCATCGGAGCGGCCGTCTTCGGGCTGGCGGGGGACAGGTTCGGCAGGAAATGGCCGATGGTGGTGAACATGATCGTGCTCGGTCTGCTCCAAGTCGCCACCATCTACTGCCAGACCTTCCAGAGGTTCCTCGCGGTCCGCGCGCTGTTTGGCCTGTTTATGGGCGGGGTGTAAGCCCCCACTTCTTGGCGTCCACGTGCCTCGCTCGGAGCCTAATGAAAACGTGGTCGCAGCTACGGTAACGCTATCGCCATGGCTCTCGAGAACAGCCCTCCGGATGCCAGGGGCCTCATGTCCGGCATCCTGCAGCAGGGTTATAGTTTCGGCTATGTTTGCGCGGCGTGTGCGAACCTGGGCGTTGGTGGCGGCGTGGAGACGTGGAAGACCATCTTCTGGATCGCCGCCGGTCTGTCGATCGGCGTGGGCCTCATCCGCATCGCGTTCCCCGAGTCCGAGCAGTTCGTTGCGGCGAAGAAGTCCGGGAAGAAGAGCGGCGGGGCCGCCGACTTCTGGTCAGTCCGAAGTTCAATGCTCTCCCTGATGTTCCTTCAAGGCTTATACTGACTCGCGCATCTGCAGGAAGGAGACCAAGATTATGCTGGGCCACGAGTGGAAGATGTGCATCTACTGCACGATCCTGATGACCTGGTTCAACTGTGAGTCTGTTGAGCTTGCGAACGGGGGTGGAACTACTCAGCCCTAACATCCCCCAGACTACAGCCACACATCTCAGGACAGCTACACGACCTTCATGATCACCGAGAAGGAGCTTCACAACGCTGGTGCTTCGCGGGCGTCCATCCTGATGAAGGCCGGTGCCTGTGTAGGCGGTACGATCCTCGGCTACATCTCGCAGTGGTTCGGGCGCAGAAGGACCATCGTGTGCGCTGCCATCATGTCCGGCCTGCTCATCCCTGCTTGGATCCTCCCCAACACCGAGCGATCGCTATCCGTGTCTGGGTTCTTCACGCAGTTCTTCATCCAGGGTGCATGGGTCAGTCGCCGATTTTCCATCGAGATGCGTGGCGCTGCTGTCTGTCATACTGGTCGGGTCGCTGGCTTACACAAAAATGAAACAGGGCGTCATCCCCATCCACCTGAACGAGCTGTCGCCGCCCGCGTTCCGCAGCAGCTTCCCCGGTATCACCTACCAGCTCGGGAACATGATCAGCTCGCCCTCAGCCGAGATCGTCAACATCCTGGCCGAGAAGAACTTGATCCGCAACCATGCTGGCCATATCGTCGAGGCGTACGGGCCGGTCATGGGCATCGCGACCGCTATCATTGCGCTGGGAATCGCCGTCACCACCGCACTCGGTCCTGAGAAGAGAGGTCGCTCGCTCGACGCAAAACCAATAGGACAGAACCTCGACAGCGGAGTTACGGCGGACAAAGATGTCGAGTCTCAGGTTGGCTCGGCCTACGAGGTCGAGATGGCAGAGGCCCAACCCAAGGAGTCTGCATCCAAAGCCAAATCAAAGGATATAGAATCGTGGAATGGACTCGACCGAAAGCAGGGATCGAAAAGCCCACAGCCCACCAAATACATCCAACGGGCTTGAAGTGATATTCGTTGACCTGTGGATGGGAATCACGTCAATTATTAAACTTTTTTCATTAGTCGTTCCTGGTTTAGAAAGGCACTTAAATAGGCTTTTTGAATCGATTTAAATAACGATTGAAATAAGCAGAATCCTTAGTTATTTGGTAACGATATAAAGTGTTTACATATTGATATACATATATTAAACCCGGTTATTATATTGTAAATCTTGGAAATAAGTACGTTTTATGTAACTTTTTTATATATTTATTACAGGTTTCGTGAATTAGGTTTCTGGTGATAGCGAACTGGTTATCCTGCGATTTATGCTCGTTAATAATGATTATAAGAATTTTGATTTGTAATGATGAATTGGTGTTCTTAGTGAAGGAATCATACGTAAAAATCATTAATTTAACCCTTGACAAGTTAATAGGAACTATATTAATCCCTCGGTCTAAATTATTCATTCAACATCTCAATTATTAGTTTCATTGATTGTAATTTTTATCAACAGGGTTCTAAGTTTGTATTGTAATTGACAGGTTATACGATGCTTTTAATTGGTATATAGTTGTGATATAGTTATGACGGGCATGTTATTCCAATGAGTTTTTAGTTTTTACCACGTAAGTTCTGTCAATTTTGGTCAAGTCCATACCTGAAACATTCTAACGAAAATGAATTTATTTAACGTTAATATTATTAATACTACGTATACGGATTGATGATTTGTTGAAGGCTAGATATCTATCCCTAGTAAAAGTTGCAATCGGCTTGCAATTCTAAAAATTTAAGTTCTTAATCGTACGCTACTCTTCTATCATAAAGTCAGTATTTTTGACGAGAAGAGTAGAATTAATTTGTATGCAAATCATGCTACAATTCTTATCCGTTTATATAATCAGTAAGCTTAGGTTGTGAATTAAAGATTTCATACCATTTTGGATCTAAAATACGACTAGTAGGTTAATAATCAATAAAAACCTACTTCGATCAGTTGATATAGTAGTTTAATGTATTGCATAACGATTTTTTATTGGCATTTATCAAGTAGTTGTTAAGGTAGCTCTAATAAAACAACCATTTATAAATTAATCCTTAATTACGTATATGCTTAAGTAATATTGCGGTTACTAAAAGTAAACTTCCTATTAGTATTTACTAATGTGAAAGGACTAAGTCAGAGCTATCGCTTAAGGTAGTTGAATACTATCTATAATCCTTGATAAAGAAGGGAAGGAGAAACTCCTGTTAAAAAGCTGCTATAGAGTTACAAAAAAGGGGTGGTTCGGTTATATAACAGGTGTAAGTATATATTCCCAAACAGCTTTAAAGCATCGTAAGAGTATGATAACCAGCAGAGCTAGATTCCTAGTGACTACTAATCTAGACATCAGTTTATAACATTACCCTCGGTTTACCCCTTTAAGTTATTTTTATAAAAAACTGTATAAGGTGCTGGCGAATTATAAAAGGTGGTGGAAGGTGCCCTTTTGTCGTAGACCGTTCCAGAAGGTACGTGACAATCGCTTTGAAGCGACTCGGATTGTTGGGGTATCGTGTGGAAGGTTTCTGCCCTCAATCGTTTTGGCACGGCGTAGAAAGCTCCAGTATTAGCCCCCTTGCAGCCCTTTTAATAAATAGTCTCCATAAGCCTTTCAAAATATGACAACTTTACATCTCAAAGAATAACTTTCGTTTTCAACAACATGGTAACACACTTTTAGTTTGCCCTGCCATACTTATAAGCGGTTCAAAACATACACACAAAATTATGAACGTTTATACCATAAAAAAAAATCCTGGTTTAAATGTTGAAGTTGATAAAACGATTCGAAACGTGATTCTTTGCTTTAAAACCATGTAATATTTGTTAATAAGTATATAGTTCTTGTTAATACGCTTTATTAAAATGTATCCAAAGGGTACTGAAAAGTGGATTTTTTTTCGAATACTTTTAAAAAATAGCTTATACTTTTCTTTAGTTTTCTTAACAAACTGAAGGTAAATATGAACCAAATTAACGGTTGTAAAGCTATTTACGAGTAATTAGATATTGGCGTTAAATGTTGTTTGTATATTGTTATTGTTATCAGCCAAAGTTTCGGGTACAATTATATTTCTTTCAACCTTAATTATGATATATATGATGTCGTTCAAGAGTTTTTTAAGTTTTACTTAAACATCGATATTTGAATTCAGAGTAAATGACCTAGTTTTCCATTTTTTAAAAAACATCAACAAACGGTTAAATATCATATAGATTTAAGTAGTTATAATTAAAAAAGTTGTGCAAGTCTGTCGATTTACCTAGCATAAAGTCGATATACGTAGCGGTGGCGGCTTTATATCATTTACTTCCGTTCGTTCCAGTGGCATTTATGCCGTGATTATTTTGAATAATGAGCATAGTTTTTAGGTAAATACAGGATTTTGTTAATAGATATGCGTGTTGCAGTTAACGAATGGGTAGGGAGTTTAATTGAAAGTAATTAATAAATTATTTTATGCTATTAATAGTACTCATAGTAATTTGGGCAAGTTGATTTGTATGAGTAAGAAACTTCTTATAATTTATAGCTTGAAGGGTGGTTTCAATAGTGTTAATGGCGAATACAGTGGTATAATTAAATAGTTGTAGTAGTAATTGTAGTAATGTACTGATCACACTAAATACCCGTGAGTATGTAGAAGGTGTTCAGAGGGTTTATGTTAGCAGTAAGGTAGCAGAGGAAACAAAGGTGCAATATCAAGACTGTGTTCGAGTGATGATCAGAAGCCGTTAGGCTATTCAGGTGTGTAGACTGAATACTTAGATTGACAACTGAAGAACTATCTAATGAAGCTATCTAAGGTGGTGATGACCATGTCCTTATATCTAGTTCCTTCAGTTGGTACCCATACTGGGGGTGCTCCAGTATGAGGTTTGCGGGATCACTGGTGGTGATCCAAGTGATCCAAGTGAGCCGGTGATCCAGGTGATCCAAGTGATCCAGGTCACGTGACTTCTGCTGAGTCATCCGTTGTCCAATTGCCGTGCCGTACATGGGAAATGTTCTTTGTAAGCGTAGTGGGGAACATGCAGCGTCAGAGGATCCAACTGCAGTTCGTGTCATAACAAGTAATCATGTAAATTTATTACTATGTTTAGTATTTTTGCAATACAGGTTTTTAGGAGGTTCAGTAATATAAAATCAAAGAAAATTAAGTTTGTTAATAGGTTGAATAGGAAGGCTCATCATTATTTTTGGCCGAGTTATAACTGGATTTGAAAGTGTCGAAGGTTGCGGTACTCAAACAACTTAAAAGCGGCTTTTAAGTTGATTGAATATAATTTATTGATTCAACTCAAATTTACCATTTTACGGAGTTACTAATATAAAAGTGGTTTATTTAAAATTCATTTCGGATTTATAAAATATTTTCGATATGATATTCAGGTTTAGTTTTGTTATCTTTACCGATAACTTTGAAAACGGTTAATGAATAAATACGGATTTATTTGTTTAAGAGCGGGTCGAAAGTCGTTTCAATAAATTTATGAACGTAAAATTAAAGTCGTTTTTTCATCCGGAATAACAAATTTGACAATATGTAAGTCGACGATACTTGTAATACTATATTTGTTATGAAATTAGTTACTATATTCTTAAAAATTTGCTCGGTATGTGATTTTTCAAAAGGAATTAAACGTTATCGCTGACTCGAAACCATTTTGTAGAAAATCGTTATTTAGTAACGGTTTTTTATGTGTTATTATATAGCCATTATTATGGTTTTTGCGCAATCTTTAACGTCGCGAATACGTTACACAAAGTTTTCGGCTCTTATATGTGATTTTGTAACTGGAATAGGAAAACGTTGGACAAATTGTATAGGATTGATAGGATAGCCGTGTGTTATTAAAAATAGGTTAATACCGATAATGGTATTATGTTTATTATTTAACGCTAATGAGTAAGTAGGTTATGGACGATTTTAATTAATTTAATAAAATAATAAAGGGATATAAATACATTATAAAACTTTGATCAATATATTGGGTGGTATAACGCATTTAAATATTATTCTACTCCTATTAAATCGTACAGGCATGTTTAAAAACAATCGATGGGATTTAAATATTTATTATAAATAATAACGTAAAAACTCCTATAAAATCGTTAATAACAATTCCAAAATCGCTTCGTATAAATTTAAAAGTTTATAGAATCTATTACCTTAAGAGTAATAACTTTACTCAAATATTTCGTAATAATTATAAGGAAATGTGGGAAATTTGTTTATGTCTAAGGGATATCGATCATAAAGTTGATTAAAGTTTTGTTTTAGAGTTCTTTGGGGATTGGTAAAGGTTTTCAATGTTAATTTTAATGATATAATTGATAAGTTATACGCCTGTAAGTATTACGATTTCTATTGAAACGCCAGACCATATAATATACACCGGATTGAAAATACATTTTAAATAAAATAGCAATAGGAAGGTCGCGTACCGGAAAGCCGATTAAAAGTAAATCGTGTACAATTTAAATTAACGCAGTAATAAAAAGCTTGTAAAAGAAATCATTAATACGGTTACAAAATCGTTAAATACTATTATTGTTGTTAAGGCTTTAGACATCGCATCATTGTCGATTCGTTTAGTCGAACTAATAGTAGTATTGCAGTAGTCAAGTGGTATATGTATTGTTTTAGAATTGGCAGACCGTTAGCCGATTTACACAGTAATTTATATAGCTAATTGCTTAGCCTATACCCTAGGTTGGAGTTGGTGTATACTGTACTTGGCTCATAGCTAATACAGTAGTCCTGTACAAAACAATATACTTAACTTGAAATTAGTATAGTAAACATTGCATATAGTAAATTTGACCTATTTCACTGCAGATATTATCATTTCAAAACTAGCGACTTTTTAGTTTGTACGCGCACGTTAGTATAGTTGACAAATTTGTTCTAGTTACTACTAAATTACCTCTTCATCAACTAGTTAGACCCCTATTAATTACAATTGACTTTTACATCAAGTTACACCTATTTGCACTTGATTTGACCCTATTTAACTTTAATTGCTTCGTAACTCCGAGGTTCTAGTTCATCAATTTCTACAAAAAGTTCTTCAGCTATAGGCCTTTGTAAACCTCCACTTTAGCCGTGCTAATCAAATAAGTTTCCATCGTTAGATGCAGTTCCCTAGCAATTTTTCAGGCCACCAATATATCCCTAATCGCCACCACATGATTTAGGCTTCTCGAGCGGCCTATTAACGTATCAATTAATGCGTATAATTAGCTTGTTACTATTTACAAAAATCTCAAATTCCTTGTTTAACGATTCCTTCATTATAAAGTTAGTAGAATTATCTTTCCCGTTAATTTACTAGAACTTCTTCATCTCCCTCCTTTCATAGGTTTTACAGAATGCTATTACGTCGATTATCAGGTGTTTTTCGCTAATGGTTCCGAGCTTCGAAAATTATTCGAATAAGCTTCCCGAGTCGGTACAAATTACCACCGGAATAGAGGGAATCTTTAACTACTTGATAATAACGTTAATGGTTTCCTATAGTGCTATATTTATGTTAAAACATGTTATTATGTCGTAGACCTTTAATCCTAGTACGATTCATATAATCTTTTGACGTTTGACCAAGGTTTAATGGATTAGGCTACCGATAATACGGAATTAGTCCTCTGGCTTATCCTTATCAACGAGGGTTATTAAGAAGCCTATTTATGAAGAAAGGTAGGTATTGTTTGCGAAAAACCTATCCGTAAAGATTATTAATTTGGCCTTCTATAGGTCAATTTGGATTATATTCATTACTTGGTCCAGATTTTGTATCTTCCACTCAATCCTTTTGTTTAGCTGATTAAAGTCGTTTTTTGTGAAGTGTTATACTTATGTTTCCATGGAAAGGTTGTACAAAGCCTTCGGTTAACATAGGGTAGCAATATAGCTGCTATAGATACGTTATTTTGGGTACCGTTAAGCTTTGACTACGTTAGTTTTGTCCATTTTGTGTAAATTGGTACCTTAGCTCTTTTAACGAAAGTTAAAGCCGGCATTAATACTAAGTATATGGATTGACGATCTTGTTATAACCCGGACAGAGGTTGGGAAGGAAGCAGGCCAGTATGCAACACTGCGCCACTAGAAAGCCTGAAGTCTAGAATCAGGCGGGGAACTTCTCTTATGTTAGCAACCCCGGACAAAGAAGGACCGATGGGACCGACAGCGGTCCAGTCGATTATACAGGACCGATAGGACCGACAGCGACTCCAGCGGTCCAGTACTGAAGACGGTATGAAGGATAGGGATATAAGGACACGGTCAGCACCACATAGATAGTATTTCCTTCATAGCTCTTCAGTTGTCAATCTAAGTATTCAGTCTCAGTATATTCTGCATAGCTTCACAGCTTTTGATCATTACTTGCACGGTTGCGATATTGTTCACTCAGCACCTGTGCTACCTTCTTGATAACATAAACACTCTGACACCTTCTATATACTCACGGGTATTTAGTGTGATCATTACAGATCTATTAAAATCAAGTTGGCTACCTTTCTCCAAAATTGTAACCGGTTTGTAGTTTTAAAACTTAGAGTTTGTAATTTCCTGTTGTTCCAATACTATAAAGCCAGCTGTGTTAATAGAATCAGTATTATTAATTTGTATAACTATAAGGCTGAATTCGTTTTCTTACGTTACTAGGCAATACGAGTCGTATGTTAAAGACTTGATACTTAGCCTTCATTCAAAGTAAGATTAGTAGGTTGGGAATTAATAAATTCCTGTTTTAATAAGTAAGTATAGTGATTTAATATATCGTATTACCGTCTCTAAGAGGTAAATAGCACGTAATTCCTATAGTAATTTTGGTAATACAATCTGTTGGAAATCTAATGCTGACTACGTATAAGCTTATGTTATATTTAGTCTATTAAGCGTAAATTTGCTTTTAGTTTTGGCTAGTAAACCTACTACCAAGGCAACTATTAAGCGCTAGCTGATCTTTTAAATCGTTTACGCTTAGATAAGTATTTAGTTTTTGGCTTTTATTATTATATCCTTAAGTGATTAGATGTAACTTTCTATATGGTCGCCCTATAGTCTTGCATTCAACCTATACGTAATCCTTGATTTGAAGATGGTGAAATTTGGGTTTTAAAAGTTGAAATTGGTTTTCGGTACGAATTATATAACTTCTCGAGTTAGTAAACCGTAAGTCTCAACCTTGACTTTTTCCTTAAACGGTTTACCGGAGGTTTTAATAATGCCTTATATTCGAAGCTTCAATACCTAGTTTTTGTTATAATTTTCTTTCTTGCTTATCTTAATAGTATTGTAAATGCGGCACGATGTGTATTACTCTTTTTAAACTCTTTTTTCGGATGTCGTCCGCGTCGGCGGCTTTTTATCGGTTTGTCGATAACTGGTAGAAGAGGTTTGTATCAGTTAAATCGTTTGGCTAAAGGGATTTTATCGTTAGTAGCCTCAATGTAAGGCTTATCCAAAGTGGTACAGAAAGCTATAAAACCGTTAATAGTTTTAAAAACTATTTTAAAGTTAGCGATATTTCAGGTTTTGTATAGGCCCTTCTATTTATTCGACTCCCATTATACGTAGCTTTTACTCCATAACAGTCAAGAAAATTCGTCGCTTATTATAGGGATGTTCCTGGTGTTCAGTGTATCGTTAACCTGGCGGCGTGCTGATTACTTTCGCATTTTCTTTAGTGCTTTGCTGTAGTCTATATCTCGTGTTTAGGTACTTACTAATAATAGAGATTTACTCGTTAGGAGTGGGTACATTCCGAAAACCAATGGCGTTAGCATTAGGTCATTAGGGCGCATAATATCGTTCAGGCCCTTTAACACTATTTAAAGGAGTATTTCTGGAATCGTAAAGTTTTCAATTTTTAGCGTAAGGATATTACAAGTTTGGTTTAGTAGGGCGAATACCCTTTTAACCTTCCCAATACTTTAATAGGTCTTTATAAGCACCTGTTTATACTGAATACCTATTACTTTAACATCATCCAGAAACTTCGCCATTGTAAAATTCATACTGACATCATAAACAACAACGTTAGATAAGATTAGGTACGTATTAATCTATAGTATTTTTTAGTGGTTTTCATGTATTCTTTGCCGAAAAGGACTTCAGGAACTTAGCTCCGTAAAAAGAGGTTGCAAAGTTAATAAAATAAAAAACAAGCTTATTATTCAAATATAATACATTAATAAAAACCTTAAAGTTCAAATTTTAATCGTATTTTAGTATAAAATTAAATTTTCGAGGGGCTTAGACATATATTTAGCAGTGGTGGTGAAGCTATTCGTTAGCTTTTAGAGAAAAGTATTTTATATTTTTATATCTTGCATACTTTTAGACTTTATATAACTTATTGATGGTTAAGTAGTTAAAAATCCAGTGTAATTTGCGTATTTCTGACTTCATTAGGTTTAATACTGATTCTTTTAGGCCTTAAAGATAAAATTATAAATGCCTTTACTTAAAGGTAATAGGAAACCTTAAGCCTTTTTTACCTCACTCGTTAGCATAGACATTAATGTGAAGGCTAAGGGTCTTTATGTCTTTCAAGTAAAAAAGGACAGAGGTAAGGACTTAAAGATGTAAAACGTAATCAACCTAATAATACTTTAAATTACCGTTATCCTCAGTAACGATAATTACTTGCCTGGTCTAAAGTCAACTTTAACTTTCTAACCTCGTAACTATTAATTTCAATGGCCGTAGTACTTTCCCTCCGTAGTATTACGTACTACAAATAGCCTCATATCGAATACCTTACTGCTCCTATGTCAGACATAATACCTTAAAACATATAATCCACGTAAAGATTACGAAAGTTAAACATCTATAAAGTGATAGAGGTTTGATTAAGGTAAAGATAAGGGTCTTTACCGTTGAAACCGTATAAGAAGCCGTAGTCGACTAGTTATTAGACCGCGTTAAAAGTAGTATTTTTATACCATTTGATTTACTTAGAGGTATTTTCGCCATTAATTAGCTTATCGTTTTCGAAGTCTACGATTTAATTCAAGTAGTTCAATTTAAAAACAACACGATATTAGATATAATACATTACTTTTCTATTGTTTCATTCGGTGAGAGGGTGATGCGTTAAATAATATCTAAACATTTTATAAATCTAATATCTCTTACCACTATTACGACGATAGTTTTCACAGTCGGTAAGACCGCTTGAATTTTGGCTCTATTAATTTTAGAGTGTCTATTACCTTTAGCCCAGGGCCATTAAGCGTTAAGGGCGCCTATAATCATATTTACGGTCAACGTAATTAACTATTATAGGGTCTTTTACCTTTACGCCAGGAAAGTTGCCAGCTTAGGGGTATATACCATATAAGTTTGCTATTCGCGCCATCTCAGTTACAAGCGGAAACGTAATTAGTTAAAGAAGTCTTCATAAGTGGAATTTGGGCGTTGTAAGGCATATTAGACTTCGTTAACACTCGCAACTATTACACTTACCTGTTGGCGAAGTGTAGCTTCGCTAACATAGGCTTTTCCTATTCCCTATTAATAAAATATCAACTTGTGAAACATTTGGTTAAATACATTTTTCGGGGTCTTCTCTTCTATTTTCCCTCGCCATCATTGTAATTTATCTGATGGTAGCTCAATTTGTATAGTATTAGAGGAGGTGGACGTCGTATTTGAAGTAGATTTTTATATGATCGTAAAATTTACGAAGTGTAATTATTCGGGTTAAGAAGGTTAGGTAGTAATCGCCGGCGTGCACTGTAAGAATTCTAGGAAAAAGTGAGTGAATACCAGAAAGGGGAATCTTGATTTACTTACAAATGTTTAAAAAGGGTATTATATTTATATTGAGGTTAGAAAGCCTTCTGTTATTCCTTTTTACGTCGTCATAAATCCTGGCGAAGTCTGTAAGGAGTTTGTAATTAATATTAACTATTTAAGAGATTTTAGGGGCAGGTTGAAGTAGTTATCCCAATTTTTATTAGTGGTGTTTCCTGGTAATTTAAGCCATAAATCTTTCGAAGTACGGTGTTAATGGTAATTGCTACTCGCCTGGCCCGAGGAGTAAATTCCTATAATTGAACTTGAAATGGTCTCTCGTATATAGGCTAACCTACCGTAGAAACGCTTTTGGGAAACTTGGTTATTAAAAGGTTAGGGGGTAATAAAGGCTTAAAGATTTTAAGAGACTTAACGATCTTATTTAATTGACTAGTATAGAGCGCTAACTTTAATCCCTCTGACCGCGTTTGTGGATGCTACTTTACGTACCCTATCACCGCTAAGAGCGTATTTTTCGTTGTCATGTGAAGGTGCTGGGCTGCCAAGAAAGTTAATAAGTTCTTTATTTCCAGCACGTAAAGATGCTTAACTTAGTTAAGGGTAAAATAGACGTCCCTTAAATTGCGAGTAAGGGCGTTAAAGGTCTTTAATGTTTTTAACCTTCCCACGAGGGTTTTACGGATTAAGATCTTGAAGAGGGGTTTTCCATTAAGCCAATTTATAAAAGCTTTTAGCCAATTCTAGTTGAGTCTTTTTATGGATATAAATTCTACGGCGGGTAACCTCGTTTTTAAAATAGTTTTTGACCGTACGTTAGATTATCATTTATATGTTATGAGTTTAGTGGTTAAATAAATTACAGAAATCTTAAAAGGTTTAGGTGCTATGACTATAATCTTTATTGAAGTCCGTATCGAGGATAAACTGGTCAACGTAATTGGTTCGATAAGTTTTAGTTAAGGTTATATCAATATCCGTTATCCAGAGTAGTTCACCGTAGTGGTGAACGAAAACTGTTTCGAAGTTCTTCATTAATCCTTTCTAAGCGGGGTTAGAAATGGCCTGGAAATCAGAATTTACAGTAGCTATCTTAATGTTTTGGCCTGTATAGGATGTATAGGGAGCGTAAAACGAGGTACTTGGTGATGATACGCGTAGGGAACTTGATTTTTTAGCATAAAGTCGCATGGGAACTTGGTAAATGAGCGTTAGATCGCGCGATGTGACTTTCTTAACGCGACTTGACGATTTTTGGTGTTTTTGCTCAGGCTAATGAACTTGATGATTAAATTAACGTAAGAGAAGTGAAAAGAGTGAATAAGAGGAAAGTGTTTGGTGTGAAAGATAAGATCGAAAGTCGTTTGTTATCAAAGGTAAAGGTCGAAAGTTATTTATTGTTTTTAGCCGTAGGACTTTGTCGTTTTTGTAGTAGTAGTACCCATAGTAGTAATAACTTAGCCGTTTGCTAACTTTGCTAACTTTAAGATTTATAACGGTTAATTTCAACGTTTTCAATGAAGATTTAAAAAGTATTATTAGTATTTTGATAACGATACCATTACTACATTTAAATTGACATGAAAATCGGTACAGCTTAGAAGTATTTTCCACATACTGTCGTGAAAACCGGCGCAATAATAAAGGCCCTTCGCAAGAATCTTTCCTTTATCCTAGCCCAAATTTAACGTAAAGAGTAACCGGAAAGTATCTTCATCTTTTGCTTATCTTATCTGTGAATAACTTAATAAGCACTAATTAGTGTTTATATAGCTTTAGACGCTATAATGTTGTCGATTCGATTAGTTGAAGTGACAGTAGTATTGCAGCAGTCAAGTTATGGATGTATTATTTTAGGTTTGGAAAACCGCTAGCCGGTTTTCATAGCAATTTGTATGGCCAATTTCTTGGCCCATGCCCTAGTCTGAAGTGAGCGCAAACTGTACTTGGGTTACAGCCAATATAGTAGGCCCACACAACACAATATACTCAACTTGCAGTCAGTATAGTCAACTTTACTTATAGTAAAGTTGATCTACTGCACTGCTGATATTACTATTCCAACAATTATCGTTTACTAAATATTTAGAAATAAAAACCTTAACTATTGAATTTTCATTTGTAGGGATTTAGACGTTGTAAAGTTGTCAATTCGATTGATCGAAGTAATAGTATTATTGCTTGGTTAAGTTATGGATGTATTGTTCTAGGTTTGGTAGACTGATAGCCGATCTACGTAGTAATTTTTATGGCTCATTGCTTGGCTGATGCCATAGTATAAAGTTGGCGTGTACTGCATTTGACTTGCAACCAATATAGTAAGCTCACACAAACTAATAAACTTAACATTTGGACAGTAAAGTTAACTTTACAACAAGTAAAGTTGACCTATTGTATTGTAACTATTATTTTTCCAACACTGGCAGCATTTTATTTTGTGAAAGTACGCTAGTATAATCGACTAATCTTTTCCGGTAACCGCTCAATTACAGCCTCTTGAACTGGCTATATCTGTGTTAATTCCAGTTAATTTCTATATTTAAATTAACCCTATTTTTTTTTTAATTACTCCATGGCTTCGAGTTCCGACTTGATTAATTTTCATGAAACGTTTTTTCCTTTCAGGCTTGTTTCAACCTCCAATTTAGTTATACTGATTAAATAAATTATTGTTGTTAATTCCTTAACAGACTTTCCATTTCCTAACATATCTTTATTCTTCGGTACGTAACTTTGCCTTATTAGATAGCTTGCTAACATAACCTTCGATACGTATAGTCAGTTCATTACTGTCTACAAATCTCGTAATATATTCTTTTTCGGAAATGCCATTGTCATAAAGTTAGCAGAGTTATCATTTTTATGGATTTACCGGAACGTTTTGATTTCCCTGCCTTTGTAGGTTTTTTGGAGTGCTATTATCTCGATTATTAGGCGTTTTCTACTGATAGTTCCGAGCTTTAAGATACATTTAAATAGGGGTTTTGAGTCGTTCTAAATTACTATCGGGATAGCAGAAAACTTGAGCTATTTGGTAATAATGTTAAGGGTTTTTTATAGTACTATGTTTTTATTTAAGCCAGCTATTATGCCAAATTTTTTAAATTTAGTGCGCTTTGTATGATCTTTTTGTATTTAATAGAGGGCTGGAAAAATAGTTTCCGATGATGTTAAATAAATCTTCCCATTTGTCTTTATTGACGAGGGTAATTTGGAGGACGATTTATAAAAATAAGTCCGTGTTATTTGTAGAAAAACTATCAGTAAAAATAAATAATTTAGCCTTCGATAAGTTTAATAGGACTATATTTATTCCTTGGTTCAAGTTCTATATCTATCATTTAAGCCTTTTTTTAATAGGTTAAAGTTTTTATTCATTAGATTTTATGTTTATATTGTTATTAATCAATCGTAAGAGGCTTTCGGTTGATGTAAAGTGGCTATATAACTGTTACGGGAACATTGTTTTGGGTACCATTAGGCTTTAGCTACATTTTTTTTGTCGATTATTGTTAAATCAACACCCTAGCTTCTTTGGTAGCAACTGAAACTAGTATTAATATTAAGTATACGGATTAACGATCTATTTAAACAAAATTTGTTTTTTTTCGTTAAAGTCGTAACCGACTTATAGTTCAACAATTAAAAGTCTTGAATCGCTTGTTGTTTTGATAATACGAAGGTAGTTGTTTTAAAGAAAATGGTATCGTTAATATATATATCGACTAGGCTGAAAGGTTTCTCCTGCGTTACTAATAGGTACTGGTAGTATGTTAAAGATTTTATGCCTAGCTATCGAATAAAGTGCGAATGATAGGTTAAAACCTAAAAGACGTTTGCGTTAGATAATTATTATAACGGCTTAAGATATCGAATTACCGTTTCAGAAGAGTAAGTGATACGTAGTTCTTGTAATAACTTTAGTAAGATAATCCATTATAAATCGGATATTAATTACGTATAAACTTAAGTTATATGTCGCTTATAAAATGTAAACTTTCCTTTAGGTTTAACTTGTTGAATTTCTGTTAAAACAATAATTTAAAGTTGATTCATTTCTCAAATTATTAGCAACCGCATAAGGATCTTATTTTAGACTTTATTACCGTTTCTTTAAGTGATTAGATGTTACCTTTCTTACGGCTGCCCCGTGGTCTTACTCTTAACCTCATATATAATTCTCAACTTAAAGATCATAAAATTTGGGTTATAAAGGTTAAAGTTGGTTTTAAATACGAATTATACAACTAATAAAGTTATAGAACCATCTATTTAAACCATGTTACCTTCCTTGAACGGGTTTCTAGAGGTCTTAATAATACTTTGTACCCAAAGATTTAACGTTAAAATTTAGTTATCCGTTTTTTTATTCATTTAAATAATATTGTAGATCTAACTTAGTGAATATGCCTTCTCCTTAATAGTTCTTTTTTTCGGGAGTTATCCTCGCTGGCGAAGATTTATCTGTTTATCGAAAACAGGTAAAGATCTTATTGGGTTGGTTGCTTAACTTAAAGTTTTTTATTATGAGTTGCTCTCATGTAAGGCTTAACCTAGATAATACGAAACATTATAGAACTATTAGCAATTTTAACAACTATTTCAAAATTAGCGATAATTTAGGTTTGGTTTGAGGCATTTCATTTATCTGGCTCCCATTACACAAGGACTTTACTTTATAACGGCAAAGTAAGTACATCGATTACTAAAGAGCTGTTTTTGGTATTAAAGGCGTTGTTTACATAGCGTCGTGCCGATTGCTTCCGTAGTTATTTTAGTGTTTTTACGTAGGCCATAGTCATTTTATAGGTATTTGTTACTGGCGGAGATTTATTTGTTAGGCTTGAGTACGCTTCAAAAACCAGCAGCGTTAGTACTAAGCCGTTAGAGCTCATAGTGTCGATAGGCCTTTTACCGCCATTTAAAGACGTTCTTCTTGGTTTATAAAGGTTTTGGTTTTTAGTGTAAGGATATTGTACGCTTGAAAAAGTAGTTTGTATGCATTTTCAACTTTTCTAATGCCTTAGTGGGCCTTTATACGCACCTATTCATACTAAATACCCATTATTTTGGTATTTCCTTGGAATTTAGCCGCTATAAAGTAAATGTTAGTATCGTGGACAACGATATTAGATAAACCTAACTATGAGTTGATTTATAACATCTTTAATGTTTTCTATGTATCCTTTACTGGTGAATATTTCTAAAATCTAACTTTGTAAAAAGAAGCTACAGAGTTAACAACGTGAGAAATAGGCTTGTTATCTTCGTATAATATATCGATAAAGACCTTGTAGTTCAAGTTCTTATAGTTCCTAAGTATGAACTTAAATCTTTGGGGGGTTAGGAAATGTGTTTAGCAGTAGCGACAAAGCTTTTCGATGGCTTTTAAAGTAAAGTACTCCAAATCTTTATGCTTTACGGACTTTGGGACTTTATATAGCCTATTAATAACTGGGTAGTAAAATTGTCGGTGTAATTAACGTACTTAGGACTTAGTCAAGTTTAATACCGTTACCTTTGGGCTTTGAAGATAAAACCATGGGTATTTCTACTTTGAGGTAAAGGGAAACCTTTGATCATTTTTATTAGTTATAAATTTAACGTCAACGTTAATACTAGGGGTTTTCATGGTTTACAAATAAAGTAGGAAAGAGGTAGGGGATTTGAATATGTGGAAGATAATCGGGTTAATAACAGTACAAATTACTTTTATATCTTATTACGATAATTGTTCGCTTGAACCAAAGCCGAATTTAGCTTTGTTAGTATTTTAACTATTAATTTTAGTAGTAGTGGTGTTTTTGCTTCTCAATATAACGTATTACGAATAGCCCCCTATTAAATACCTTATTGCTCTTGTACTTGGTATAATACCTTAAAATGTGTAATTCGCGTAACGATCGCAGAGATTAAAGCTGTATAAGAGGTTGAGGGTTTGGTTAAGGTAAAGTTACGGTTTTTACTATTCAAGTGGTATAGAAAGGCATGGTTGATTAGTTATTAGTTTGCTTTAAAAGAGTATTTCTTTATTATTTGGTTTATTTCGGGGTATTGTCGCAGTTAATAGTCTTTTTACCCTTGAAGCTCACAATGTAATTTATGTAATTTTACCTGGAAGCGATAGGGGAGTGAATGTAGTATATTATCCATTTGTTACTACGAACGGTGAAAGGGTTACAAGTGAACTAATGACTGGATTTGGTACCAATTTAATATCTTTTACCAGTATTACGACGATAATTTTTGTCATTAGTAAGTCCGTTGAAATTTTGCCCTCATTATCGTTAAGGTGGTTATAACCTTTCGTTTCAGGCCGTTAAACCAGATTTCAATACGTTAGAGACGCTTATAGCTATATTTTCCTTCAGCATGGTTGACTATCGCGTGTTTTTCCTTTTCCAAGTCACGGAAGTCGCCAGTTTGAGGGTATATACTAAGAGAATTTGGTATATATATACTATTAGAATCGTAAGAGAAGAATGTAATTGGTTAAAGACGCTTTTGTAGGTGGTATTTAGGGGTTTTAGAGCCTATTCAAATTTGATAACGCCCGTAATACCTACCTATGTCTGTTTACAAAGTGTAATTTCGTTATGATAAGCCTTTTCCATTACGTACTACTATAATATAAGCTTGTTAAATATCTGAGTTAGTATATTTATTCGTGTTTCCTCTTTTTCTCTCTTGCTATTATCGTGGTTTACCTCATAGTGGCCCAATCCGAATAATATTGTATAGAGTGAATATTGTGTTAGGTGTGGCGTTTTATGCTATCATAAATTTAGTGGAAGGTAATTATTTGTATTAGATAGAAGAGGAAATAGCTCTTAGCGTGTTTTATGAAGAATTTTGGAATAATATGTGAAAATTAAAAATGGAAACCTTAATTTATTTACAAATCTTTGAAAAGAGTATTTTTTTCGTATTTAAAAAGTTATCAAGCTTTCCTTTACATTTCCCTACATATTTCGAAATATTTGCGAAGTTCGTAAAAATATTTAATTGAGGTTAATTATTTTAATAGTTTTGGCAAAAGTTCTCGATAATTTTCCTAGTTTTTATTAGTGTTTCTTTTAGCAATTTCAACCTTAGAGCCTCCGAACAACGGTGTTAAAGATAATTATCAGTTGTTTAGCCCTAGGGATAAAGTCTTATACTAGGACTTATGTTGTGTTCTCTCATATAATCATACTTGTCCTAAAAGAGTTTTTAAGTGGTTTGGCGATTTTGAGTAAAAGATAAAGAAGCTATATTAATTTGGCAAGAAAGATGGTTTTATTGCACTTGATGGTTTTGATTAATTAACCGGTGAAGGGCGCTAATGTCAATACCTTTTACCGTATTAGCAATCATTTTTTTACGCGTTCTACCTCAATTAAGAACGTACTCTGCGTTATTATGTGAAAGTATTGGGTTATTGAGTAAATTAACAGGTTTTTTATAATTAATGTAGAAAAAAGATTAATTTAATTAGTGATAAAGAAGAAATTCCCTAAAAATTGTATCAGGGCGATAAAGAGTTTTATTACCTTTGCCTTTCACTAAGGATTTTAAAGATTAGGATGTTGATAGGCGTCTTTTCGTTAAACCAATTGAAAAAAAGGTTTAGCAAATCCTAATGAAATATTTTCTAGGATGTATATACTATGGAACGTGACTTCTTTTTTGAACTTGGTCTTAATAGTACGTTGGATTATCTTTCACATATTGAAAGTTTAGTAATTAAAGAACTTATAAGAATTTTGAAAGGCGCAGATGCTACGACCGCAATCATTGCCCAGGTTCGCGTCGAAAATATACTGACTAACGCAATTGGTTGGACTAGCCTTAGTTAAGTTTTCGTTAATATCCGTAATCTAAAGCTACTAGTGGTAATGGTTAGTAAATACAGATTTAAGGGCTTCAACTGCCTTTATATATTGTTAACTTAGTATAATTTTAATATTTCGGCTTGTATTGGACTTGGTGGCGGAGCATGGAGTCAATTTAGCGATTCAGGAGCGTAGGGACTTAGTGTTCTGGCGTAAAGTCCCGAGAGAACTTGCGAATTTGACGTTGGGTTACGCGACGTGACTTTTTCGGCGCGACTTAGCGATTCTTGGTGTTTTCGCTTAGAGCAACGATCTTAGCGATTAAATTAACGTAAGGGAAGAGAAAAAAATAAAGTAGGAGTAAATGTTGAGTGTAAAGAATAAGGTCGGAAGTCGTTTATTGTTATTTGTAAATATTCAAGGCTAAAAGTTGTAGGTTGTGAGACTTGGTCATTTTTATAGTAATAGAATCCGTAGTAATATTCAATTAGATTTTTTCCAACTTATCGTTTTAAAACTTTTAACAGTTAATATTAACTCTTCTTAAAAATGGCTTATGAATATTTTTTAGTGTTTTCAATAGAAATATCATCGTTACCTTTAAGCTGCCGTAAAAACCGACGTAACCTAAAACTCTTCTTGAATTACTGCCATAAAAACCAATGTAGCAGTAAAGGCCCTTTGCAAAAATATTTCCTCTACCTTGGTCTTTTACAAAGCGAAACCGGATATTTATTTTTATTTTAATTAGCTATTTGTACTTAAACTAATAAGAACTAATCAATATTGGTGAGGCTTTTGACCTTACAACATTATCTACTGGATTTTTCGAAGTCATAGTAGTATTACGTGGTTAAGTAGTGGATGTATTGTTCCAGGTTTGACAAACCGCTAGCTAGTCTGCGTAGTAATTTGTATGGCCAATTTCTTGGCCCGTGCCCTAGTGTAAACTAGGTGCATATTGTAGTTGACTTAGAGCCAATACAGTAGGCACACACAAAACAATACACTTAACTTGCAGGCAGTATAGTCAACTTTACTGCAAGTAAAGTTTACCAACTGTACTGCAACTACTACTATTACAAAAATTGTTGTTAATACCAATATCAATATAAAAACTTAGATCGTTTATACGTACCATGCGAATAAAACATGGGTAAATAACATCCCGGATAATAACGGCGTTCCAATTACTTTATAAGCAGATATTAGTAAAGGGTTAGTGGTGTTTCAGAACCAACACGCTAATGACAAGTAACCGGAAAATATATTCGTTTGGAAACGGTTTAAAAATGAATTATTCGAAGCATAAGAGTTTTAGTTCTCGGCCCAAAATCAAAAGTACAAAGAACCTTTGAAATATTTTAGTTTTGTTGATATGATATATCAATATACATATAAATAGTCCCTTTATTATAAATTAATTTGAAACGGAATTGAAAACGGCGTTCCAGTGAACAAACTTATTGTTTGGAAAATCCTCGAATAGTTTAAAGGATTCCAAGTTTTTGTTATTCGTAAAAATGATCAACGAGCGGGTTGTACCCTCGAAATCCACGTTTTATACTTTTAAATAGCTCATAATCCCTAATAATTCATTATCGTAAATGTCGTGATTACGTTCAACAAACAATGAATAACGAAAATAAAACGTTATTAACCGTAAAATACCGTGATCGTCTCCTTGCTGTAGATAACCTTGTAAGAAATAATCAGAATAATCAACCTTTCAAAATTATTTATACCAGGGTTTTTTTTAACGAGGATTAGTTTGAAAGGGATGTAAAGTTGAAGCTGTTCGCAAATAGTTTTTTTTCCTTGGCCTTCAACTGAAAGCGTCGACTATAGTGTTGAACCGAATTGAAGGGCTAACGATTATAAAGTAATTTTGAATAAACTTCCCGTAATATTGAATTAAACTAAAAACAACCCGTACTTTTAATATAAACGTGAATGTTGCATATTAGAAAATAGTGCGTAAATTTTCTGAAGTCATACGTATTCCGATTTTTGCTTCGATAATAAGCCACAAATACTTGATTTTCTTAATTTCAAACTCATACTTATATATATCGAAATTTAGACGAACAACGTTGACGGTTTTTAATACTTATTAAATTTTAACATCGTTGTTGTCACAAATATTATCTCAAGATATTAAAATATTGTCTAGGTAAATGAAATAAATATTTCTAGAAGGAAGAGTAACCAATTATTAATATATTGCTAAAAAGTACTCGGTATATCAAAAAAGCCGAAACTAGTAACCGATCATTCGAAAAATTCAAAATATACGTAAAAAATCGTTTTTTACCTGTCGTTCTCCTTAATAAACAACTTGAACAAATCGCTTTGAATATGAAGTTTAGTACGTCATTTGGTTTATACAATATTTACGAAGATTTTTTTAAACATTGAAAATGGTAAACGGTCGGCCTTTATAATAAAATGAAAATTACGGTAATGAATATAAAAATGTAAGTTGTTTTTAGGTTTTTTATGTAAAAGTATAGGTATACTTATTAGTAACCTCTTCGGGTAAATATAGCTTTAATATCATAACTCGATAAATTTCTTTCGCAATACCAGGAGCTTCGTTCATAAAATATAGTATAACGGGCGCAATGACTTTTAAGGGTTAGTTTTAATTATAGTTTTATAGTCTGGTACTAATGTTGCTGGTATTTAGAGCGTACTTACGCCCGAAGAGTGAATCTCCATTATTAGAAAATACCTAAAAGAGAGTTGTAACTGTTATGGACTCAAGCTATTAGCCATTTAGTATATAGGATACATGACTATGCATGTAACGGGATGTACAGTACCCGGCCCAGGCGTGGTCCAAGTGCAGTCTGCAGGCAATACGTACAAGGGCATGTAACAAGCTGTACACGGACTATACACATAAGTTCTGTACGAAAGAACTTTATAACCCCTTCTAGTTTTTTTAAATACTTGAATTGATAACTCCATTGGGTACCTATTAAGTATACTTACGTAAATCAGATTATCAATATATAATTAAAATTTATTTTTATCTTGAAAACGAATATTTCCAATGATAAATACATCGATAACAAAAACAATAATTTTACTTTATACTTTAATGCTATGGAGGAAAAGAGGCCGTTAATATATACCTAGTTTTTCATCTTCATAGATACACATCTTACCCTTTCGTAGCCGAATTAAGTCGATATATTTCGCCTATAAAATATGGTAAGCTATATCGCATTTATTTCAAAATATATATAATAACCCATTTTATTTATTTTCGCCTTCGACTTTACATCTGAATTAGCCTAAATCTATATTGAAATTGAAAAAATTGAATCCCATTTAGCGGTTGTTGGGGTGAATTTTCCACGTCTTAAACGTAACCAAAATAATATAACAAAACGTAATTCAATAAATTGGTTCTAATATAAATAGAACAGAGTTAAACGATCGAATTGATATGAAACGCAAAGAAAATATAAATTCTGTTGGTAGGCCTTAGACGTTCTAACGTTGTTGATTAGATTGGTCTTCGAAGTAACAGTAGTATTTTAGTAGTCAGATAGTGGACGTATTGTTCTAGGTTTGGCAGACCGCTAGCCGATCTGCACTGCAATTTGTATGGCCAACTGCTTGGCCCGTGCCCTAGAGTAAAGTGCAGCGCACTGTATTCAACTTACACCCAATGCGGTAAGTCTCTACAAAGCAATACACTTGCAGTATAGTCAACTTTACTGCAGGTAAAGTTGACCTACTACACTGCATGTAATATTATTCCAACGAATTCAAAATAATTCTATATATTTCTTGACGTAAAGGGTTATTTTGCATCGGTTATGAAGTAATCTATTGCGGTATATTATGAAACTAGCGTATGCAAAAGAATGTATAATGGGAGAAAAAATTTCGATCATATTAAGGCGATTTTAACAAACCATATTACCTGCATAGAAATTGAATCGAATCTAAAGGATTATTTATTCACTATAAAAACTAATAAATACCGTTTTCTATTAAGTTCGAATTATTATTTACCTAAAAGTGCGGTATAAACTAACTTTTAACTTCTGGATACAATGACCATTATTTTCGTATTTGTTTTACGTATTCGTGATAAATCAATGATAATAAATGTTAGCCGTATCAACTATATCGCGGCTTCAGCGAAATACTGTGAGTTTGCGGACGAATTAAAATCTTTACACCTTAAACATCATTTTAATCGATAGTTTCGGACTTCGTATAAGTATCGCGACCAAATAACAATACAGTTATAACGGGGTTCTACGCCGTTCAAGTATCCTCGTCAAAAAGCCGCGGTAATCGAAATCGGTTTTTTGATAAACTTAATCGGTATAGGCTCAAAATTGAAAACATCGGGCGACGTAGATAACGGTGAAAAACACTGGGCTAAACAGGTTATTGAACCTTATCTATGTTTCAGCGCGTCGAATTACTATTAACGGGGTTATGAATTACACCCGGATTCTTCATCAACGTAAGTATTTACGATTTAAATTGAAAATATAAATATATGTTTATTATTATCGATAAAAATAGAAGTTTGATACCTCAATATCATTTTGTTTCAAAGTGATATAACCTTAACGATGGAATTAAAAGATCAATTAAAAAGAAATTAAATTTCATTGAAATACGTTTGAAAATATTTTGAATTTATATCCTCATACTTTTTAATTATTCTTATTATCTATATATTGAAATCAGTTTTATCTATAACTATTACAATACTATAAATGAGATTTCAATTCAATGATTGAAAATTATGTAAATACGATTATTATATCATCGAAATTAAAGTATAATATGGGGTTACGGCGAAATATACGTATTGATTATAAATTTATGACTTACATGAATATTAATACATAGTCGAACCCGATATCAATATATATTATTCCGGGAATAAAATTGAATACGATGTTTGATATATTATAAACACAATATTAATAACTAACTTTAAACGTTAGTAAATGGAGGTTAACAGTTATTAATCAAGAAGGATTAGTAATTGATACAGAAATATTACGTTCTAAATTAGGGAATGTTCGTGGTATTATGAAATATATTTTCATGAATTTAATAACTCGATTGAGACGAATGGCTCAATGTAATGAGAACCAATTATAATTAACTTTTGTTATCATCTTTCAAGAAATAAAGTGAATTTCATAATCGACGGCGTGAATAGTAGGTAAAATGGAAAATAATTAATTCCATATTTTATTGGAATTAACGGAGTTGCGCAATTAATTAAATAGGGAAAAGGTAACGTTTTTACCCTTATATCAGTGGAAATTCGAAAATTATATTTAAATTAAATCAAACGAAGATAAATCTCTTCCGAATAAATGATAAGGGTTATTATATTCGATATTACTAAATGAATAATTCGAATTTGAGAATTAGGTTACCAAGTTGATAAATAAGGGTTGGATTTGAATAAGCCTTTCATTGGTCACGGTACCAGTATTGAAAATCCTTGAATTAAGAGGCAAGTAACGGTTTTACTTGGTTTACGGAGCCTCAAATGAAATTACCAAATAAAATCATTGTTTTTACATTTAATCAAGGAGACCATACGCGGATTATTTAGGTTAGTGTAACTTACGAAGCTTAATATTCACGCGGCTTTTTACCGTATCCAGGTGGTATCCGAATAGGAAAAATAGAAGGCTTTTCGTATTCTTTTGGACTCGTTTGAATGATTAATTACCCTTTTTAAACTGGCGAAAATATTATCAACGTTTCAAGATTATATTAAGTATATAATAACGGATATTTTGAACAATTTTGTTTGGGCTTACTTGAACGAACTTTCAATATTTTTCTCGGTATTAAATAGGATTATATAACGAATCTTTAGGTAATTTTAAGTAGTGTTGACAATATAGAGTTCAAATTCAATACAAAAAAACTAAAATCATAATAAAATAAGTAAAATACCTTAGTTTTATTATAACGGTCGATGTCAGTATCCGGGACAACCCCTAAAAACCCGAGTTATTCGTAAATAGGAATTATTACTTATTGTTCGAAAGGTTTAAAGTGTCGTCAAGTTTATTAACTTTTATTCAAATTTTATCGATCATTTTTCGAATTTACACATTACTTTATTCGATTTATAAACTGTGAAATCAGGTAAATTTAAATGAATTCAAGGAAATATTCGTTTTCAAAGTTAAAATCTGGATTCCTTCAGGCCATTATTTTAATATATTCAAGCCCCGACTAGCCTTTAATATTACGAACCGAATATTCGGAAATGAGGCTTATTAATTCCTTTTATAAAGGCAGAAACATGATATTATGAAACTAGTAACATATTATTTCGTACGAATATCGAATGCTAAATATAATTATACTATTTATGATGAAAAGTCTTTTTTAATAGTATCTCATTTAAAGGCGTAGTTAGCGGAATTATATAATGTTTTTACCCATTTTCATATATTAACGTATTATAAGGAATTGAAATATGTCTACAATGTTTTATTTCGGAATATGAAGCTTAATAAACCAAAACAAAATCGGTTTTAATATTATTTACGTTAATAATCCAAGACCTAAAGCGTTTGTCTAAATGTATCAACTTGTGAATTATGAAAAAGACACGTTCCGCGGGTTTTGAACCTTTTTTTATAATTATACTGGATACAGTAATAATGATTTATATATCATAAAAACGTACATTATAATATGGTTAATGGATAAATTTGTTAAAATGAAAACGTAGTTGCTGCATCGAGATAATATATGTTTACAAGTGGAATAAAAAGACTCTAAAGCTTCGGCAGTTACTGTATCGCCTCAGGCCCAGCTCATATTGATACCACTAACTTCGATAACGCTTAAAGATACCGTGGCGTCGATGGTTACAATATCTTTTCGAGTCTGGACCTCGTTAATACCGCTTACTTTGGTAACATAGGGTAGTTATTTTATTTTCAGGCTGGGAATCTTAATGAAGCTGTAAAATTATGATATAATAGATGACATATTATACGAGATTCTACTATTAACAATTTCTGAAAACGTTTGATTTTGCTGTTGAAAGGAAATATTCGATATAAACTACAAATTACAATTTCGATTTTAAATGTAAATTATATTACTTTGGCTGTTTATAATTATCGAATTGAAAATTATCAAGAACTCAAAATTTATAATTAATCTACAGCTTACGTATTACAGGCTATCCGAGTAAAAAGGTTTTATTTCATGTCCTTTAATGGTACTATTATAAGGATTAAAAATTTGTAAATGTTAAACATTGATATCGAATATATACGTAATATAATGGTACGAAATTCCTTCGTACCTTACGATAGAGCTTCCTTTAACCCTTCCTTTTTTCAATTGTTATTAATTTCATAATTTCTTAGATTTGAAAATTAATGTATTGGTTACCGCTAACGATTTCCGGTATTTATTAGTTTATATAAACCAAATTTCTACATGTATTTAGTTAAACGTTATATGGTTTCAATAGTTAAATCGTATACGAAACGTTTTCAGAGAATATAGTGACGATTTTATAGATTCCCAAAATTTATTATCAACGATCGAGGTTCGAATTGAATTAATTCTTTTTGAATAACCTGATTTTTTTTAATAAAAATTGAAAGATTTTTATAGACTATATATTATTCATTAATACACAGCGATATTGAACGAGTAAATGATAGGATTGAAAAATATCTACGGATTATTGTCGACTTTTCGTAATTTATTTATGTATCATATTTCTCAATTCTTCATTTTATATTATGTAATGAGCAGTCGATAGTTCCCGGTTTCCATCCAAATCGGCTGGTTAATTTTTACGAAATATCTTTTATCCTTAAGTTAAATTGAGATATAAAGTTATTAATCAATTTGGCAGGACTAGCCGTTAATTTTTCAGCCTATCTACGTAAAGGTACGGAGTTTATTTAAACGACTATGGTATATACTGAATAACAAGTACAAACGACAATAAATCGTCTGTAACGCTCAGCGAAATAATATAAATTAAGTAACTTGATTTAGTTTAATTGATATTGTTGGAATAGTATGGTAATGGCATTGTATGCAGTGTTATCGGTCAACTTTACTGTAAGTATAGTTGACTGTACTGCAAGTGTGTTGCTTTATGCGAACTTACCGCATTGGGTGTAAGTTGAGTGAAATACGCTGCACTTCACTCTAGAGCACAGTCCAAGTAATTGGCCATACAAATTGCAGTGTAGACCGGCTAGCGGTCTGCCAAACCGAAAACAATACATCAATAATCTGACTACTGCAATACTACTATTACTTCGACCACGATTCGAATCGACAACGTTGCAACGTCTAAGGCCTACCAACACTAATCAGTACCTATTAGGTTAAGTATAGAATAGCTAAGTAAAAGAATAAAGCTACTTTCCGGTTACACTTTTTCCTTTTTAGGCAAGGTAAAGGAAAGGTTTTTTCGAAGGGCCCCTATACGCTATGAAGTTGTTCGCGGCAGCAAGTAGGGAAGACTTAAAGGCTGTGTAGTTGTTCGCGGCAGTTTTTAAGTATGTAACGGTATCGCTACTTGAAAACATTAAGAAATCTTTATTGATCTTTTTCAAAGACATTGAGATTAACTGTTGGAAGTTTTAAAGTTCGGCAAGTTGGTAAACGGCTAAGTTAATACTATTGCGGGTGCTACTACCGCAAGAAAAACAACTAAGTCCCTATACCAAACGACCTTCAACACTAACAACGACCTCCAACCGCACTACCTACACTAAATCTCTGCCTAAATTTAACTTTTTTGACTGTCTTTACATCAATTTAATCGTCAAGTTCGCTGTTTGAAGCGAAAACACGAGAAATTACCAAGTCGCGTTAAAATAGCTACGTCGCACGAATCCACGATTGAAACGCCAAGTTCCTATGCCCTCAGATCGGCAAGTCTATCACTACCAAGCCTTACACCAGCCAGATTATTACGATGGTTTAAACCATGCCGGAATTGATACTGTTAACAATCCCGAACGAAAAAAGGCAATCAAGGATCTCGGTATCGTCTTTACGAAGAACTACGATAAAAAGTTCTGGTTTACTAAACCTAGTGAAAACTCTACCCTAAAGCATTTAACTAATGTAATAAGCCGTTTCATTCTCGATGTAGACTCTAATAGGGTTAGCCATAGACTTATAGCCCTCGACGTCTTTGATGATTAGTTCCGTAACTAATGCCTAAATATGGGGGAAAATGCGGATAGTCAAGTGAAGATAAATTTAAGGGTCGACCTGTTGGTTTTAGGGGTTGAAATCAATACAAAAAAAAGGTAAGGACAGTAATCTGGCTATCCTACTTTACGAATACGCTACGGATAAAGACTTCCAATAGACTTTAGCCAAGGGTAAAGAGTTTATTAGCAATAATCACACAAAACAACTATAAACACGTTCTTAAGGACCCATCCAGGAGAAATTAATGGATTTACATCTTACAAGCCCTTAGATTTATCAGTTAATTAAGTAAGAACTCCTCCGAACCCCTTGATACCAAAAGGATTATCGCCAAATCGTTCGCGAGGGAAACCCCTGGGCCCACTTCGACCAAGTTTCTTAATATATTCAGGTTCCTTAACACGTTTAGTCTCAGCAAACAAACCGAGGAAAGACCGGCTTTACATGCAAGCCTACTGTAGTCATAACCATTGGCTTTTTCCCTCCAAACTTGGCCAAAGGTAATTATCCTGCCCATCAGTACCAACATCAACCCCAGTCTTTTTCCCGGCTAAGTAAAGAAGGTCCCTACGACCAGTACATTATCCTTCCTTCTCGTCGTATTCCTATAAAGAATACGGACTGTACGGCAATTACTACGTTTGTTAAAATCTGGGGAGGTAAAAAGAAGCATAACGGTAAGCCGTAGAAACCTCTTCGACATTAAGTTACTCCCATCTTCTACATTTTCCTCTAGATAAAAGTTAAATTACCAGGTTTTTCCTTGCTATTTCCCAAAATACTTACCGGCTAAGATAAGGATCATTACCTTTGATACCTGACGAATTTTACATCTTTCTGCGAAATCTAAGATGGTATAAAGGGTTATTTCGAACACAATATAAACATTACCCAGTATTATACGGATTGGAATATTATTAAGTGGTCCTATATATTGGATTATGAAAAAGAATCGAAAAACAAAATACACCTTCTAAATCAGATGTTTGACAGGCTGATGCTTCGCCAATAGGTAATGGGGAACGCAAAAGCTAGCGAAGGTACCTTACGCTAATAGGTTCGGCAAGTAGTTACAGGCCACAAAAAGTTTAAATACGCCTAGTAATGGCCTAATACTTCCTACGAAGGGTTCTTTAGCCAAATATGTTACTCGTTAGCGACCGTAACTATTCGAGTCTCTGGCTTGACCAGTATATCCCTACAAGCTCCAGAATTCAGTAAGGAAGAAGATCCTTCTAATTTATAATACATTAATTGATGGTACGGAAAGCCCGGTAAGTACAGTTAACAAAGTATCTGAACCTTTAACTACGAAATAGGGTAATCACCCGCTTTAAGGTCTTTAAGTTAGCTGAATAAGTTCAACTTAAACGCCAAGAAATATTGAATTTACAGCAAACAGGGTTATTAGTTAACGAGCTATACTGCTGCTAAGCATGAAGTAAAGTAGGTAATATACCATAGGAAATATCCCTTCGTCTCTAAATATAACTATATGGAAAGTGTTACGCAATTTAAAGGAGGTGAAGTTAAGGAGGAAGAAAATAAGTCGAAGGCTATCGGATGGCATAAAAATACCGGTACTGGAATTGGCACTGGTACTAGCTCAGAAGTAACATAATGATTAGTCTACTACGCCTTCCTGTACCGCCTTACAGACGAAGACCTCTACCGCCGCCATAATGATAAAGACCTTGGCCCTATACACCTCTTTACTATTCGAAATCGCTATGCGAAGCAAGTTTTTTAAGGGATTATATCAAATAAGGGGGCAGCACGGTACTCAACCAGAGGCTATTTATAATACGTCGCGTTGCGAAGGAATAATGACTCTATTACGGAACTTAACTACGCGGACACTGGCAAAGCCAAGGTTAGCTTCGGCCATAAAAAAGAGCTATCTTCACTAGGATCGACAACAGTAAAGACTGTTATTAGCCTTATCGTGTTTTATATCTTAAAATCTCCTATTACCTTCCTTCTTTTCCTAAAAGATATAAAAACTTCAGCGTCAATGTTAAAGTTTAGACTAACGAATTAATAAATGTCAAAGACGGTAAAAGGTTTCTACTTAGCCTTAAATATAGACATCTCGAATTCTATCTTTAAAGACGAAAAGTAATAATATTGAACTTAACGAAGGCAGAACTTCGTTAACTATATCGTAGGTTTAATTACCCAATAATTAACAAACTTTATAAGGTTTTAATGGCAGCTAATGATAAAGATATGGATCAACTAACACTAAAGACAGTTAAACGACTTTGCTACCACTGCTAAATACACTCTCAAGCCCCCTTAAAATTTAAGTTTATATTAAAAGAAAATGAGAACTTTAACTTGAAAGTTTTCATAAACGTATTTTATTTAGATGGCAAGCCAGTACTACATGTTATAAACTCCGCTACGGCTTTTCATGACGCCAAGTTCCTTAAAACCATTACGGCAAAGGAAATATGTGAGGTATCACGTATTTTGTAGATCAACACGTACCTTAGCCCACCAAACATACTAGTTTACGATACCAACACCAACTTTACTGCGATAGAGGTTTAAGCTCATGTAAAGCCAATAGTGGTTTAGTATAAATAGGTCCTTGTGAAAGCTTATTAGGGTATTAGCAAAGTTAAAAGGGTATATTCCATTTTACGAAAGGCCTAAAATATCCTTACACTGAAAATTGGAAGCTTTAAAGGTTAAAAGACACGGTTTTAAATAACGGTAAAAGGGTTTAACTATATTGTTAGCCTTAATGGATTTGTAGCAATTTTATTAGCATTTGAAGCTTACCTACGTATAACAGATTAGTCGCCACCTTCTTCAAGTACCTTAAAGCGTGTTATAGCATAAATCAAAGTGCTAAAAGAATTGAAAAAGAAACCAGCACGCCGTAAAGTCAATATTGCTCTTAATACTAGGAACGGACCTTCAATAACAAACGTACTTTCACTTCCCCTTTTAAATGAAGTCCTTACGTAACGAAAGCTATACAAATGTGATGGGCCATATAAAATCTTAAATATTACAACTTAAACGTAATGGTTAAAACTGCTAATGACCTCGTAATTTTCCGAGCCATATAAGTTAATCCGTACAAAAAAACCCTTAAGTCTAATGAAAATTCCAACGTCTATAACCTCCAAACCGAACAAATTAGTTAATACAACCCTTCCGAGCCTATCATTAACAAACTAATGAAACGTCGACAACTTAAAAAACTACATAAAAGGAGGATATCCACTAAAGAGGAGGAAGATAAAGACTATAGGCTTGGCATAGTATATATAACAGCGTAAGTATTTTAGAAAGAAAAGCCTAATGGAGAACTTGCCCTTAAGTTACTGTCATAACCTAGACAGCGGTTGGGTTAGGAAACGAGCCACTATGCAACTGCGCTACTGAGAAACCTAAAGTCTAACACATCAGGTGGGGAACATCTCTTATGTCAGCCACGATGACTAAGCAAAGTCACGTGATGGTTCATGAAGGATCATAGCGATTCAAGATGATCTAGAGAACGGAGGATCATAACGATCCAGTATGATCCAACCCAGGACAGTACTAAGGATGGTATGAAAGATAAAGGATATAAGGATACGATCAGCACCACATAGATAGTATTTCCTTCATAGCTCTTCACTTGTCAATCTAAGTATTCAGTCTACACAACTGAATAACTTAACGGCTAGTGATTATTCTACAGCACAAAAAAATATCTTGACATTGCACCTTTGTTACTTCAGCGGCCATACTGCATAAACCCCCTTACACCTTCTATTTACTCACGGGTATTAAGTATCATCACTACAGTTACATATTAAAGGCATTATTAATATACTAAGAAAACCATTTAAGGAAAATGACTAAGTGGAAATTAACAGTCTCCTATTAAAGGTGGTTATACAATTTATACCGTTAAGGTAATTTAAAGGTTAAAATATTATTATCTTTTAATCGAGGATAGTTTACGAAGTTTAAGGTAAAACCACGGACCGGCCGTACGAAAGGTCACGGCTAAACGCCTAAGGATACGATAATAAAGGTAGGGACTTGATCCTTACTTAATCGCTTATAATCCAGAAAATGAGCTAGCGTTCAATCGTAGTTATTACTGCTAATTTAACTGCTGGCGCCAAGGGTTAGTTTATATTTATTAGCCGGGACAATATATAAACGTACACGCAGTCAGCCCCCGATTTTTAGCGAATTATACTGTTAAAACTACCACAAACACTAAGGAACAAGTTTCCGACTGGCATGGTAATACATTATATCAAACTTTTATAAGGATTAGCCGAAACTCGCGTCCACTGGTTTTTAATGTACCAGGTACACTTTAAAAAAAGACTAGGCATTAAAACTTTAATATTTAACCTATATTTGTTAATTCCAAAGGATGAAGACTTTAGTATTGTAGGCATACAAACTGACAATACCCTTTTCCTCGGTAATGCTAGGTTAATAACGGTGAAATAACATGTTATCGAAAATTCAGGCCTCTGAAAATATAAGCAAATTAAAACGTTTGCTAAAGGCATATAACTTAACTTCAACGAATCATCATTCGTATAAATTGTATTAAGGCTAAAAATGGCACTTACCTTAGCCTACGCTAAAAGGGTAAAGCTACGAGCCTAATGATTATCTACAAGGTTAAAGAGGCAAAGACACCAAGATATCGGAAGCAAAGGGTCCGTACGGATTGCATCGTTATGCTATACTAACCGAAGGCATCGTACGATGTTTTTATTACGGCATAGTCATAGGACCCGTAAAACGAAAACTTAAACAATTAAAACAAGCGGTTTTAATAACAAATGGATTAAGTGGAAATAGTAGTTAACATAGTCTTTGTAAATTTGACGAAAGCGAAATTAATAATCTTTACGGGCGTATTATTTGTTTAATAATACTAAACTTCCATCGTAAATCGGTTTCTTAATAATACTTGTTAATGAAGATAGGTCTAAAGGGTAATTTACGATCACTGGAAACCTTATACACTAGATATTTATCAAGTATAAACGCGTAACTTGAAGTATGCTAGCCTTGGAAATTTACAACATAATAATAGACCTCAACATAGGCATAGTACTAACGACTTATTAAGGATTTTCATTAAACAGCTGGGTTTATTACCAATACCTATAGTGGTATGTACTGACTCCCAAAGCCTTTACAAATGCCTATCAAAACTAGGTACGACCAATGAAAAACGCTTAATAATAGACGTAATAGCTTTAAGAAAGGCATAAGAAGCCCGGGAAATCAATAAGTTCCGGTGGATCAACGGCAAAAATAACCCTTCTAATACCATAACTAAGGCCACACCTAACGGTACCCTAGAAAGGTTTGTATACAGTAATAAGCTGACTATAGGAATCAAGGGATACGTAGATCACCCGGAACGTGATGTAGGCAAGCTAAAAAACTGCCAAGGTAGCAATAACAATGGTGGCGATAGCAGTGACAGTAGTTTAAACTATTGGCAAAAGGTACGCAAGTGGTAGCGTATTTTATTTGCGCAGGTCTATGGCGAAAGACCTGTACACGGGACTTGAGTAATAGAGGTTTCGGAAGAGTGGAGAAAAAGGGTCACGAAAAGCTGTAATTAATGTCAATTTTAATACAGATTAATCGAAATTAATAGGGGTCTGGCTTGTTATTGGTATATGGATTAAAGAAAGATTTCAGAGGTTGCTACTAATTGATGGCAAGCCACGCTGGCATACAATCACAAAACAAAAAGCCGCCAATATTGGAATAGTATTGTAATGGTATTGTATGTAGTGCGTTAAGTCAACTTTACTGTAAGTAAAATTGACCATACTGTAAGTGTATTGCTTTGTACGGACTTACGGCATTGGGTATAAGTCGAGTGCAGTACGCTGCACTTTAATCTAAGGTACGAGCCAAGCAATTAGCCATACAAATTACAGTGCAAACCGGATAGCGGTCTGCCAAACCCAAAACAATACATTCACCATCCGACTACTGCAATACTACTATTAATTCAACCACGACTCGAATCGATAACATTACAACGTCTAGGGTCTACCAACAGATATAATATTAAGATTAAACGATCGAATGAAAATCTTAATTAACTAAATAATGAATACCATATCACCAGAGTTTCTAACCTCTTAAATGTTACTTTCAATATTTACGAATCATACCTTATATGTTACTTAAATCTGGTCGAAAGCAAGATTATAGACCTTTTTCTTCGTAAGTTTAATTCTATATACGCCTGGAACAAGTCTCTGTCGCAGACGATTGGTGAAATAATATATGTAAAGAATTCATAGTTTAACATATTTTATCTGCGAAAATGGTGTAAGGAAGTATTTATCATATATTGATGAATTAAAGAGTTTATCATAAGTCGGATCGAAAATTATAAGAAAATTATAAGTATATCATAACCTACAATAAATTTAAGTCGAAATAAAAAAACGTACGGTTTTATAAAGGCCTGATGTTTTGACGCCCCCGTCGGGTACGTTTTCAAAAAACTCATATTGAATAATTCATCTTTACTTTGAGAATAATATGATATTGATAGAAAGGAGTAAAATAGATTATCATTATATTATAATAGGATATATAAAACCTAAGATATATTTTCCGACATTTTCGAATAAATATGCGACTGTAAATCGATTTTTATCGACAACCTATTAAGTTTAACCTACAAAATATAATCATAGTTATCCTAATCTTCCGAACGGTAGTGCCGATAACGTTAAGACTTTTATCATGCTTGGTGCTGGATATTAAGGGAGGCCGACAGAGGCGGGTAGTACGAAGCTAGGTGGGTATTAAGCGACTTCGACGAAGGCGTCTAACGTAGGACGAGGCAGACATTAAGCGAAGCTAATTAGAGCGGAAAATATTAAGAGGGGAGGTTATTGGAAAAGGCCAATAAAGGAGTATAATGCGGGGTGAGGCAGGGAAACCGGTCTTTAGGTGGGATATGAGGGATTATAACACGTTAGTTTACGCTCGGGTAACGCTGTTAATACGGGTACGGTCGTTAGCCCGCTTTAAATCCAATTGATTCACCCGTTTTTATATAAAATTAACAGATAGAACGCGAGCGAATAAAGGGATTTTATAACTAAACCTCTAATATCGCTTATTATATTTTATAATAAGTAACTTATATTAGATATAGAGGATATAACTTAAGTAATTGCATTATTTTAATTATCCGGAGTAAAACTATACAAGTGTTTACGACGTACTTTTGCGGAACCCGGGGTATAAATATTTTGAATTAATATACGATTAGCAAAATAGTATGGTCGCAGTATACTAAAAGAATAGTAAATATGGATAAAGGCGTTTTTAGGGAAGAAGAAGCCAAAGGAAGGGTACAACGAGGGAGTATAATTTGGGGTATGGTAGCCTATATAGCTGGAATATTAAAAACGTCCTACGAATGGGCGATATTACGAAGCCGGGTAAACTAATGAACTAATTTAGAGAAAGCAAAAGCGAAAATATACCTATAATACAAAACGTTACTTTAACGCTTACGGGCAAGTAATAAGATATAAACGCCGTTTTAAAAAGCGACAACAAGCTATCGTAATAACGTACGTAGGTTCGAAGAAGAAACAAAGATTTTATTTCCTAAATATACTATAAAAGGAGTAAATATACGGTCAGGTTTTCTATAAAATAGTCTTTCAGGTTAACCTTATGATATAACTTCGGTAAACGCGATATCGTAGAACTCGGTAATCGCAAATAAAAGTTAAAAGTATTTTGGAACTTAATGGCCACTCAATATAAAATATATAGGAATTTCTAACGAATAAAGAGGGGAGTTCAACCCTGGTTTTATTATCATTAAATATAAAGAATTCTGTCGGTAAGGTCTCTGCTTATTTTACGTAAACTTAGAGTAGAAGAGTAGTCGTAAATATTAGTATTATAGTAGTAAAGATAAGATGTCAAAGGGAGAAACATTCGGAGATTTCACACCACAGGTGAGAGGTTATAACCTCTGATTCAGGCAGTGGCACTCTACTATGCGCTCTGCTAATCTCCCTTCTGAGCAGTGATACTTTATCGAGCGCTCTGCAAATTCCACTTCCAGGCAGTTTCACGCTATCATGTACACTTCAGGAATGCACCTTGAAGAGTGGTATGTTACCATGTACTCTACAAACATGTACTCCGCATCGTGACCGGTTACTAACTATAGGAATATATACTAATACCTACAAATTAACCTATAATACGGAGGTGTCTACGTATTATAGTTAACAGTAAGAATATTAGGGAATGAAAAGATAATATACCTTATGGATAGGTTAACCGTCGCTATTAGTTATATAAGTAGTCGTATAACCTATGCTCGAACTATCAAACATATCGGTTATAATAACGGAAAAAGACGATTAAAAAAAGGGTAACGGGAGCATAAAGGTTATATTAAGAATGAAGAAAGAAAATCATAACTTAGTCTATTGAAAAATGATGTAATAAAAATAAGCGAAGGTGGATAAATTAGTTAAAAAAGAAGAAAAAGGGGGGAGGTTTTATGAATTAGAATAGAGGCTGTTTTTATAGTTGTAAGCGAGCTGGGATCGGTAAGATTTATACGTTATACGTCGTGTTAGGAGACGTATTATTCGACGTGAAAGACTCGGGATTAATAAGTCTTATACATTGTATGGTGTATCAGGAGGCGCGTTATACGGCCCGCGCCAGATTCGTACCCGGCTTACGCCTTATACAGAAACAGCACATACTTAGTATTTAACCGGTGAGATACAGTAGTTTTGGCGGGTTTTTTTATAAAGGGGGGAATATATTTCAAATTTAGGGTTTTTCCTATTAGGTTTGTTAATTTTGTGACTATATATGTAACGGAATATGTAATACCCGGCTCGGACGCGGTTCGAGCACGGTCTGTAAGCATTACGTGCGAGGGCACGTAATGAGCCGTACACGGACCGTGCATATAAGTCCTGAATGAATGACCTTTATAGCCTTCTTTATTCTTCCTTAGAATCTTAATTGTTAACTCCATTTGGCACTTACTTGGTATACCTTCATAGATTCAACCATAACAGTAACCTATAGCAAGGTATTGGAAGAATTGTAGAAGAAATTGGTATGGTGTTGAGTCAATAATTCCCTTAATACCAGAAACGGCCTTACAACGATTAAAGTATTTGATTTCTGTTGCTAAATAAAGTTCTTGTATAGCGGGAGTTATTTAAATGGTATAGCTTATACAAGATCTCAAGTATCTCTCAACCTAAAGTAATTTTTAAAACTGTTAATAGCCTCGCGACGTTTCGTATAACCCGGGTTACACTCTACATTAAGGCAATTAATGATGGTGATAAATACTTCGAAATTAATTGAATAACCTAATATAACTCTTTTCCACCCGTTGTTAACACGGTAATAAAATGCCGCTGATACAGACAACTATCAAAAAGAAGGAACGTTAAGGATAAGGAATAAATACTGGACCTAATTTTCAATACTTCTTGGATTGGTGGAAAAGAAAAGTATAATTAAAATTCGACTGTAAAACTTCGAATATGGATCGTTATGAAAACTTTCGGCAAACCGTTTTTAAAAAAGAGATAGTGTCGAAATTAACAAACTTTCAATGCGAGGACTTATATAATTCGTGCCTAAACATGACTTTAAACTTTAAACCCCTAATATTTCAATTTTTGGATCGAGTATTATTTACGGTGTTCAAGGAAAAATCAAGAGATGGATGTATGAAATGTTACGTTAAGTCGCTTGAGGATACAGTGATAAAGGTAAAGACTGGATTCTTACATAGTCACAAACAATTCAGAAGATTGGTTAGTTTTTGGAGCTCGTTTTCGCAGCAAATTTGCTAGTTAAGAATAAAAGAGAGTGTATCCTTAATAGCCAAGAGATAACGTAAACGTACACGTAATTAGTAACCGGTTTACAGGAGATCGTATTATTAGAATTACCATAGGAACTGCGTGGCAATTACCTTTTAGGGACAGTGCTAAGATATAACAAGCTATTAAACTGATTGGTTGAAACAGGCATTTATTACTTTCTAATATATTAATTGTATTTAAAATTAAGTTTAGGTATGAAGTCTTTAATTTACGATTTATATTTATCAGTGATGTAAGAGAAAGCTTTAAGCTCAATAGGTATCCAAATTAATAGTAACATTTTCATCAAAATTGTCAACTTTGTAGTATTGAAATAAGAATCGATTAAGGATTTAAAGGTTTGGAAGTACCAGCGGGTTGTAACTCGTGTGAAGAGTAATTGATTTAAGTTTAACAGATCGTCGATCTGAATGCTTAGTGTTGATATTTATTTTATTTTTCTCCAAAAGGTCCAAGGCGTTAACTTAGCTATAATTAATAAGATTATTATAATCGGGTCTTAACGGTACGTTAAATAACGTGCCCGTAACAACGATATCATCACTCTATGTTAACCAAAGACCTTTCACCACCCTTGAATTATGATATAAACACAGAACGTAACAAAAGAAGACTTTAACCAATTAAATAGAAGATTGAAATGAAAAATACAAATTTAAGACCGAGGAATAAATATGATTTCAATTAACTTATTGAGGGCCAAATGAATAATCTTTACTGAAGGCTCCTTTATAAACAATATAAGCTTATCGTAACAGATCGGCTTTGTAATATCCCTTGTCAAAACAAACAAAAAAAAGAACCAGTTTGACATCATCTAAAGCCAAATTTATTAGACATTTTTCAAATGTAAGAATATTAAGAGAAAGGTATTGGCTTTAAAGGTTTACGATGTAATGATCAGCTTCGATATAGGCATAACCCTGGGAGAAATGATTAACGTCGTTACCAGGTATCGAAAGATTTCATCTATTTTAATGACAACTTATACTGATTCGAAGAGCTTAATTAAATGCATTTTAAGACTCGATATTACTATTTAAAAACGCCTAATAATTGATACAGTAGTATTTCATGAAGCTCTAAAAGGTAGAGATGTTGAAAGGATACTTTTAGATTAATGGGAAAGATAATGCCGATAATGTTATGATGAAAACATCGCCAAAAAAAAGCCCTTGAGGGGTTGGTAGAAAGGAATAGGCTGATTGAAAATATCTAAAGCTATGTTAACAGGTCACCTGGTAAGTTTAAGTCACGTACTAGAAAACAAATATACCCTGGCAAATGGGAAAGCTGCTAGGGAATTGAAGTTAGCAAATTATTGATTGCCACAGTTGACTTAGATGTTTTTATAGGTTGGTGGCGGAAAACTTGTTCATAGGAATTGATAAAGTCGGGATTCGTATCCGTGGAGTAAATGGAGGTAATTGAGGTTGACTTAGCTATGGAACTGGAAGGGGTTTAGTTCGTTAACGATGGTTTAATTCAGCGGTAACAAAAAAATATTGGTCGACCACATGAGAGTACACGCGCAAAACAAAAAGCCGCCAATATGGGAATAGTAACAATTACAATGTAGTAAGTCGACTTTAATTGTAGCAAAGTTGACTATACTAACTGCAAGTTAAGTGTATTGTTTTATAGGTATACTACCTTGACTGCAAGTCTACCACAGTATTCATCCACTTTAAACTAGGGTACGAGCCAGGTAGTTGGCCATATAAATTACTGTTAAGACTATTCAGCGGTCTACTAAACGTAGAATAATACATCTACCATTTGACCGATGCAATACTACTGTTATTTCAACCAATCGAATCAACAATGTTGTAACATCCAAATCTTTACCAACAAGTATCATATTTTGAATATAAGCTAAAGTTTTTATGGCGAAAGAGTTCTAAGTAATCGATTAAGGTAACACATCGTTTAATACAGATTTGGAAGACGTTTACATCGGTTATAATGATATTTCTGTAATTATCATGAACAGGCGCATCTATGTTACCATTTCCATTACAAGTAACATTATCAGTATTAATAGTAATAATTTAGCTATCGTTGTTATACCAAATACCAAGTTTATAAAGTTGCTTATTAATATGTTAAATGCAAAAAACCTATTTATTATAATGTACAGGTATATAAAAGAGTAATAACATATTAATTCACGTATTATCAATCGTTCCCTTCATAAAAACTAGTTTCATGATGGACTTCTAGGCTATACCCTCAACTTTTGCAATTAAAGTTTTCCAAGTATTAAAAAAAACGTAATCCCATTTACGAAATTTTTATTTTTAATTCGTAAGTCAAGCGATAACGGATTTTACGGCTTTTAGGTGCTATTTGTATACGTGAAAAATTATTATAAATGAATCAAGGTCATGATTACCGCTGTCGCTTCTGAAAGCATAATGACTTTTTATAATGGTTTTGATAAGGCCCTCTAATTATTGAAAAAAAAAACATAAAAATAATTTTTCATAAACCAATGAGTTTTCGATTTCTACACAATTTACGTAATATTGTAACTTTTATACCGAACAACATAACTGAACATTAAAACATTTAACCGATCAATCGAAGAGTTTAGTTTTAATTCATGTACGTTTAACTGAATCAGATAGGTTATTAATATCGTGATCAAAATCGGAAGCATTCAGGTCATCATTATCATCAGATAAATCAGCGCGGTTCCCAGTAGGGAGCGGCGGGATAGTAACGTCTTTCTTAGATAACGTGAAATCGGATCCCCTGTAAAGGAGAGGTTATTTTAAAAATGTAAACGTACCGATAACTTTAAGTTACCTGATTATATTCATTAATATTCATAGAGTACCCGCGTTGCGTTATTTCATATATACAATATATTCGGAAACGATTTAATCCCGTTCAACAAACTTCATACATCAAGTTTCGAGAAATCGATCATATTAAATATTTAAATAATCTTGTTTCATTATGAAGGCGTTTGAAAGTTGTGTTTTTACACAAACGAAGAAACCTTTTTTTAAAGATTAAGGGTCCCATTGAGATAGGTTGGAAAATATGAGTTTGAAATATAATAATTTAAATGTAATTGAGATACCGTTTGGAAGAATATTATCGAGTTTTATAAATATATTTAAACTATGCCAAAGCTATCTATCAAGGCCATATGATACTATTTATAATCCGTGATAGAAAAAAGAGAAGGAGAAACCCCTAGTAAGGAGTCGTTACAGAGCTATAAAAGAGGGGTAGCCCGGTTACGTTACAGGTTTAAGGGCATGCTTTAAAGCGGTCCTAAATCATCGTAGGAGCATGAAAACCACCAGATCTAAATTGCTGGTGACCACTTACCCAGTCACTAGGCTGTAACAACCATCAAACCTTTTTCTCATACAACTTCTAGGCGTTTGGTAATCTTTGAAATAGTCAACGATTGTACAAGGATACAGTCTTTGTTTTTATTATCTTATCTTTAAACGATGAATTATAATTTTAGATTCGGCTTTATTTGTGGTTTTACTCTTAACCCTGTAAGTAATTCCTGACTTAAAAATAATGACGTTTGGTTTGTAAAGATTAAATTTGTTTTTTTTTTGTATGAATTATATAACTCCTTTTATAAGGAGTCCATAAATCTCAAAATTATCGTTTTCCTATAAAATTTTGCTTATAATTTTAATAATTCCTTATATACGGTATTGAATTGACAAGTCATAGTAATATTTTTCTTTTGTATTAATCCGAGAAATTATACAAGTGTATCCTAGTGTATATTTTCATCGTTATCTTTAAGATTGTTCTTTTTTCCTAGGCGGCTGCACTACTATCGTTTCATTGGCTAATTGATTAGGGTGTAAGCAAGGTTATATTAACTTATTCAATTTTGTTAAGAGTCTCCATTGACTTGCGCCCTAATATAAGGTTAAAATAAAGTTATACGAAATATCGTGAAACCGTTCATGATTTCAATAGTCACTTCAGAATTATATTCAACATTTGAATCAATCTCTCACATTTTCCCTGGTTTCTCTATACAAAAACTACGCTTCACAAGGGAAATATTAATAAGTTGATTGTCATATAATCGTTCCTAATGTCAACGTGGTTATTGTCTTAACGCCTAAGACATTCCCTTTGTAATGCCTTCGAAGAATTGCACTTCCCTATAACCCTCTTTTAGGTATTTTCTAATAAAAGAAATTCATTCGTTAAATTAAAATGTGTTCCAAAAACCAATAGCGTTAGTATGAGACCGTTAGAGTCCACAGAATCATTTAAGCTTTTCACTGTGATTTTAAAGCGTGCGTCATAATCAGTAAAACTTCTAATCTTAAACATAGACATATTAGGCGCCTTTTGAAGTAAAGAATATGTATTTTTAATGCTTCTGATACTAGAATAAATATGAATGAATACAAATTTATATTAAATTCCCACTATCTTTGTATTCATTGAAAACTCTATATCAACTAAGTTAATGTAAGTGTCGTGAATGATAATGTTTAATAGCCACGTGTATATATTAATTCACTGTATTCTTCATTCTTTCTACGTATTATCCGCCAATTACGACTAAAGTAATTTAGTACTATAAAAAAGGTTGCCGTATTCACGACGTAAAAACATATTTCTTTTCCAAGGAAAAAACTTTAATAAGATTTTAGAATCAATTTATTTATGGTCTTAAATCTTTTTAGTATCAAGTAGTAAGTTTGGCAATATTAAGAAAGCTTTTTAATTGTCTTTAACGAGGAATATTACAGATATTCGTTCCCTATAAACTCAACTACTCTATAAAACCTGTCAATAAATAATTGATTACAACTTGCAAATAAATAATGTATTTCAAACCAAGTTAAGTTTATCACTATTATTTTTAGCCCTTCAAAGTAAAACCATCCATATCTCAATTTTGAGACAAGAGGAAATCTCTGGCTGTTCTTAACAAGTTAATCAAAACTAATATCAGCTTTAATACCGATGGTTCTTTTATATTCCGAGCAAAGAAACAATAGAGCAACGAATTGACCGATGTAAAAGGTATTCAGTTTTTCAACCATTTATAAAATTATTCATCCCAATAACGATAATTCCACATCTAAGTCGAAACTAACTTTACTTTCCTCGACATCTCGATATTTAATCCCCGTAAAAGTAGGGGTTTCTCTTCGTAATAAATTATATTACAAATATACCTCTATGAAATATACAACTTTTCTTATATTTAGTATATTTCTTTGAAATATATTCTTGCTATAACGGTGAAGAAAATTAGACGCCTCAAAATAATCAAAACAGTAGAAATAATGAGAAAGGTAGAGGTTTTCACTTAATAGATGGTATAAGAAAACATGATAGGCTATTCATTAGATTGTGTTAGAAATAGCATTATTATACTAATTGACTTGTTTTACAGCGTTATATTCGTCATTCAATGGGCATTTATCTTTATAGTCCGTGGAACAATATAAGTCTTCATTGCTCAAATATATAAAATACTACGTGTAATATATTACCTGATATTTATAACGTTTGGCATCCTAGTAACGCCTTGACCAACAACCCAACTTTCTTAAAATCCGATTCTTTCATTATCATTACGATGATAATCTTTACAATTACCATATTCACTTAAGAATTAGCCACGTCACAATCGCCAATGTGGCTAACAGTCTAAAGTCTTTGGACCTTATCTTGAATATCTAGACCTTTTAAATTTGAAATTGGTATAATACGTAATTGAAGGGTTTTTATTGTCACAATTCCGAACACTTCAACTTAGGGTTATATACCAACTAAATTATACGTACATATCATCATAATCGCGAACTAAAGCCGCAACTAACTAAAAAAAAACATTCACAAGTAGTATCTCGTTGTTGTAAAGCGTATTCAAACTCGCTAACGCCAACAAGGGCCGACTGAATCTACTCGCGTAATTTAGCTTTCCTAACATATAACTTCCGTATTACTTATGAACACAACCTGAATTAATCGAGATTCAAATTAAAAACATCTGTTGGTAGGCTTTTATCGTTGGAACGTAGTCGATTCTAATATCTGGTTGAAGTAACTGATGTATTATGTTGAAAGTGGTGATACGTTACTTCTAAGTTTGGAAAACCTCTAATAGGTCCATACACTAATTTTGGTAGCCAATTGATTAGCCCGTACCAATGTTTAAAGTGGGTACCTAGTATACTTAATTTACAATCAATACGGTTAATTCTCAAAATGATAAAATCAACTTGCAGTCAGTATAATCAACTTACTATCAGTATAGTTAACTTGACTGGATTACAATTAACTGACGTTTTAACGCTGACGAATTTTTGTTTTCTAAGCGTAGGCTAGTGTGCTCAATCACTTATTTACGGTAATTCTTGAAGTCTCTCCTCGGTCTATAAGCCAGACCCTTAACAATTCTAATCTATATTACACCCAAATTTACTTCAATTACAACTCTTTGTCATCCATTTGCGAATTTCGACTTTTTCAAATTCTTTACATGAGTCTTTTGCCATAGAATCACGTACGTCATAAATTGGTACGCTATCAATTTTATACCTTTTGCTGGTAGGTTCGAGTATACCTTTTCTGTATAATACTACTATCACTACTAACCTAATGGTATTTTAATTTGCTAGGGTATTCTTGTTTCTCCACATTACATTCTGAATGATCTACGTAACCCTAAATTAATATAGTTGATCTATTACTGTTTACACGCGTTTTTAGGGTGTTTTTAGGCATGGTTTTAGATATAACAATAATAGTGTAATTTTTGCCATCAATCCACATGAATTTGGGAATTTATCGAGCTTCATATACCTTTTTTAAAAACTATGACGTCTATTATCAAACGTTTTCCAATAACTTCACCCAACTTTGAATGGTATTTATAAAAGCTTCGAGAGTTGATAAATACAATTATAGGTATCTGAGGCAGTACCATCCATTTGATAATAATTTTCAACGTGCTTTTAGTATCCATACCTATGTTAAAGCCTGCTATTATGCATTCAACTTTTGATACTAGCGCGCGTCGTATTCCATGTTTATAATTGATAGATATCCAGTGTACAAGGTTGCCGGTGATTGCAAATTACCTATAAACTCTATTTTGGTTCACGAGTATTATAGGAAATTCAATTGAATATATAAAGTTAGTATTATTAGTAACAAAGCCGTCCGCAAAGAATATCAACTTAGCTATCGTGAAGTCTACCGGTATCATATGAATTCCTATATCACAATTTTCTATTTATTACTAAATGCGTTTATTAAACCTTTTCACGTCCTCATATTATAAATTTTCAATTTGTTCCGCAATCAACATATCGTAAAATACATTCAGTTACTTTAACCTAAAAGTATAAACCGTTCAAAACCTTCATTTAAAATGTCTTTATAGTTTTAATTTTTCGATTTTGTTGATTTTCGCTCAGCTTTTTGCTGACCCTTTTCATCATATGCTAAGTTATATCTCACTGGTATCGTTAATATTATGGATGCGAATTGACTATTCTTTGAATTTCAAGTGTATACCCCTCACTAACGTTTTAACTAGTTTACATGTCTATATAACTCACTCTTTGATAGCAAATTATTTGTATATTATCAATCTAACGTTTTTGGAAAATAGTGTATTGTTAGTTTACATATTGATGATGACGAAGTCACTATGTTACGTAATCCATAATTCTTGGTTAAAAGTTTACATGCTTATATATAACCTATTTTTAAAGTAATTTAGGTATATCAATCATTAATAAATATTTATTGAGACTAATCTGTTAAGAGGTTTAACGTATCTTATTACTATTCTGACAAGAAAATTATACTTTTTGTTGGAAGTTTTAATATCATAATCCGTTCAAGATTCGTGGTGGATTACGTGTACAGCTACGGGATATTACGGCTATTAAAGGTAAACTTACCACTTATACCAGTAATTAAACTACCAGTAATTCAGACGATCAAAGGCAAATTTATCATTTCAATTGTAATCAATTTTGTAAAGATACTATTTTTTACTTCATTACTATATCTTTCAATGATTAACTTTAATATTTCGTATAATTGGCCTTTAGGTTTATCTTTGACTTTATGAGTTATCATCAACTTCAAAATAGTTATATCTTACAGCGTGAATCATAATCGTAATATAAGTTAAATGACTTTAGGGTCAAAAGGCTGTTGATCTTATTTCAGCCCCTTTCCTTAAATAGCTTACCCAATATATTGATAATATCTTTAAATCGTGATTCAAAAACTAGTTAATCATTAAATCTTTCCTTTTAAAACACTCAAACCGTTATGTGTACCTTTTCAAGTTTATAATCATTATCGCTATCCTCTTTTTCATTATACATTTTCCTTCCAGGTAGTCTTTTATGCCAATGAAGTTCCATCTGTTTATCAATAATCGGGCCTCAATGATTAAATATATTCATTCTTATAACTTGAGGTTTTTTTTCTTGAAAATCTTGACTGGACTGAAAGGACTTTTTATACGATTAATCCTTCGTAATGTAAAAAGTAATGAGACGGTTAGCGGTTTCAACTATTAAGTTTATGGTGACGATTTTTAGTATATTATATAGTCTATGTTATGTACATTGCTCCCTACGCTTAACAACTTTACTTTCAAAGTGAAAAGATAGTATGTTTATTATCAATAGATTGTTCATGGTATTAAAAGCTTTATTAATATGACGTTATTCTGGTTCTTTTTTCAGTTCCTTAAAGTCTTTACTATATGCTATAACCCGCTGTTTAATATTTGAAGATAATAATGATTTGGTCGTTATATATAGATACATTTTAAATATCAGTAAAATTGATATGCACCTGTTCAGACTAATAGTATAATTAATATCCTCTACTGAAATCTACAATCTAAACTCTTAATTTGTAAAATTATTGACCATCAAAGTATAAATATAGTAAGCACTTCGCAAAAGTACATATATCTTTTGAATCTTACCAATACTCTCATAAGCTATTTCAAGGAATTATTTGAATTTAATCCTTATAAACTTGATATTAACTTAAAACTTTATTATAATTAAGTTGATACACATATTGTAAACTAGAATATTTGGGTGTTACAGATTCGTATTAATCTATTAGTACGTAATTTCTTCCATATTTCCTTCGTTTTAATAGTTTGCAAAGACTTGCCATCGTGAAATGTTATTACAGAATAAACAATATAAAGTATAAGCATACTATTCAAGTAAAACAAATCGACGCAAACTTTGAAATTGAAATCTTAGTTCCCTTTTAACGTAAAATTAAACTTAAACGGTGTCTAGAAGTGTATTTAGCAATAATAGAATAGCCGTTTAATTGCCTCCAACGTTAGTAAGTCCATATTTTATGACCATCTGCATTGAAGATTATGTACAACCTATTAACCACCGGGTACTTAAGTTGTCAATGTTGTTGACGAAGTTCTGACTCCGTCAGATTCATCACTATTACTTCTGGTCCTAAAAGATAAAATCATTAATATCTCTTTTTTAAACCAAGCAAAAAACTTTAACCGTTATCTTTAACCAATTCGTTAATTTAAACATAGATGTTAATACTGAGGTTTTTCATATCTTTAATGAAAAATGAAAAAGAGGTGGGGGATTCCAAAATGAGAAGATGATAGATTCAACAACTGTTATAATAATTGTCGATTCTTTTATAAAAAAGTTATTTTCCAAGATCAAATCCAACTTTAGTTTTATCCGAGTCTGTATAGTTAAGTTCCGGACCAATATTAGTATTCCTTCGCAATACAACGTACTACGAATAGCCTGCCCTGAAGTACCGGATTGAATAAATGTCTAGAATAATACCTCAAAAAACTTGCTCGACATAACTATAGTAAATAGCAAATAAATATATAAAAGCATGATCTTTATCGTTATAATAACGATAGGGGTCTTCAGCCATCAAACGATATAAAAAGGCGTAATTGGCTAATTATTTCATTACTTTCAATTTAGTACTAATATTTTATGACAGTTAATAGTTTTAGGGTTATTTAACTCATTTCCAACCTTTCTAACTTCAAAGTTTATCTTTCGTTGAATCTATTCTCAATTAAATATGGAGGGGTGTTGAAACCTAATACATTAACTATTTTGTTTCGCGTTCGGCAACAGTTTTAAGTGTTGGCTAATTCCATTATTTTCCTTTTTTATACAAGAATCGACAATTATTACAACAGTTGTTGAGTCTATCATCTTCTTATTTTGAAATCCCCTACCTCTTTTTAATTTTAAATTAAAGATATGAAAAACCTCAGCATTAACATCTATGTTTCAATTAACGAATTGGTTGAAGATAATGGTTAAATTTTTTTGCTTGGTTTAAAAAAGAGATATTAATGAGTTTATCTTTTAGGACCAAAAGTAATAGTGATGAATCTGACGGAGTCAGAACTTCGTCAACGATATTGACAATTTAAGTACACGGTGGTTCATAGATTACACATGATATTTAACGCAGATGGTCATAAAATATGGACTTACTAACGTTGGAGGCAATTATTGAAGAAAAGGAATATCTTTTTCGTTATGGCTATCGGTGATTAAGCTTTTAGGAAAAGGTTTTTCATGAACCGTAATATCCAATCCTGCTATATTTACGATCTATGTCATGGATATAGAGAAAGTATTTACTATCTTCGCTGAAATCGTAAGTTCAAAGGTAAATACCAGTTGAGTTCGGCACCTGTATTATCACAATCGTAAACGAAAACCGCAACTCGCTAAAAAAAAGTCTTTACACGTAACGTCAAGGTACTATAAAGCGTATTCAAAGCTTTTATAAACCATAACAGCCTGGAGAACGTACTAGTGTAATTTTCATTCACTAACTCCTATATTTCGTATTATTTGTTAGTTAATAATACGCCTATTAAACCTCTCATTAAAAAATTCTATCCTACTTTTCGATTTTTTCTATTCTAACGTATAAAACCACTTAATAATTTTCCAAATGATATAATAGACGAAATTGATATTGTATTTAAAATGATTTTTCAAACCATCGTAAATCTCCCCAAATAACTAGTAATTCTTCAAGTACCAGAAGTAATCATCTTCGCCTTAACTGATGATAATACCGTGAAACAACGAGTGAAAGCCTAGCAGCTAAATCCTTATTCGACAGCGAATGTTAGAAAGCAGTCATAAATTAACGTCGCCGAGTCTTCACGGCTTACTGTTATAATTTTTCTTCTCTCTCCAAATCTTTACGAAAGTCGTAATCGCCGCATAATACGTATCCATAATAAGAATATCCCGAGGGAAAAGGGTGATATACTGATCTTAAAAACCTTTTGAATCTATCGACTATCAATAATAAAGCTGGTATTAATGTTGGTAGGCTAGATAATTACTTCAAGAAGAATTTGGAGAGAGAAAAACAGTGTTTATACCTATAATAGGCTCGCGTGTAAAGCCGCTACATCCTTATAGCTAATGCTATGAACGGAATTGCTAAATTTAAACATACTAGAGAACTTAAGGATTCCCCGAGATTTTGTAATAGTCCTGTTGATGTTGAGGGGGTATTTAGTAGGGTTTTTACTCAATTAACTGATGGACTTTAGGTTGGTTGTAGGTCTATAGACTTGTCATATCTATATTAATTATGTCTTCATAGTTACCAACAAAATTACTACAGACGCTGACGCGTTAGAGTCCTTAGGCAGGAGGGTTTAAAGAACGAATTTAGGCTTAGCTATAGCTTTGCAAACGTGTGTAAAAGCGTTAAAGGTTACTATCATCAGCGATACCATTACACTTTCCCTCGTATATCCATTAATGGTTGTCATCTGTTCCGTATTATTATAATACGTTTGAAAGATGGCCTTCCTTTCCTTTCGTCATTAATAAGTGAACTCTTCGTTTGTATATTTCAATGTTCAGTCTAGTTTTAACATATTTTTCCATCTCTTTCCACATCTCTTAAGTCTATTTGCTAATCCATTCGCATAAGAAATCAAGTACATTAGGTTTTTGGTTGAATACCATTAAATTTAAGTCGACAATGAAGTACTTGATATAGTTTTTTTAGTACTGGAAGCTAGACTTTTCGTTAACGTTTATCAACCAGATATCTTTATCGTAATGCTTCACGAATATGATAACGTGGGCTTTTATTACTTACTTTCTAATAGTATTTGTGACAACATCTATTTTAACGTTTTCGGTAGCAGTTTTAACGAAGATTAAAGTAGCACAAAGGAGGAGAGAGAGATATTAGTGTAAGTGAGTAAGTTGTAAATCATTTGTCATTAAATTTATTGTTTGGAGTTGAAAGATCATGAGACTTGTTAGTTTTGCGATTTGCAGTATGAGTAACCGCAATAGTAGTAGCGAATTAGCTGTTTGCCAACTTTGGTTACTTAACAACTTTGAGACTTTCAGGCGTTCAATATCAACAATTTTCTTCCAAAACTTATTCAAAAAAAAATTATTGACGTTTTCCATAATAATGGTACCGTCACCACTAATAAATTGCCTCCAACAAATGCATGATCCTAAATCTCCCCCTACTTGCTACCGCGAACAACTACAAAGAATATAAGGGAACTTCGCAAGAATCTTTCCTCTTCCTTAATTAAATATAATATAACAACTGGAAAATAGCTTCTTATTCTACCTGGAGTATTGGTGATTCATCCAATAAACACTGATTGGTGTTGGTAGGTTTTTATAATTGCAACGTTGTTGATTATAATCTCTGGTTGGTCGAAGTAATTAGTGTATTGCATTGGAAGTTATGATGTGTTACTTCTATGTTTAGCAAACCGCTAGTTGGTCTGCACTAGTTTTTCTGGCCAATTCCTTGGCTCATGTCTTAGTCTAAAGTTTTCACCTACTGTACTTTACTTGCAATGAATAAAATCAATCCTACAAACAATACAGTCAACTTGCAGTCAGTAGAATCAGCTTAATGTTAGTATAATTAACTTGACTGTACTCCAATTAACTACTGTTCCAACAACATCCATTAATATTTCCTCTTTTTTCCCCAACTAGAATTATTGCTTACTGTTGGTAGGGCTTAGACGTTGCAAAGTTGTCGATTCGATTGGTCTTTGAAGTAACAGTAGTATTACGTGGTCAGATGGTAGATTTATTGTTCTAGGTTTGGCAGACCACTAGCGGGTTTTCGCAGTAATTTGTAGGGCTAATTACTTGGCCCGTGCCCTATACCAAATCGGGCACTCTACAATCAACTGACTTGCAGTTAATACAGTTAACTTTACTGTAAACAAAGTTGACTGAATATACTGTAATTGACCTGTTAAAAATAGCAGTTAATATTATTCCAACACTTACTGTATTATAACCCAATCCATTAAATATTATGCAAGGTAAACGTTGTACTCGAAAAAAATTTTTTTTTCATATAAATTACACGTATAAACAGTATCTTAGGTAGAATAGCAAGGTTTAAATTTATGGTGTAATCCCAAAGAATTTATGAAAAGGGTATATAAAAGCATCAAGGTTGAACTTACTTTAACTTACAAATTTGGAGAAGAACAAACGACATTATTTTCTTGTTAAATAAATTAAGAAGCTTTCTATCATACTTTTCATATCATTCAAAATCTCGGCAAAGTCCGGAACATACTTATAATTAGTATTTAGCATTTTCACCGGCTTGGGAAATAAGTTACGAAAATCGTTCCAATTTTCGATAATATATTTTACAATTTACTTAAATCTTGAACCTCCAAAGTCACGGTAATAAGGGTATTTTCACATTTCTTAGCTCGAAATAGTAAAACATTGAAATAAAACATGTAATAAGTTAGCATGTGTAATTATACCTTATAGACTTTGTATAATCGTTTCACGCAAATTCTGAATTAAAATTACTGTTAATAGTCTTAACAATTTTCTTGAATTAATCGTTTAATATCGTTTATATTGAAATTTCATTCCGTCCTAATCATTTTTTCTTTTTATAATATAATTTTACCGAACGTATAATTAACACTACTAGAAATAAAAGTAAAACCACTAAATAGATCAAAAGATTTCTCATTGTCAAAGTATAAAAGCTTAGTACCTAAGGGACTAAAGTGAAATTGAATTGGAAATTGATACTTAATACCTTAAAATGTATATAGAAGCGTGGATAATAGTTAATCATACCCTTTCATTTCCCTCGAAGGTCTAAATATTAAAAATATTAAAGGTAATTATCCAATTATATCAATTCTATTTTTTTTTTTAACAATTCGTTCAGAGTTTTTTCTGAAATCAATATTTTATGACTACAAACTTGTACCTTAAACTTGATTCAAATGGTATATTCAACTAATTTAAATATATAATTTATAAAGTTATTTAAACATCACAAAATTATTGATAAATGCGGACACCTTGATTAAACTCTTCGTGAATCTTCGTGTCGAGGATATACCAATCAACGTAATTAATTCATTATTTTTGGTTAAGGTTTTATTAAGATCTTTAACTTGGAGATATTTATCGTAATACTTAATAAAAAGGGGTTCAAATCCATTAATTTCCCTTATTTTTCCTAATCTTTCTCTATCTTGGGGTTTTCGCTAGCGAGTTAAAGTTAATGAGGGTAAAAATTAACGATTGAGAACTAATATAACGTAAATGGTTAAAGTGACAAGAACTTAGTAATTTAGGTATATGATCGCATAATGTGGTTTATTTATCGCGACTTAAACATTTTTAATTTTTTCAATTCGTTTAACAATATTTACGTATTTAAAAACGTCTTTAATCAACAATTTTATAATAAAATAGAAAAAAGAATCAATATAGAAGGTAAGCTTATAAGTTGTTTACCATTAAAGTTTTCATTTGTTTTAAGGTTCTAGACTTCGTAGTTTCCGATTGAATATTTAAAACAAAAGTAGTAAAGACTTCACTATTTGCTAAGTACAGGGTTATAAACTAATTAATTATCATTTTGTAACGATTTATAACATTTAGCAGTTAATCTCAACGTTTTCCCTCAAAAAAAGGCTTAATAATTTGTTTCTTGGTATTTTAGTAGCAAAACTCTCCCTATATGTATACTGTTATAAAACCCGACGTAATATTAAATTATTCTTTCCTTACAATTATAAATATCGACATAAATAGTGTTAAATTTACTATATAAAAAGATATGGTATAAGATAATAGATTTAGGAATATCCAGAATCTACTTTTTACACTACTTCGCAAATAGTCAAATAACTTTCATAGATCTTCATTATCACAATCGAGACTCCATATTAGAAATTAATGAAACATATAGCTAAAAGTATTTATAATCTTTATTTGGATACTTTTATACATTTAAGTATATAATTTCTTAATGGTAAATTAACCCCTACTACTTTCGCTAGAAATTTTACTTATTCTCCAGTGCAAATACTTATCTCCAGGATATTCCATATCTTCAGTGTTATGCCGCCGTTAATACAAAATATATCTGTTATATTTACAAAATTAGTAAAAGCCATTCACGAAATGCTGTCCTCAATTTTACAATATAAAGCTTAACTAAAAAGTTGCCTTTTCTTTTTCGTAAGACATTTATACTGAAAGTTATAAACAATAATCTATATTAATAAGCCTTTAGATGTTATAAAGTTGTCTATTCTAATCGGTCGAAGTAACCGTAACATTATGTGGTCAACTATTAGATAATTACTTTCAAGTTTGGCAAATAACCAGCTGGTCAATACATTGATTGGTATAGGCAATTTCTGAGCCAGTGCTACACATCAAATTAGGTACTTTTTTGCAATTAAATTACAATAACAAAGTAAACTTAAAATACAATACACCTAAATACTTATTAAACAATTACGAAATTTATAATAATAGGTTTCTAGCTTTTATAAGTTGTTTGGATATTTGGGATACGAAGCTTCCCGGTACGTAGAAGTAATTTACGATTTTTTTTTAATGACACAACTTTCTTCTAAATAATATGTTGTTCTTTTTTTTTTAATATCACCGGCAATGCTCATTATTCAGCTAGTATAATATAACACTCAATACTGTGAAAGTTACAATGTACAATCACTTGCAGGAAAGCTTACGACTTAGGTGTTCATATCCTAAAGAAACCACCCGTTCGAATATTCCTATCTCCAAACTATATCATATCATCCGATAAATAAATCATTATAAATTATATCGGTTCAATCTATTATTAAAGATAATGAATACATAAAGCTAAAACCCCAAAATATATATACTGAGAAAATTTCGAGTAATATGTAATACATATGTGTTAATTAGCTACAATGCCTTATTATATAAACCTTATTAGTCCTTACAACGTATTACAACCTCATTTGATGTTAAAAATATAAGCCGCATTTCCATAAGTTTATCTATATACTATATAAAAGAGGGAGGGCAGCAATAAATATTACTCAAAGGTTCTACCCTGCTTTTCTGAAAATATAACAAAGTTTATAACCTTGTATTTACAAGCTTTATTTACAACACAAGCCCAAAAATTAAAATTTTACCAAAATCGAACCTTTAACTAACCTTTTAATCAAAGCCTTAAAATAATTTACAGTTTAAAAACCCGTAACATTTTACGTGCATAAAAATTGTAGCATTATTTTAGCTGTAATATTCGACCGTAATAGTTATTATTCAACGTTTACTTGTATTGAAGATCTAATAACAGTCTATAAAAGTGAAACGAGTTATAAAACACGTATACTATAGTTAAAAGCCCGCGGCTATAAAAAAAGAGATATTTTAAAACTAGCTTGATAAGTAGCCTGTTTATCACGAGTCGCAAACTCAAGTAGTGTAAAAAAATTAAAAATACGGGGTATTACTAAGCATGTGATATGCAAAAGAAAGACTTTCATATATGGAAAAGGTCGTATAGAACCAAGATATTTAAAATAAAATTAGAGGCGAAAACCCCCGCCCAACAGGCAGGACGTCGAAAAAAGTAATGATAACTATAAAGACCATCGAAAACGAACGTTTACTTCAAAGGGTTTTAAGACCTTTAAACGTAAAAGGTACTCAACTTTAATTACATCGTAATACCAGTTTAAAAGTGGTAAAATATATAATAGGTACAATCAAACAGCAAATAACTCAATAGCAGAGTCAATAAGGCCAATCAGTTTTTGATTTAAACTTCAAGTACTAAACCTCTTAACACCAATAGATATGGAATTCACCAGAGTTGTATATATCTCCACTAAAACTATTATTTATTAGTAAAAGTACTAGTATTAACTAATACGGAGGATTAATACGGAAATGCTACCTAGGTAAGTATTTAATAGTAAAAAAGAACTAGTATTTACTAGTACGGAGCCTCGACCTTTAATCGAGATCTATATAAGGATACACTTGATCATATATCAAGTCTTCCATGTAGATTTTGAAATACTTGAATCTACAAGCCTATATAATATATTGTTGTGTAGTACCTTAAACAAATTATCAATTCGATTTTATTCTAGGATAAATAAATTAGTTAACTTCCTTTTATATAATTCAAAATATCTACTTTTATAGGGTCAATTGATTAACCCATACCTTAGACTGAATCAGGTACTCTACAATCAACTTACTTACTATACTGCAATTGACCTGCTAAAAATAGCATTTAATATTGTTTCAACACCGGCGGTTTTTTCTTTAGTGTCTGCGTACGCTAGTATAGTCAACCAATCTTTTCCGGTAATCTCTGAAGTGCCCCCTCGTCAATTATTCATACCCCTGTCAATTCCACACCCAAATTGACACCAATTACCCCACGGTTCTGAGTTCCGACTTCATCAACTCCCTTACACAAGTCTTTCGCCACTGACTCATGCAAGCCTCCAATTCAACCATGCCAGTAAATCTCGTTAGCCTCAATTCCCTGGTAGTCTTCCAGTTTTCTAGGGGACCTCTGTTCGTTGTCACGTGATTTGAGCTTTCTGGGTGACCTGTCAAAATGACCCTCAAAATGTATAGTCAGCCTATTGCTGTCCACAAACCTTTCCAGGGATTTGTTTGGTGTTACCTTCGTCATGGCATCTGCTGGGTTATCTTTGCCATCGATCCATCAGAATTCCTCGATCTCCCTCCCTTCGTAGGCTTTATGGAATGCCATCACGTCAATTATTAGGCGTTTTTCGCTGGTGGTTTCGAGCTTTAAGAGGTATTCGAAAATGCTTTTTAATTCGGTACAAATTATTACCGGGATAGGAGGAATTTGTAACTACTTGGTAATAAGGTTAAGGGTTTCCCATAATGCTAAGCCTACGTTAAAGCCCGCTATTATGCCATAAACCTCCGATGCAAGCACGTTCCATGTAATCCTTTTGCACTTGACGGAAGACCAGTGGATTGAATTGTCGATAATGTTAAATTGATTTTCCCGCTCGTCTTTGTTAACGAAGGTTATGAGGAAGCCGACCTGTAAAGACAAGTCGGTGTTATTTGTAAAAGACTCGTCCGTATAGATTATTAACTGAGACTTTAAAAGATCCATTAGCAATATATTAATTCCGCGGTCCTAGTTCCCTAACTGGTACTTAAGTCTTATGTTTAGCCGATCAAAATCTTTATCCGTTGGTATTTGTACTTATATCGTAATGGATAGATTGTAGGAGGTTTCCGGTTGGTATAGGATAACAATATAACCACCTCGAATGCGTTATTTTAAGTACCGTTAAGCCTTAACTTCGATAGTCTTGTGAATTATGGTTAAAATAACGCTTTAGCCCTTTTAGCAAAAGCTAAAGCCGGTATTAATACCAAATATGCAGATTAATGAGTTATTAAAGTTAATTGGTTATTTTTGGGTAAAATTGTTACCGGCTTATAATTTTCAAACTTAAAGACTTTACTCGCTTGCTATTCTAACGTTATAAAGCCAACCGTTTCGACGAAGAGGTTATTGTCAGTTTATATACCTATTATACCGAAGTCTTTTTTTTATGTTACTAATAAGTAACGATTTTATGTTAAAAACTTTATCGTTAGCTGGTATTTAAAGTGTAATTAATAGTTTAGGAACTAAGAAACATTTATTTGAACCAATTTATATAGTGATTTAACATATTTTATTACCGTTTTTAAAAGATAAATAACACGTTACTCCTGTGACAATTGTAGTAGTATAATCCTTTGTAAATCCGTTACTAACTGCATATAAGCCTACGTAATGTTATGGCTATTAACGGAAATTTTTCTTTAGGCTTGGCTAGTAAGCTTATTACCAAAATAACTACCTGGCGTTAACTAATTTTTGAAATTGTTAGCGATTACATAAGGATTTAATTTTAACTTTTATCGCCGTATCATTAAACGATTAGTTATAATTTTTCGTACACCTGCCTCCTAGTTTTATTTTGACCTCATAAATAATCTTCGACTTAAAGATTATAACATTCGGGTGTTGGCGGTTAAAGTTGGTTTTCGGCATAAATTATCTAACTCCTCGAATTAGCAGGTTTTCGATTTCAATCTTGTGGTTTTCCTTAAAAGTTTATCGAAGATCTTAATGATCTGTTATACCTTAAACTTTACAACCAAGATTTCGTTATCCTTCAATTTCCTGCTTATCCAAATAGTATTATAGATATGGCCTGATGTGTATTCTTTTTTTAACTTTTTATTTTATTTTTTGGGGTAGCCCACGCTGGCGCCGTTTTATTGGTTTATTAATGACGGGTACTGGAGTTTCGTATTAATTAGGTCGCTTTACTTAAGGAGCTTAAGTGGCTTTATCTTTAAAACCCCTGATATAGGGTTTGACTTAAGTAATTCGAAAGGATATAGGACCGTTAGCAGTTTTAATAACTACTTTAATGTTTGCGATACTTGATATCTTATATAGGTCCTCTCATTTGCCCAGCTCCTGCTACACGAGGACTTCACTTTATAACGGCGAAGTAAATACGTCGATCATTAATAGGCCGTTTTTGGTATTAAGAACGTTATTAACCTGGCGGCGTGTCAATTCTTTTCTCAGTTCCCTTCAGAATTTGTTATAGGCCGTAACACGTTTCTAAGTGCTTACCGAAGGCAGAGATTCATTTGTCAGGCGTAGGTACGTTTTAAAAATAAGGAGCGTTAACATTAAAGCATTAGGGCACACGATATCGTGAAGTTCTTTTACTGTCATCTATAGGCGTACCTCTAGATCCGTAAATTTTTTGATCTCTAACGTAATGATATTATAGATTCGGCGAAGTAAGGCGTATGCCTTTTTAACGTTTTTAATACTTTAGTAAGCTTTTACAGGTATTTGTTTATACTAAATACTCATTATTTTAACATCATTTCAAAACTTTACCGCCGTAAAGTTAGTACCAGTATCGAAAACGAGGATGTTAGCTGGATTCAGGTATATATTAATTTTCAGCGTCCTTCATGTTTTTCACGTATTCTTTGCTGAAAGTAACTTTAAAAATTTTACAACGTAAAAAGAGGATACGAAATTAACAACATAGAAAATGTAACTATTTTTAAGTATAATGCATTAATAAAAATATTGTATTTGAAGTCTTTATCGTTTTTTAGTATAAATTAAAATCTTCGGGAGTGTTAGCTATATGTTGGGCAATGGTAATATATCCTTTTAATAGCTTTTAAGGCAATGTATTTCATATCTCTATACCCTTCAGACTTCAGAGCTTTATATAGCCTATTAATAGTTAGGTGATTTAAACTTCGGTATAGTTAACGCATTTCCGGCTCCTTTAGGTTCAACACCATTACTTCTAGACCTTAAAGCTAAAATTATAGTTACCTCCACGTAAGGGCGAGTGAAAACTTTAGCCGTTTTTAACTAGCTTGTTTACGTTAACGTTAATATTAACGTCTATGGTCTTTATATCCTTTAAACAAAGTGAAAAAAACGTAAGGGACAGAAGGATAAAAAAAGTAATCGCGTTTATAACAATTGAAATTACCGTTATTATTGATAATGATAGTTATTCTCCTGGGTTGAAGTTAACTTTAAATTTATCCGCATAGTAACGATTAATTTTAGTGGCTATAGTGTTTTCCCTCCGTAATACCATATACTGCGAATAGCCTCCTATTAAGTATCTCACTACCCCTATATTTGATATAATATCCTAAAACGTATAGTCCGTGTAACGTTCGCGGAGGTTAACAATATATAAGGGATCAGGGGATTAATTAAGGCGAAGGTAAAGGTTTTTACCACCTAAACTGTATAAAAAGGCATAGTCGGCTAGTTATTAGGCCTTCGTGTTAAAAATAGTGTCTTTGAATTACTTAATCTTCTTGAAAACGTTAACGATTTCAATTAACTTATCGCTATTAACGTTTACGATTTAATTCAAGTAATCTTATTCCGAAGCATTAAGTTATTAGACGTAATATTCTACTTTTCTATTATTACATTCGGTGAAAAGGTACCAAGTTAACTAATAGTTGGACTTATCATAAATCCAACATCTTTTATGACTATTACGACGATAGTATTTATGGTTAATAGGTTCGCCTAAATATTGTTAGCGCCAACGTAATTATTACATTTAGTTTAGGGCCAGTAGACCAGACTTTAGGCGTTATTGTCTCCCGTATTGGCAATCGACTTAATTAACGACCATAAAGTCGTCTTCATTTACGTCAAAAAAGTTGCCAGCTTGGGGGTATATACTAAGCGATTTTGGGGTACGCGTCATTACGGTGGCAATGTAGGACCGTAAATAGCTAAAAAAAAAAGCCTTTATAAGTGGTATTTATACGTTATAAGGCGTATTCGAACTCGTTAACGCCCGTAACTGCTTCCCGTACCTGTTCGCGAAATGTGGCCTCGCTAACGTAAGCTTTTCCCATTGCTTTTTGGCATAACATCAGCTTATTAATCATTCAGTTAAGTACGTTTATTGTTATTTCCTTCTGGTTTTTATTTGCCATTATCGTAGTACACTTCGTAATAGCCCAGTTTATGTAATATTACGCCAAGTGTATGTTGTATTCGAAGGGGCTTTTTATACTATCGTAGATTTCGCGAAACGTAATAACGCCAGTTAAAAAGGTTATGAAGTACTCCTGGGCGTACCCTATAAGGATTCAGTGAAAAAATAAGTAAAAACCAAAAGGAAGATCATTTATTTACTTCAAAATGTTTAGAAAGGGTATTATCTTGGTGTTGGAAAGGTTATATGGCTTCCCGTTATACTTTTTTACATTATTACAGGTCTTAGTAAAATTCGTAAGAACTTTTCAATTAACATTAACTATTTTCACGAGTCTTGAATAAATATCGCAATAGTCATCCCAACCATGGGTAGAGTTTTTTAATAGTTTTATAATTAAGGCCTTTAAGGTATAGTGCAAAAGGTAATTACCAGTCGCCTAGACCAAAGGGTAAAGACCTGTAATAGGACCTATTATAGGCTTACGCACGTAGGCGAACGTAAACAGGAAAGGGTTTAAAAGATCTTAACGATTAAATAGCTAAAAAACGATGAGCATTTAAAGGTTTTGGGAGGCCTAACAATCTTATTTAATTAACTGTTTTAAAGAGCTGGCGTCAATACCTTTAACCTCGTTGGCGGCCCTAGCTTCATGTGCTTTCCCACCGCTAAAAGCGTACTCCGCGTTATGACGTAGTGGTAATAGGTTACCTAGTAGGTTAATATACTTCTCACCCGCGCTTTAAAAGGCTTAACGTAGCTGGATGTAGAGGAGAGGTTCTTTAGATCACGTATAAGGGTGGTAAAGTTCCTTAACACCCTTTTCTTTTAGCTGTGTGTCTTAAGGGCATTTTTCAAGCTAGGCCAGGTTAAACAAGTTTTTTTTCTAACCTAATGGAACTTATTTCTGATACGTAAGTTCCTCAGCGCTTAAGTACTTCCTTGAACTTGTAATTCATACCTTTTTTAGATCCTCTTCAATATTTCAATAATCCAGTCGTAGAAGAATTTACGATATTTACGGAAAACACGGTTGTCGTAGTGACGTTTTTTGCTACTGATTTAGTTAACGATATAGTTATCGAAGAATTTGGTAAGGTATCCTTCGGTTAAGTCCTTGTTAATATCTTCTTCCTAACGGTTACTATTATAGTGTTTGGCGAAAATAGGTCCGAGTGCTTTAGGTGTTTTTTTCTTCTCGGAGTTGGTAATGATTTTAAATTGAGCACTAACGGTAGACATCTTAAGGTTTTGACTTATATAATATGTATAGGACGTGTAGGGCGTATAAGGCGAGGCACTTGGTGATCTTAGGCGTAGGGACTTGGTGTTCTAGCGTAAAGTTGTGTGGAAACTTGGTAACTTAGCATAAGGTTACACGACATGGCTTCTTCGACGAAACTAGACCTTTTCGCTCAAAGTAGCGAACTTGATAATTAAGATGGCGTAGGGAGTGAAAAGATTAAAGTAAAAGTAAAGGTTTTGTGTGGAGGGTAAGATCAAAGGTCGTTTATTGTTGGTGAAGGGCGAAAGTTGTAGGTTGTTTAGCGTAGAAACTTAGTCGTTTTTCTTGTAGTAATAACACCCGCAGTAGTACTAACTTAGCCGTTTCCAAATTAGTAAAACTTTGAAACTTCTGGGAGTTAATTTTAACTTCTTTAGGAAAGATTAATAATTTTTTTTTGTGGTTTTCATTATCGATACCGTGGCTTACTTCTAGATTTCCGTTAGAGACTGACGCAAACCAAAAGTCATTTTTGTCTTCCTTCCGTTTGAGACTGGCACAGTACTAATAGAGGCCCTTTGCAAGAATCTTTCCTCTACTTTGGCCGCCGTTATTAACGTAGAGCGTAACTAGAAAGTAGCTTCTTCATCTACTTAGCTTATCTGTGCTTAACGTAATAGGCAGGTAGGTACTTATTAGTGTTGGTAGGCGTTAGATGGTGCAATGTTGTCGATTCGATTGGTCTTCGAAGTAACGGTAGTATTGCGTAGTTAGATGATGGATGTATTGTTCTAGGTTTGGCAGACCGTTAGCCGGTTTGTACAGTAATTTGTAGGGCCAATCTCTTAGCCCGTGCCCTTGACAGAATCAGGCACTCCACATTTAAATGATTTTCAGTTAGTACAGTTAAATTTATTGTAAGTAAAATTAACTAATCATATTGCAATTAACCTTCTAAAAATAACAGTAAATATTGTTTAAATACTTATCATATTTTAACGTAATCCATTTAATATTACGTGAGGTAAACGTCGTATTCCAAAAAAAAAAATATTTTGTTATATATTGCACGCAAAATAATTATTTAAATTCAAATTTCTGGGTATTAATTCATGGGGAAATTTCCAGGGATTTATGAAAAAAGTTCGTATAAGTTTCAAAGTTGAATCTACATTTACTTACGAATTTGGAAAAGAAATAACAATATATTTTTTTGTTCAATGAATTAACAAGCTTTTTATAATGCTATTTATATTATTTCAAATTTCTGCGAAATCCATGACAAACTTATGATTAATATATAACATCTTAAACGGTTTAAAAAGGAAGTTATGAAAATCATCCCAATTTTCGATAATGTTTTTCACAATTAATCTAAATTTTTAATCTCTAAAGTTATGGTGATACGGGTATTTTCTAATCCCTTAGATCGAAAAAGTAAAATTTTGTAATAAAACGTTTCATAAGTTCGCGTATATAATTGTATCTTAATAGGTTTTATATAGTTATTCCACGTAAAATTTCAACTTTAAAAGTACTGTTAATGATATTAACAATTTTCTCAAATAATAACCAAATATAGCCAATATAAAAATATTATACCTTTTCAATAACCTTATTTTTTGGATTATACTTTTACCTAACATGTCATTTATACTACTATAAATAAAGGTAGAATTACTTAATACATTGAAAATGTTATTATTGTTGAAGTATAAAAAGTTGGTACCTAAGGGGTTAAAATGAAATTATATCGAAACTTAATTATTAATCCCCTAAAATGTATATAAAGGTGTTGATAATTGTTAATAATAAACTTTTATGTTCTTTGTAGGTCATAATATGAAAAATCTTAAAGATAATCATGCAATTATACTAATTTCAAAAGAGTTTTTAACAATTTATTTAAAGTTTTTCCAGAGATAAATATTATACGATTACGAATTTTAATCTTTAACTTGATCTTAATGGTATATGTTGGCAGACCTTAGACGTTGCAACGATTTCAATTTGATTGATCGAAGTAACAGTAGTATTGCAATAGTTAGATGGTAGATGTATTGTTTTAGGTTTGGCAGACCGCTAGCCGGTCTGCACTGTGATTTTTATGGCCAATTGCTTGGCTCGTGCCTTAGAGTGAAGTGCAGCGTACTGCACTCAATTTACACTCAATGCGGTAAGTCTCCAAAAAGCAATAAACTTGCAGTACAATCAACTTTACTGTAGGTAAAGTTGAACTACTACACTTCATGTAATATTATTCCAACAGTATATGAAATTATCTTAAATATATAAATTATAAAGTCATTTAAAAGTTACAAAAGTTTTGGAAAGCGCGAATACTTTAGTTAAATTTTTCGTTTACCTTCGTGTCGAAAATATACTTACTAACGTAATAAGTTGAATATTTTTAGTTCATCATTTTTAGTTTAAGTCTTGTTGAAATCTTTAAACTAAATATTTTTATCGTAATATTTAATTAAAAAGATCCAAATCAATTAATTTCCCTTATTTTTTTATAATCTTTTCCCATTCAAACGTTTGTGCTGACAAGTTAAAGTTTATTTAGGTAGGAACTAACGATTTGAAAGAGGTATTACGTTAATATTGAGCGTAAAATATTTTGAGTAATTTGAATATATCATGTCACAACGTAGTTTATTTATCGCAACTTAACTATTTCAAATATTTTGAAAACGTTCAATTATCCTTATGTATTCAATAATGTATTTAATTAATGATTTTGTAATGAAAAGGAAAAAGATCAATATAGGAGGTAAGTTTAAAAGGTGTTTGTTATTAAAATCATTGTTTGTTATAAGGTTTTGAACTTTATGCTTTCCGATTTGAAATTTGAAATAAAAGTAATAAAGTTTTTACCGCTTGCTAATTATAAGGGTATTAATAACTTAATTATCATTTGGTAACAATTTAAGATATTTAACGGTTAATTTTAACGTTTTTCCTAAAAAAAGGGTTACTGGTTTTTTTTTTGGGGGGGGGTATTTTCAGTTATAATATTATCCCTATATATATACTACCATAAAACTCAACGTAATGTAAAAATATTTTTTTCTTTACTACTATAAATATCGATATAATGAGTGTTAAACCTACTTTGTAAAAAGATATTATATAAGCTAATAGGTCTAGGAATATTCAGAATCTACTTGTTGAATTTCTTCGTATATAGTTCAGAAAAAAATTATAGATTTTTATTATCATGATCGAAACCCCGTATTATTCATCATTCAGATATATTGATAAAACTATTTATATTTTAGTAGGCTTTAGACGTTCTAACGTTATCGATTCGATTGGTCTTCAAAGTAACAGTAGTATTGCGTAGTCAGGTGGATGTATTATTTTAGGTTTGGCAGACCGCTAGCTGATCTGCACTGTAATTTGTATGGCTAATTGCTTGGCCCATGCCTTAGTGTGAAATGTAGCATATTGCATTCGACTTACACCTAATGCGGTAAGTCGTTACAAAGTAATACATTTAACCTGTATTATAGTTAACTTTACTGTAAGTAATGTTGACTTATTACAATACATGTAATATTATTTCAATACTAGCGGATTTTAAGTTTGTGCGCGTACGATAGTGTGGCTAAACAATCTTTTCTGATTACTACTGAATTGCCTCCTCTTTATCTGGCTAGATCCCTATTAATTCTAATTGACTTTTATACTGAATTGCAGCTAATTGTACGCAAATGGACCCTATTTTACCTTAATTGCTTCGTTGCCCCGAGGTCCTAGTTTATTAACTTCCACAAAAAGGTCTTCCGCCAGAGCCCTTCGTAAGTTTAACTGTGCTATTTAAATAAATTACCATTATGAATCTCTTAGCAATTTTCCAATTGGCCAACATATCCCTGTCCGCTGTCACGTTACTTGGAATTTCCGGGTCGTTTATCTACGTAGCCTTCGATACGTACAGTTAGTTTGTTGCCACTCACAAACCTTTCCAGGGCTTTATTTGGTAATGTTTTTGTCATAATATCAGAAGAGTTGTCTTTACCATCGATTCATCAGAACTCCTCGATTTCCCTCGCCTCGTAAGCTTCGATGAGTGCCATTACGTCGATTATAAAGCGTTTTGAGGTAGTAGTTTCGAGCTTCAAAAGGTATTTGAAAAGGCTACTTAAGTCGGTACAAATTACCACCGGGATAGGAGGAATCCGCAGCTACGTGGTAATGTGGTTAAGGCTCTTTTATAATGTTATTCCTATATTAGAGTCCGTTATTATACTATAAACTTTCGATGCCAACACGTTTCGTGTAATCCTTTTACACATAACGGAAAACTAGTAAATTAGATTACCGATAATAATAAACTGGTCCTCTCTCTTATCTTCGTTAATAAGGTTTATCAGGAGGCCGATTTGTAAAGATCAGTTGATATAATTTACGAAAGACTCGTTCGTAAAAAATATTAGCTTGGATTTTAAATGGTCGATTAACCCTATATTAATTCCTCGGTTCAGGTTTCGTATTTGTTACTCAAACCTTTCATTCAATCGATTAAAGTCTTTATTCGTTAGTATTTATATTTGTACCGTAATAGATAAATCGTATAAGGCTTCCGGTTGATATCGGTTGGCAATCTAACTACCCCGTGTAAGTTTTTTTAAGTACCGATAAACTTTGGCTTCCTTAATCTTGTCGATTGTAGCAAAAATAGCGCCCTAACCCTTTTGGAGAAAGTTTAAGCTAGCATTAACACCAAACATACGGATTAACGATTTATTAAAGTTCAGTTGGTATTTTTCCGTTAACATTGTTACCATCTTGTAATTTCAAAACTTAAAGTTCTCCATCGCTTGCTATTCCAATACTCTAAAGCCAGCTATTTCAACGAAAAGGGTTTTATTAGTTTATATACCTACTGAACCGAAGTCATTTTCTTACGTTACTTATGAGTATGGATCGTATATTAAGGACTTTATCGCTAAATGTGATCCAAAATACGATTGATAAGTTAGAAACCAGTGGACGCCTGCTTTAATGAATCCATATAATAGCTTAATATAATATATTACCGTAATCAAATAGTATATAGCATGTAGTTTTTAAAGCAGCTCTAATAGTATAATCTGTTATAAATCTATTACTAACTGTGTGTAAGATTACGTAATATTATGGCCATCAAGTATAAACTTACCTTTAGTCCTAATTGGTAAGTTTGTTGTTAGGGTAACTACTAAACGTTAGCTAATTTTTTAAATCGTTAGCGATTACGTAAAGATTCTTTCTTTACCTTTATTACCGTATCCTTAAACAACTAGTCGTAATTTTTCGTACAGCCGCTCTGTAGTCTTACCCTTAACCTTATAAGTAACCTTCGACTCAAAGATCGTAATATTTGGGTTTCAAAAGTTAAAATAGGTTTTCAGTATAAATTATACAAATTTTCGAATTAATTAGTTATTGATTTCGACCTTATCGCTTTTTTTAAAGGGGTTACCAAAAGTTTTGATAATCCTAAATACTCCAAGATTTACTATTAAATCTTTATGATCCTCTTTCTTCCTATTTACCTAAATATTATTGTAAATACAGCTCGGTATATATTTTTCCTTTTTACCGTTTTCCTTCGTTTTCAACGGTCGTTTGCGCCGGCGGCGTTTTATCGGCCTTGTAATCACGAGTAAAGGAGTGTCGTATTAGCTCGGTTGTTTGGTTTAGAAGGCTGAAGGGTTTTCATCTTCAATATCCCTAATGTAAGGCTTGATTTAGGTGGTTGACAAGGATATAAAGCCGTTAACAGTTTTAACAACTACTTTAGAGTTTATAATACTTAATATCTTTTATAGTCTTTTCCGTTTTCCTAGCTCTCGCTATACGAAAACTTTACTTTGTAACGGAAAAGTAAGTAAGTAGATCATTAAGGTACTGTTTCTAATATTAAGGGAGTTATTAATCTGACGGCGTGCCGATTCCCTTCGTAATTCCATTTAAGCTTTGATATAAACCGCAACTAGTTTCTAAGTACTTACCGAGGGCGAAGATTCACTCGTTAGGCGTAGGTACAATCCAAAAACTAGGAGCGTTAGCATCAAGCCGTTAGGGCCTACGGTGTTATTAAGGCCTTTTACTACTATTTATAAACGTGCCTCCTAATCCGTAAAGTCTTCGATTTCCAACGTAGGGATATTATACATTCGGCAAAGTAAGACGTATACTTTTTTAACCTTTCTAATACTCTAGTGGGTTTTCACAGGTACCTGTTTATACTATGTAACCATTATCTTGGCATTTTCTTGAAACTTTACCGCCGTAAAGTTAATATCAGTATCGTAAACGACGATGTTAGGAGGACTCAGGTACGTATTAATCCACAACATCATTAACGTTTTCCAAATATCCTTTGCCGAAATGGACTTTAGAAATTTGGCTTCGTAAAAAAAGGTTGCGAAGTTAACGACGTAAAAAACATGCTTGTTATCCAAGTAAAACATATTTATAAAGATTTCGAAATTAAAGTCCTTATTATTTTTCCGTGTAAATTTAAATCTCCGAAGGGCTTAGGTATACGTTTGATAATGGTGACAAAGCCTTTTAATAGTTTTCAAGGCAAAGTATTCTACATCGTTATGCTTTACAGATTTTGGGACTTTGTATAGTCTGTTAACAGCTGGATAGTTAAAACAGTAGTATAGTACACGTATCTCCAGCTCTGTAAGATTTAATACCACCGCTTTCGGACCTTAAAGATAAAACCATAAGTACCCTTATTTAAAGGCGAGTAGAAACTTTTAGCTGTTTTTAACCAGCTCGTCTACGTTAACGTTCACTTTAACGCCGAAGGCCTTCATTTCCTTCAATTGATGTAAAAAATGGGTAGGGAACTTAGGGATATAAAACGTTATTATTTTTATAATAGTTTAAATCACTTTTATCCTTAGTAATAATATTTATTTGCCTAAGCTAAAGACAACTTTAACTTTTCCTATATCCTAACGATTAATTTTATTAACTATAGTGTTTTACGTTCTTAATACTACACATTACGAATAGCCTCCTATTAAGTACCTTGCTATCCCTATATTTGGTATAATACCTTAAAACATATAATCCGCATAACGATTACAAAGTTTAAAAGTATATAAGGGTTTATTGGCATGGTTAGAGAAAAGGTAAGGGTTTTTACCACCTAAATAGTATAAAAAGATATAGTTGGCTAATTACTAGGTTACCGTTCCAAAAACAATGTTTTTGTATTACTTAAGTTACTTAAAGGCTTTGCCATTAATAATCTTATCCCCGTCGAAATTTGTAACCTAGTCTAAGTATTCCTATTGAAAAGTGGTGGGGTATTGGATATAATATATTACCTTTCTATCATTTCGTTTGACAAGAGGGTGCCAAGTTAACTAACAATCAGATTTACTACAAATCCAATATTTTTTTACCACTATTACGACAATAGTACCGGCAGTTAAAAGGTTCGCTTTTATCTTATTGGTGCCAACGTGAATGAATATTCTAATTCGGGGTCGAGGTCGATAAACCAAACCTTACGGGTTATGGGCATCTATATTTATAGTCGATGTAATTAACCACCGTTAGGTTATCTTTATTTACATTAAGGGATTTATTGGCTTAGGGGTACATAATAAAAGAGTTTGGTATACGCGTTATTACGGTGGTTAACAAAAAGCGTAACTTACTAAATAAGTTTTTACAAATGGCATTTTGACATTGTAAGTCATATATAAACTCTCTAACACCCGTAACCATTACCCGTACCTGCTCGAGAATTATGGCTTCGTCAATGTAGGCTTTTCATATTGACTTTTCACATATTATCAAATTATCAAGCATCTAATTTAAAATATCCATCAGTAATTCCTCCTTTTTTTTATTTACCATCATTATAGTACACCGCGTAATGGCTTAATTTGTATGGTATTACGCGAGGTAAACGTCGTATTTGAAGTGGATTTTTATACTATCATAAATCACGCGAAATGTAGTGGCGCTCGTTAAAAAGGTTAAGTTATGGTTTTCGGCGTAACCTGTAAGGATCCTGGGGAACAGTAAGTAAAAACTAAAAGGTAAAACTTCTATCCACTTACAAATTTTTAGGAAAGTTATTATCTTAATGTCGAAAAGGTTATAAGGCTTCCCATTATACTTTTCTATATCATTTCAAATCATGGCGCAGTCCGTTCTTAATTTATAGTTCATTTTAACTGTTTTAGTAGGTTATAAAGGAAGGTGCAGATAGTTATCTTAGATTTGATTGGTATTTCCTGGCGATTTAAACCTTAAAGGTTCCGAGATACAGTACTAAGGGTAATTGCTAGTCGCCTGGCCCGAGGGGTACAGTCCTGTGGTAGGACCGATAGTCGGCTCTCGTAAGTAGGTAAGCCTTAATGGAAAGGGTTCTTAAGGTGTTTGGCGATTGTATTAAGAGTCGATGGGTACTTGGGGATTATGAGGGACCTAACGATCTTGCTTAATTAACTAGTGTAAAGCGCCAACGTTAATCTCTCTAACCGCATTAACAGCCCTCACTTCGCGTACTCTTCCGCCGCTAAGGGCGTACTCCGTGCTATCACGTAAAAGTACTAAACCGCCAAAAAAGTCAATAGGTTCCTTATCGTTAGCGCATAAAAAGGCTTAATTTAGCCGAGGCTAAAGGGGAGGTCTTTTAGATCGTGTATAAAGGTGTTAAGGTTCCTCGACTCTTTTTCCTTTAAGCCGTAAGTCTTAGGGGCATTCTTCAAGCTAAGTTAAGTTAAATAGGGTCTTTGTCAACCTTGTAAATGTTTTCTTCAACATGTAAATCCCTCGGTATTCAAGTTCTTCTTTTAGCTTAGATTTAACAACTTTCTGGATTTTCTTCCACATATCAATAATCCATTCGTCGAAGAATTTACGATACTTGAGGAAAGAATGGTTACCACGGTCACGTTTTTCGCCGTCATCTTACTCAACGATATACTTGTCGACGAAATTAACTAGGTGTTCTTCGGTTAAGTCTTCGTCAACATCTTTACTCCAAAGGTCACAGTTGTAATACTTGGTAAAGGAAGTTCCGAACGCCTTAATCGCTTCTTTACTGGCGGGGTCGGCGATTGCTTTAAAGTGGGCTCTGGCAGTAAATATCACAAAGCTTGTGTAAAACGCATTAAGCGTGTAAAGCGAGGGACTTGGTGATCTTTGGACGTGGGGACTTAGTGTTTTAGCGTAGAGTCACTTGTGAACTTGGCGACTTGCTGACTTGGCGTAAGGTCGTGCGACGTATCTTTCTTAGCGTAACTTGGTGTTTTAGTTTAAAGCAAAGAACTTTAGAATCGGTGTGATGTAGGGAGTGAAAAGCGTAAAGTAAGGCAAAGGTTTGGTGTAAAGGGTAATGTTGAAGGTCGTTATTGGTATAGGTTAAAGTCGAAGGTTGTTTATTGTTTTGGCGTAAGGACTTAGTTGTTTTTACAGTAATAGTATCTGCAGTAATATTGACTCAACCGTTTGCTAACTTGCTAAACTTTGAAACTTCCGACAGTCAATTTCAACTTTTTCAAAAAGGATTAATTAATATTTCTTGGTGTTTTTAAGTAGCGATATCGTCTCTTACTTCCAGATTGCCGTTGGGGACTGACGCAACCCAAAAGTCTTCTCTGTTTTCCTGCCGTTGGGGACTGACGAAACACTAATAGAGGCCCTTCGTAAAAATCTTTCCTCTATCCTAACCGCCGTTATTAACGTAAAGCGTAACCGCAAAGTAGCTTCTTCTTCTACTTAGCTTCTCTGTGCTTAACCTAGCACGCAAACACTGATTAGTATTGGTAGGCCTTAGGCGTTACAATTTTTCGATTCGATTGGTCTTCAAAGTAACAGTAGTATTACATGGTCAGATGGTGGATGTATTGTTCTAGGTTTGGCAGACCCTTAACCAGTCTGCACTGTAATTTTTATGGCTAATTGCTTGGCCCGTACTCTCGTGTGAAGTGAAGCGTACTGCACTCGACTTACAACCAATTCTGTAAGTCTCTACAAAGCAATACACTCAACTTGCAGTACAGTCAACTTCACTGTAAGTAAAGTTGACCTACTGCACTGCATATAATACTATTCCAACATATAATCTTTATCGAAATACTCTTATACATTTAAGTATATAATTTCTTAATGATGAATTTACCCCTAGTACTTTCGTTAGCAATTTTACTCATTTTTTGGTGCAAATACTTATCTCCGGGATATTCCATATCTTTAATATTATACCGCCCTTAGTACAGAACGTATTTGTCATATTTCCATAATTAGTAAAAGCCACTCGCGAAATACTTTCCTATATCTTACAATATAAAACGTAACTGGAAAGTATTTTTTACGTAGGTTATTTATAGTAAAACTTATAAAAAATAATTTGTATTAATAAGCCTTTAGATATTATAAAGTTGTCGATTCAAATCGGTCGTAGTAAAAGTAGTATTACGTGGTTAACTATTAAATGGTTACTTATAAGTTTGATAGATATCTGAGCCGGTTAACATACTAATTCTTATAGGTAATTGTTTAGCCTATATCATAAATTAAATTGGGTACTCTTTTACAATTGAATGTAATATTAAAGTCAACTTAAAATGTACTGTACTTAAATATTAATTAAACAATTACGAAATTTATAACAATAGGTTTCTAGCTATTACATGTTGTTTGGATATTTGGGATACAAAGCTTAGCGGTATGTCGAAGTGATTTACGCATTTTATCAAATATTGGAATTTTGAGTACTTTATAATGATCAGAATTTCTTTTAAATAATACGTAATCCTTTTTTATTGAATATCACCGGTCATGCGTAGTATATAGCTATTATAATGAAAAAATTCGATAAAGTAAAAAGTATAAACGCTGGTGGGACAGCTTATAACTTAGGTCTTTATATCCTAAAAGAACTATTCTATTCGAATATTCCTATCTACAAGATATATTTTATTATCCGTTCAACAATTTATTAAAATCTTATTTCAAGTTATAAATATAAGACGCATTTTCATAAGTGTATTTACATATTACATAAAAGAGGAACGGTAGTGATATATATTACTAAAAGGTTTTACCTTGTTTTTTTTTACCATATAATAAAATCTATGACCTTATATTTACAAGATTTATTTATGAAACGAATCTTTAGATTAAACCTTTGCTGAAAATCTAACATTTAGCTAACCTTTTAATTGAAGCTTTAAGGTACTTTACAGTTTAAAAACACGTAATATTATACGTACGTGAAGATTATAACTTCAACTAAATTGTAATGTTAGGCTGTAATTATGCTCTTTCGAAACTTACTTGTATGAAAAATATGTTAATAGTCTGCAAGAGTAAAACGACTGATAAAACACGTGAACTATAGTTTACATCCCGCGGCTATAAGAAATATATACTTTTAAATTAGTTTGGGGAGTAACACTTTTACTACGAGTAGCAAACCTAAGGAGTATAAAAGAAAATAAAACACGGGGTGTGACTAAGTAGGTAATATACCAATGAAAGTCATCCATAGATACCCAAAGTCGTACCAAACCAAGCTATTCAAAGTAAAGTTGAAGGCTAAAACCTCCGCTAAACGGGAGGGCCTCCGAAATAAGTAATAATAACCATTAAGACCATCGAAATCGAACGTTTATTACAAAGTGTTTTTAGATCTTGAAACGTAAAAGGTACCAGACTTTAGTTATATTGTAATAAAAGTTCAAATGAGATAAAATATATAATGGGTACAGTTATACGAAATACAGCTTAATAGCAGGGCCAATAAGACCAGTTAGTACTTGGTTCAAGCTTCAAATACTAAACTTCTTAACACTAAGGGATAAGGAATTCACCGGAGTTGTAAATATCTCCAATAACACTAGTATTTAGTAGTACAAGTACTAGTATTAACTAATACAGAGGATCAACACGGAAATACTACTTGAGCTAGTATTTACTAGTATATACTATTATTAACTAGTACGTTGTCTCGACCTTTGATCGATATCTCTTTAATGATACAATTGACCATATGTTAAGTGCTCCATTTATATTTTGAAATACTTGAATCTACCAGCCTATAGAATATATTTTTGTGATGTTATTTTAACAAATTATCAGTATGATTATATCCTACTGTTTACTACATTAATTTACTTCGTTTTATGTAATTCAAACTATCAACCTTTTTAAACCATGCAATACCTTTTAGGATGCTATATTTGCATCCTTCGAACGTGGCTTATTTCTCCACCCGGACTATCCTACAGCAATACTAGTGACAATTGTTCTTTTTCACAGAAGACTTTTATTGATTTCGATCCCTTAAAACCCATAGGTTTTTTTGTTCTGGCCGGATTCCAATCCCTTCAATTCCTACGCTTAAGGATTTTTCCCGTTGCTTTATATGCTTTGGAACTTGAAACTTTATTAGGGAAACGAAAAAAGAAAACTACTAGAATTCGTAGGGATAAAGCTAAATATGAAATTCAAGCTATTAGCGCTGATAATCTAGCTAATAAGGAGGAAAAGGCTCGGGTTAGAACCACCGGTTCCCTTAAGCTTTTAGAATGATCAAATTTCAACTTAGCTATCGAATTATATAAAAAGCTGTAACCTAAGCTTAAGGAATACCTAAAAGAACTAAAGAAACCGGAACCACTTCAATCGACAGATACTATCACATTAGTGAAGTAAGAGGAAAGAAACATCAAAAACTACTTTTTAATGTTTGAAAAAGGAAGCAATTAATGAAGCCTAAGTTTCAATTACCAAAGGACTTCGGAAAGCTAATATTGACAAATATTCATGTATTTTTATGAGCTATTGAAGTTTGTATTATAATTAAAGGTTGTTTTGAGATCTTGACGGATATTTTTAAAATTATAATAAATATAGTCTACATAAGAATAGATGAGATTTAGTTATTTACGACTATCAATTATTGTCTTATTCAAACTTTCCAAATTAGACTTATACAAATCTAGGCTTCAAAATACTACGTTTTTTTATTACTTTGGACCTTTTAACAGTTTTCGCGTGTATTAAAGACTCGTGTAAAGCTTTATCAAGGTTAATTAGCCTATACTAAGGTATTGAAAAGATTGATTATTAAGAACTTTTTTTTAAAAAGCTTTACTTCCTTTGTCATTTATACTCTTTAGCCTTAAATTTCTTCATGGTAACATTGAAAAATACAAAGGCAACTTAATGTAGTAAGACCACTAACTCAAAGAAATTCAATGTTTGTTTTTTTACAATTCTTAACTTGTATTAAACGCGAGATTCGAGTTTGAATAATTCGTATACAAATTATATTAAGAAAAGCCGTTCTCTTATTACTACTTAAACTACAGTCGCACATCTAAAACAAAAACCAGCTTTAAGAAAGAAATGAAACTTTAAATCCGATATTCCAAAAAAAACCAGCAAATTAGACACTTGTTAACCGTAACCAACGTATCAGTTAGTTTCAAATGAACTTCCTTGTAAGCGTTGAAAAAAGCTACCTAAAACATGTTTATTGGGTATTACATCTAAATGTACGGCATTCTAATGCTAGTAAGTCTATTAGTAAGAAAGACAAGGCGGACGTCATTTTATTTAACAGCGGTAAAGTAAAAGACTTCAGTTAATTATATTATTATGACTTTATAATGTTGCTAATATTAATTTCGTAGTTAGATACTCAATTTGACAGGTCTACTATGCAAGACTCAACATAGGACCCTGCACTAAAGAATTTAAGATAATTAGAGGCCTTATATTACACGTGTGTACCTGATTTAATGTATACGCTTTTAAATTCAAAGGCTTTAATTTTCACGTTAATCCGCTAAAACGACCAATTAGAAGCCAAATTAAAAGCGGGTACTACTGCTCTATAGGCCTCAATTTTCACGTTGAACCATTAAAACTCAACGTTAAGCCTTTAATTTTTTTTATTTTTCTCACTACAATACTATTTTACAATTCATATACTTCAATTTCGAGACTCTATAAAAGTTGATTTAGGATTACCTTTCTATATTTTTAACATCCAACAATGGTCTTTATATTTCGAAATTCAACGCGAAAACTAACCAGGATTACAAATAGGGGGTCATTTTTTTTATATTAATAGTTCAGGAATCATTTGAATATTAGTCAAATCTTGAAAACATTACATTTATAATATCCTAACTTTTCATAATTGTTTTCATTACCCTAAGAGTATTTGAAAGCTGATCAACTTATCAAAACTTTACTATTAAGGTTTAAAACTTATTATTATTTAACTCATATATCAAGGATAAAGTTATTACTATAACTAATGATTACACTATTATTTAAGTCACGTGGCAGTTTCATTACAACTTGATCGCCATAGCTTTTACTAAATCCTTCGATACTTTCTTTCTGGTATTTTAGGTTTGTTTATACCAACCTAAAGTTGGTAGAGGAATTACTTTTGTTATTGGATGTCCTTAAAAAAATCCAAGAAGTGGAACGTTTATATTGTATCTGTGCTTCTTATAAACTTTCTAAATTCATTCTATGGTGAGTAAATTTCTAATACGTTACCCCAGGCAAAAGAGAGTTTATCTAGATCCTAAATAGCTTTCTAAAAACTCCTGTTGGCTCAAGAGAGGAACGAATATCCTAATGGTTATAGAGGTAAATGATGGTTACAAAGTTTGTAACAATATTATTTTATCCTCTAGGAAGGGATAAGATTCCGTTTCTCTTATACTAAACGAAATAATAAATCATATTAGGTATACTATAAACTTTATAATCCTTGACGAAAACAATGAGATTATTAACAACTGAGTTAGGAAGATGTTTATCGATTACGCTTTTACCTTTAAGTTTTCTTCCCTATATTCTCATAAGGAAAAGTATTTTTTTAAAGGTTTTTAAAACGTAATATTGGAAACGATAAAGACCTAAACCGTTATTAAAAAGGTATTAAATCGTGTAAAACCCTATCTATTTTAAAAAACTGTTATTATAGTTAACTTAACAGTTCAAAAAAGGAGAAGAATCTTGTACACCGCGCCTTATAAGGGTTTTGATAATAAAGTGAAGGGATATAAAGTTCTAAAATCCAACATTGAAATTACCTTTACATCCTGATTTACCGTTATCTTTAATATAATCTTTGTAAAACGAGTAAAGGCTTAAAATATTAATATAATAGGAGAAAGAGTAATCATTTTTATAGTAAGTTACAGATATTACAAAGCCCTGTCATTTCTTTAAGAATTTTTCTCCAAACCGGCCTGAAACCTCAAAGAGGAAGATTATTAGTAATTTTAGGATAGCGGTCTTTATAAGGACTATTACGTGACCTCTAAAGTGTGTTATAAGGGAAGAAAATATTAATATTATCGAGGTTAGTATGACCTATAATATTTCAACGGTAGCGCTCAACTTTAAACTAAGAAGAAACATTCACCAAGTAACATAAATAATAGTAAATAGTCCTCCGGCTAATCTGGTGGCAAATGCTGTTATTAATAAAGATATGGTTTAATTTATACTTTCAATTAGTAAATAAGAGAAGGAGCTGTTTTTGAAGGAAGTTTCGGAGGCGCTAAATTCTTATTACTAGAAAAAGGCCTTTTATAGTAAAATACGAAGTTTACTATCCCTTAAGGACTTTAAGGCTATTAAAAAGAATAAAAACTATTATTTACTAACAATAAAAAAGTTACTAAGGTAAAGATCAAATTTGAAGGTATAATCAAAACGTATAGGTTTAGCATCGTAATACGATGGTTTAAGAAAATTTATAGGATTAATCAAATTAAAACCTTTTGTTATTATAGCAAAGTCTTATACGTAAAACTTGTTACTTCTTAGTAGTGGGATATCAAACAAATTAATATGTATCCAGCTTTCTTAAAGGGGTAATTGAAAGAATTATTTTTAATGGAGATCTCAAATACTATCAGAGACTTTTTCCCAGAGTATCCGGATGAAAATGATGTAGGTTTTAATCCTATTATCAACTAACTCTTTGATTTACTCGCTTTACTTTACGCACTCAAATAGGCTTTAAAAAATGGTGAAATAGGTCAAAGGAAGTATTTAATATTCTTCAATTTAAAAGGTTAAACTCTAATAACGCTTTATACATTAACTACTGCCGCCAACTCATTATACATACTTATTTTATTGAATTATTGATAATGAGCCCTAACCCACACGTTATTAATACCTTTAAAATGGATATTGGGAAGCATTTCAAGTATATGAACCTAAGAGAGGCAAAGTATTTCCTAGGGGTACGTCTTTTAAGGAATAAGAATATATATACGATTATCTTGGCATAAGATGCGTATATCTAAAGGGTCAGAGATTTTAGGGCAAAGGAACTAAGTAAACGCTCGGCCTACATCTCCACTATAACCGGATCCCTCGTCTATACCATACTGTATAAAGATGAGGCTGATATATTACAAACCGAGAAGTAGTAGTTCAATATCGGGGCTTTTAGCTATGCAATGTTCCAAACTAGGTGGGATATCGCCTTCCTTGTATTGGAACTTTTACGTTTTTAATATGATTCTATACATTAAAATATTACACTTGTTAGTTACACCTTTAACTACTTGAAATAGTATAAATCCCATGTATTACAAGTGTGAGGTTAAAAAAACGATTAGTAAAATTATATTTAAATACTACAGAGTCAAGCTAATATTACCATAAAGATACCTCAAGGCTTCAAATTAAAAGCTGGTATGGGTCTGATTAAAAAGAGGATAAGATTACTGAAAAGTTTACTTTTAGATACACAATTTAGATAATTAACTTCATGGTATACTATGTATCTAAGAGTGAATCCAAAGTATGCCTCTTTTTTGTTGATATTTAAAGTGTGATAATAATAATAGTTACTTAAAACACCCTATAGATAAGGAATTCGTTTGTGGAGCTACGTATTCCTATTATCGTTACGATATATTGTGATGATAGAGGAGTCATTGAGTTATTTTGAAATCTTGAGTATTATTAACCCACTTAATACATACTCCTTAAAATCAATTTATAAGGGATAAATTGAAACTTGGTACCATACGAATGAAGTTGGTTCCTACGGATAAACAACTGGATGATAGGTTAGCAAAGCTACCCTCTCAATGCAAAACACGACGTAATAATGCAACGGCTTAGCTCAATTGACCTGGTTTTAAATTAAATGTATATTTTATCCAGGGTTATGCTTTAAGCTTCCTTGTGGTATTACAGGTAGGGAATAGTGAAGTGATATTAGTCTCAACTTGGGATATTGATGAAAAATATACAGAAAAGGTTACCGGTTTACATTTGACTATACAGGTCTTTGTTCTTTTTGAATTTACGGATTTTCTTTTCTACTTATTACACTTCGTTCATTCTACATTTACCTTTAATTTTTACCTCCATTTCTTTTTTTAAGTGAAAAATAACTATTGAAGGGGAGTGTTAAAATATAAAATATGTATAGTCACATAACATACAACTTCATATTGAGGCCAACAAATCCAGTTAATAGTTGATATAAACTTGAAGTACTGAACTTCTTAACACTAGGGGAAAATTAATTCACCAAAGTTGTAAATATCTCCACTAACACTAGTATTTAATAGTACAAGTACAGTTGGTACGGCTTTAGATATTGCAACAATATCGATTCGATTGATTGAAATAAAAGTAGTATTGCGTGTTCAAGTGGTGGATGTATTATTCTAGGTTTGGAAAACCATTAGCCGGTCTGTACAGTAATTTTTATGGTGAATTGCTTGGCTCGTGCCCTAATATGAACTGGGTACATACTGTACTTGACTTACAGCCAATACAGTAGGCTCACACAAAACAATACACTCTATTTGCAGTTAGTATAGTAAACTTTATTGTATGTAAAGTTGACCTACTGCATTGTAGGTATTACTATTCCAATACTGGAAGCTTTTTAGTTTATACGCGCACGCTAGTGTAGTTAACTGATCTTTTCCGGTTACCACCGAATTACTTCCTTGTCAACTGGTTAGACCCCTGTCAATTTTAATTAACTTCCATATCAAATTACACACATTTAAACTTGATTTAACCCTCATTTAGTCTATTGTTATTCACAAACCTTTGAAGGGCCTTGAAGAGTCTTGTTTAGCGATACCTTCGTTATAACGTTAGCGGAATTATCTTTTCTATCAATCCATTGAAACTCCTTAATTTCCCTCCTTTTGTATGCTTCGTGAAGTGCCATCACTTCGATTTTCGGGCGTTTTTCGCTGATGATCCCGAGCTTCGAAAGGCATTTAAATTGGATTTTCGATTTGGTACAAATTACCACCAGAATAAGATAAATCTTTCATTACCTGGTAATAACAATAAGGGTTTCCCACAATGCTATACTTATATCTAAGCCCGTTATCATATCGTAAACCTTTAAAGCTGATACGTTTAAAGTAATTCTTCATACTTAACAGATATCTAGTAAATTATATCAACGATAATGATTAACTAGATCTCTTGCTTATTCTTATTGACGAAGTTTATTAAAAAGCCGATCTGTAAAAAGAGGTTGGTGTTATTTACGAAATAGCTATCCGTAAAGAATATTAACTTAGCCCTCAATAGATCGATTAAAACTATATTAATCCCTAGGTACAGATTTTGCATTTACTATTCAAAGCTTTTATTCAAGCGGTTAAAGTCTTGATATGTCGGGTTTTATACTTGTATGAGGAAAAATAAATTATATAAAGCCTCTGATTAGCATAAAATAACAATATAGTGGCCTAAGATACGATTTTTCAGGTACCTTCAAGCCTTTTACATATCGGTTGTGTCATTTATAGCTAAATATATACTCTAGCTATTTAAACGAAATCTAAGGCTGGTACTGATACCAAGTATACAGATTAACGATTTATTAAAATCAAGTTAACTTCCCTTTGCTAACGTTATAACTAGCTTATAATTCCAAACCCGAAAGTTCATAAACACATGTTATTCCGATACCATAATACTAGCCGTTAAAACAAAAAGGGTATCATTAATTTGCATTTCCACTAGGCCGAAGTTTTACTCTTACGTTATTATCAAGTATAGGTTTTATATTAAAGATTTTATACCCAGATGTTGTTGAAAATACGATTATTATATTAGAAACCAACAAACGTTTACTTTATCCAGTCTATGAAATATCTTAATATATCGTATTATCATCCCTAAAGGGTAAATGACACGCGATTTGTAAAATAACTCTAGCAGTATAGTCTGCTGTGCATCCGGTACTAATTAAGTATAAATTTAACTTATATTTCGACTATTAAACTTAAATATTTTTTTAATGTTAGCTAGCAAACTTGTTGCTGAAGCGACTATCAAACGCTAACAAATGTTTTAAATCGTTGGCAATTACGTAAGCATTTAGGTTTTACTTTTATTACTGTATCTTTAAGCAATTAGGTTTAACTTTTTGTACGGCTGCCCCGTGGTTTTACCCTTAATCTCTTAGATAATACTCGATTTAAAAATGGTAATATTTGGGTCTTAAAGGTTAAAATCAGTTTTGATCACGAATTGTATAACTTTTCGAGTCAATAGTCTACTAATCTCGACTTTATCGCTTTCCTTAAAAGGGTTGCAGAAAGTCTTGATAATATCTTATATTCGAAGTTTTAATACCAAGTTTTCGCTATCCTTTTCTTGCCTACTTACACAAATAGTATTGTAAATTAGGCTCGGTATATATTCATCATTTTAAGTATTTCTTTTCTTCAGAGGTTGTCCGCGCCGACGACGTTTTATCAGCTTATCAATAGTAGGTCGAGGAGGCTTGTGTTAGCTCAATAGTTTGGCTTAAAGGTCTTCATCGTTAATAACTTTAATATAGGGTTTAATTTAGGTGGTACGAAACGTTACAAGGCCGTTATCAATTTTAATAATTACTTTAAAATTAAAGATAGTTAAAATCTTGTATAGGCTCATTTTTCCCCGGCTCTTGATACATGTGAACTTTACTTTACAACGGTAAAACAAGTACGTAGATTATTATAAGGCCGTTCCTAATGTTAATGGTATTATTAACCTGACAGTATGCATATTTATTCCGTAGTTCCGTTAGTGCTTTACCGTAAGCTACCGCTCGCTTTTAGGGTCTTATTGATAGCGGAGATTCACTCATTAAATATGGGTACGTTCCGAAAACCAGTAGCGACAGCACTAGACCATCAGGGGTTATAATATTGTTTAGGTTCTTTACTACTATTGAAAGGCATTCTTCCAGATTCATAAAACTTTTAGTTCTCAGAATAAAGATAATATACGATCGGCGAAGTAGGATATACATCCTTTTAACCTTCACAATTCTCTAATAGATCTTTACAGGTACCTGTTTACACTAAATACCTATTATTTTAGCATCTTCATAAAACTCCGCCGATATAAAGTTAATACCAGTACTGTGAACAACCATGTTGTGTAGGCCTAGATATGTATTAATCTATATTATATTGAGCGTTTATTACGTATCCCTTACCGAAAGGGATTTTGGGAATTGAGCTCCGTAAAATAAGGTTTTAGAGTCCATGATATGAATAATTAGCCTATTATTCAAGTTGAATATATTAATTGAAACCTCGTAATTGAAGTATTTATATTATTTTAGTATAAACCCAAATCTTTGGGGGGCTTCGGTATATATTTGGAATTAGTAATAAAGTTTTTTTTAATAAGTTTCAAAATAAAGTATTTTACATCTTTATATCTTATGTACTTCAAGACTTTTTACAGCATATTAAAGGCTAGGTGATCAAAACGCTGATATAATTAATCTATTTCCAGCTTTATCAAGTTTAATACTACTGTATTGAGGCTTTCAAGATAAAACAATAAATATCCTTATTGAAAAGCGAAGGGAAACCTTTGGTCATTTTTACCCAACTCGTCTGTATTAACATTAACGTTAACGCCGATAGTTTTTATGTTCTTCGAGAAAAGAAGGAAAGGGTTCAATGAATTCAAGATATAGAACGTAATAAACCTAATAACAGTTTCAATTAACGTTATCCTCAGTAACAATAATTCATCGCTTGACCTGAAGCCAACTTTAGCCTTACCAATATTGTAACGATTAATCTTAGTGGCTATAGTGCTTTCCCTTCATATTCTCAAGTACTACGAATAGCCTCCTATTAAGTAACATGCTGCCGCTATGTTTGACATAATACTTTAAAACGTATAGTCAGCATAACGATCGCGAAAACTAAAAGTGTATAAAGGGCTAAGGGCTTATTTAAACCAAAGATAAGTGTCTTCACCACCTAAGCAATATAAAAAGTCATAGTCAGATAGTTACTAAGCCACGTTAGGAGCAATATTTGTATACTAACTGATTTTCTTAAAGGTATTACCGCCGTTAACTAGCTGTTGTCCCTCGAAATTTCCAATTTGGTCCATGTAATCCTATTCAAAAGCAGAAAAGTATTGAATATAATATACTACTTTTTTATTATTAACATCGGTGGAAGGGTAACGAATGAACTAATAGCCATTCTTATTATAGATTCAATATTTCCTACCACTATCACGACGATAGTTTTTAAGGTTAATAATACCACCAAAATATTGGCACTTTTGGCGTCAGCGTAGCTGTTACCTTTAGTTCAAGCCGTTGAACGTTAAGGGCACCTATAACTTTATTTACGGTCGACTCAATTAACCATCGTATGGTTTTTTTCCTCTACGTATATGAAGTTACCAACTTAGCGATATATACCAAACGACTTTGGTATACGTGCTATCATAGTTGCAAACGAGGAATGCAACTGGCTAAAAAAAACCTTCGTAAATGGTATTTAGGCATTATAGGACGTATTCGAACTTAATAACACCTGTAACGGCTGACCGTATTTACTTGCGAAGGGTGGTTTCACTAACATTGGCTTTCTCCATTACTTGTTAGCACAATATCAGCTTGTCAAACATCTTATTAAGTACATCCATCAGTGTTTTCTCCTTTTTTTTCTTCGCTTTTATCGTAATCCACCTAATAATGTCCCAGTAAAAATAATATTGGGCGAGGTGGATATTATTTTAAAATAATTTTTCACGTTATTTTAAATTTCACGAAAGGTAGTAACTCGAGTTAGGAAATTCAGGTAGTAATCCCTAGTGTACCTTATAAGTTTTCCGGGGGAAAGTAAGTAAAAACTAAAAGGGGGAGCTCCTATTTACTTATAAATGTTTTTAAAAAGGGCATTGTCTTCGTATCGAATAGGATATACAGCTTCCCGTTATATTTCTCCACATTATTCTAGATCTTGGCGAAGTTAATCAGGAGCTTGTAATTAATATTGACCATTTTAACAGGTTTTAAAAGTAGGTAGAGATTGTTATCCTAGTCTTCATTGATATTTTCTGGTAATTTGAGCCTTAGAGTCTCCGAAACGTGGTGTTAATGGTAATTGCTAGTCGCCTAACACGAGGGGTAAAGTCATATAATAGGACCTGTAATAGGCTTTCGCGTATATACAAACGTGTTGTAAAAAGATTTTTAGGGAACCTAGAGATTTAAAAGCTAGGAAGTAATGAGGGTTAAAAGTTTTTGAGAGATTTAACTATTTTTTTTAATTGATTGGTGTAAGATGCCAACGTCAATTACTTTAGCCGCGTTGGCGGCCGCTGCTTCAAGTTCCCTACCGCCGCTAAAATTGTACTCCGAGTTATTACGTGGACGTACTAGACTGCCGAATAGGTTAACAGGTTCCTTATCCTTAGCCCGTAAAGAGGATTAACTTATCTAAGGGTAAAATAGAGGTTCCCTAGATTGCGTATAAGAGCGTTGGAGTTTTTTTCATCGCGCTTTCCTTTTTAACGTAGTTCTCAAAGGCATTCTTTATGTTAGTTCAGTTTAAAAAGGGTTTTTGCCAACTTAGTAAAGCCCTTTTCTGGCACGTCAATCTCTAATCGTTTAAATTCTGCCTTCAATTTCAACTTAGTAACCATTGAAAACCTATTTTCATATGTTGAAAGTTCAGTCGTTAAAATCGTAACAAAAGTTTCGGAAAGCATGGTCCCAAGATCAAGTTCTTCGTCGCTGTATTGCTTAACGATATAATAACTGAAGAAGTTGGCTAAATTCTTTTCCGTTAAGTCTTCGTCGACATGTTAACCCCAAAGGTTTTTATTGTATTACTTTGAAAAATGGGATCCGAAGGCTTTAATCCCTTTCTGAAATTCTTAGGTAAATGCCATCTTAAGATTTAGGGTGGTATAAAACTTGGTGGTGTGGCGTGTAATGAACTTGGTGATTTGGAGCGTAGGACACTAGTGTTTTTGGCGTAAATTCGCGTAGAAACCTAGCGATTTATCGTGGAGTTGCGCAGCGTGGATTTTTTATCGCAACTTGGTAATTCTTGGTGTTTTTGCTTGTGGTAATAATCTTGGCGATGAAATTGGCGTAAGGAAAGTAAAAAAAGTAGAGTAAAGGGAAAAACTCGGTATTTAGACAAAGGTTTATTGTAAAGGATAAGGTTAAAGGTTGTTTGTTATTTGGCCGTGAGACTTGGTCATTTTTGTAGTACTAGAATCGGTAGTAATAATACCTTAGCCATTTGCTAACTTGTCGAATTTTGAAACTTTAGATAGTAAATCTTAACGTATTTTAAAAAATATGTAAAGATTTCTTAGTGTTTTTAATAGCGATACCATCGTTACCTCTAAACTGCTGTAAATACTGGCGCAACCTAAAGGTCTTCTTTACGTACTGCCGTAAAAACTGACACAGTAGTAAAGGCCCTTTGCAAAAATATTTCCTTTACCCTAACCGCTATTATTAACGCAGAGCGTAACTAGAAAGTAGCTTCTTCTTTAATTTAAATTAACTATGCTTAAACTAATAAGCACTGAACAGTGTTAATATGGCTTTAGATGTTACAACTTTGTCGATTCGATTGGTCAAAGTAACAGTAGTATTGCGTGGTCAAGTGGTAGATGTATTGTTTTAGGTTTGACAGACCGCTAGCCGGTCCGCACAGTGATTTTTATGGCTAATTGTTTGGCCCGTGCCCTAGTGTAAATTGGACGCATACTCTACTTGACCTACAGCCAATACAGTAGACCCATACAAAACAATACACTCAACTTGCAGTTAGTATAGTCAACTTTACTGTAAGTAAAGTTGACCTATAGCACTACAGGTATCACTATTTCAAGTACTAATATTAACTGGTATGGAGGATCAACATGGAGATACTACCTGTACTAGTATTTAGTAGCACGGAGGAACTAGTATTTACTAGTATACACTATTATTGACTAGTATAGAGTCTCGGCCTTTAATCTAGGTCTTTATAAGAATAGATTTTATCATATATCAAGTCCTCTATGTAGATTCTAGAATACTTGAATTTCCAAGCCTACACAATATCTTCGTGTGTAGTATCTTGAACAGAAAGATTATGTTAACACAAGTAACAAGGGATAGAATCGTAGGTTGTAAGGGCTGTTTTCTGAATGCACTGTTGCGCAAGCAGAACGCTGTTCCAAAGACAATCTTTATAACGTAAAAAGGGTAGCTAGAAAAGACTAAGGTGGTGGTAAAGCAAATTATTAATGTTATATTGAATTAAGGTGTATATGATGTAATGGTATTAAAAACGACTGGACTTGAATCTTTTTTCTCGGAAGTAGTCACAGTGAGGATTTGGGGTGTAGATTACGTATCTTTCTTAACAAGGTGATCCGTGAACCTATGATAAGGAAGTTGAGATAAGTTCAAAGATGTAATACAAGCATTAGCCAGAGCGATTTTCTAAAATTTTTATTGAGTTCGTTGATGATAAGTGAGTAAAATATGAGTAATACTATATATCATTGCGTTTTAATTAAATTATATACCAAGGGTTTTCGGAAACATATTCAATTGACTTTCCATGATTATTTGTATATAGAGAATAACTCACTAATGTTCATTTTCGAATTCATATGTATTTTAATTAATTGCATTGAACGAGTTTATTCTGACAAGTTGGAAGTTGTTTATTTATAAGCTTATACGTACAAAGTAGTTAGTTTCCTCGTTGATTTCTAGTTTATATACATTTCAATTTGTTATTACCGGTGAATGTATATAGAAATATTATGAACTGTATCAAATAAGTATTTATATAGTTATCAGAAAGCTATTGTTATAAAAAAACATTAATTGTCTTTGTTCTATTTGTTTTATGTCAATAAGTAACTGCAGTTTTAATTTCTATATCATCATCAACAACAAATATAAGTTGAAGGTAATCATGGTGGAGTATATTTCCAACCATCATAGTATTTTCTTGTTTAGTATTGTATTAGTGTATTAATATGGAAATTGTTCATTATCTTTCCAATTGAATTTTCCGACGATTCTTTTGTTAACTGCACACTAATAATAATTCTAAAATCTCAATATCCACATGCAACTATTTGACCAGTTTTTCATCCTATTATTGTCTATTTTTATAGGAATTATGATATTCAAAAGCAATCAATTGATTAGTGTTAATATATATAATACTTTTCAAATTCTATCTTAAGTTAAATCGACTTGAAAACGAGATATGTATCAATTTTACAATCTATTTAGCATGGACAAAGCCTCACAAACCCCAGTATTCTCATAATATTACGATGGTCTCAGATATAACGGTTTCATTAGAAACTATCGAGATTATAAAGATTGAAGCAAATACAAACGGTTTATTCATGATCTTCAATGTTTTTACGGGTTATATATATATTATAATGGAAGATTTCTAGACGAATAAGGCAAGGAGGTTCTAAGAATCGGTTTTATGTATGAACGAATTTCAAGTTATTATTCAAGGCGAAGTTTTACAGAAATTGGAATGGCTTGACCATGGTTTCGAACCGAAATATTTTAACATTCCATTGCGTTTGCGTTGTACATATGTGGAATAATTGAAACGGTTCGTTTCAAGAGTGCTAATAAGCTCTCAATAATAAAATATAATTATTATAAATATTTACTCGTTTTTATACAATACTATTTATACATTGACTTCATTCCATTAGTGAAACAGTGATTCATTTCAGTTATAAAATGATTTATTACGGGGGGGATTTTAATGCAACAACTTTATTATATTACAAAGATCATCTACGCTATGACAGCCTCAATGTGTCATAATATTAAAGAATCTACAAGGACATGACGCGTTTCAACCGAACATTTCAAAGGATAAGGGAAATTTTTTTCTTTTCAACTATAAAAATACTAATAATTTAATACTCTTGGCGATCTTTACAAATTTTATAGCGTAATGAAAGATTTGGCCACTGATATCAAAAAAAAAAAAAAAAAAAAAAAAAAAAAAAAAAAAAAAAAAAAAAAAAAAAAAAAAACTTTGCTAGGGAAAGTTATACATTGTTTTACGTTGATTCATTATTATAGTCGATTACGATTAAGGGACTAAGACATTGCTGCCATTGAAGGTGGTCGGATTCAGTCTATAATATTCTATGAAAAGGCAAGAGAAGCCCCTTCTAAGGAGCTGCGATAGAAATATTGATAGGGTGTTACCTGGTTATTTGATTGTTCAAGTGGCGTAGAAATGCTTGTGAGTAGCATGAGAGCATCATAAAAATGTGATAATCGATAGGGTTAGATTATTTATGACTATTAGCTAAGGCATTAGCCTGTGAAATGACCCCAAGTCCGCCGGTATTCCTGTCGTTAAGTAGAATGTTTTAGCGTGTTGTAAAATTCTGCTACGCTTCGTAATGGTCAAAAATTTGTTTAAGAACTTTTTGAAATGCACTGATGCATTATGTAGGCATTTCATTTTCCCTGAACGAGGAATATATAAATATATTTTGGAAGGTATCGGAATTCCCATCAGTTGCAACGGTATTATTGTTAGTTCCTCCCTATGAATTGTCCTCCTACTCCCTCTTAGTTATCAATTTTCGTAAACTTTAGCATTTCAACAAAAACTGTTTCTATTAATTTAGCAGATGATTCACCTCTCCTTTTCATTACCGCTTTAGTAGTCTTAATTTCTTTCCCTTTTTTTTCCACGGTTAAAATATATTCAAATCGTCGGTACTGTCAATAAAGTGTTTTTCAATATAAATCCATTTTAGCGAGTTTTCTTACCTCATTCACGAATAGCTAATATTCTTATATTAAGTCCTTCAACGTCTATGCGAAAAATATTTGTAAGCAGACCCTGTTCCAAAAGATTTATTGCATACCATATCACCTATGTAAATTTTATTTGTATATTAAGAGCAAACATGTTGCAAGTTTTATAACAGCTGGTAACATATCAAAGAAAGATTTAATGACCGATATTTGATGCCAACTTGATGTTAACGGTATAACTTGAATAAATTTGAAATGTATATGTATTCCTTAGGATTCAATATTCGATACAAATGATATTATTCAAACATTATCTGAAACTTGTTCTGCATTTAATAGTTAAAACCGGTGCAAACGACTTCAATTTCGAATCTTTTACTCTTTATTAACAATTAACTAAATGACGTATAAACTTAGATCATTGTTACTTAAAAGATGATAAGAATTCGTCAGATTAAGTAACGTAAAATCTACGTATATATTAATAACTATACGCCTCTGTTTATATTTAAATTTGTAGGTGATCGCCTTATTATTTCAATTTCAATCTACGGACATAAAATTTGAATCAATAGTAGGTACTCATTTTCAACATGAATGTAATTATAGTTAAGCGGTTAGGGAGTTTATGAAAATATGAAAAAGAACTCTATTGAAGTCGTTTTAACCATCGAATCCAAGTTGTGCAACTTTTGAAGAATGGGGAAAAAGTAACTTTCTCTTTAAAGAATGTATTTGAATTTTAATAATAGTATCAGCGAATACAAAAATATAATTACTGTTGGAAAAGTATTGCAATGGTATTTCATGCAGTGCAGTAGGTCAACTTTACTTGTAGTAAAGTTGACCGTACTGCAAGTGTACTGCTTTATGCAGACTTACCGCATTTTTTGTAAATCGAGTGCAATACACTGCACTTCACTTTAAGGCACGAGCCAAGTACTTGGCCATAAATTTTACGGTGCAGACCGTCTAGCGGTCTGCTAAACCTAAAACAATACATCCATCATCTAACTACTGTAATACACTTGTTACTTCGACCAATCGAATCGATAACGTTACAACGTCTAAGTCTTATAAACATTGATCAGTGCTTATTAGGTTAAGAACATATTGACTAAGTAAAAAAAGAAGCTACTTTCCGGTGGTTACGCTCTATTTTACGGCTAGGGTAAAGGACATATTTTTATAAAAGACCTTTACTACTACGTTGGTTTTAACGGTAGTAGGTAAAAAAGACTTTTAGGCCGCGTCGGTTTTAATGGTAGCTTAAAGGTAGCTACGGTATCGTTATTCTAAAACACCAAGAAATCATTCTTAATTTTTTTAAGACGTTAAAATTAAAAGTAAAAAGACTTAAAGTACTACAAGTTAACAAATGCCTAATTTAATACTATTATAAGTGTTATTACAATAGAAAAACGACTAAATCCCCACGAAAAATAATAAATAACCTTCGCCATTGATTTACATCAATAACGACCTCCGACCTTATATACTATACCCAACCTTTACCCTACTTCACCCTTTTTTAATCCCCCCATTACTTCGATTCTTAATCTCGCTGCTATAAGCGAAAACACGAAGAATTATCAAGTCGCACCGAAAAAAGCCACGTTATGCGACCTCACGCCGAATTGTCAAGTTCAAGCCAAGTTCCCATACGACTTTACACCAAAACACCAAGTCTTTACATCTAAAATGACCAAGTACCTCGCCCTACCCACCCTTCACAAGCTAAAACGCCAATATTGGTCCCAGTTAGGTATTTATAAAAAAAGTTAAATCCCTCGGATCAGTTCACCAAGTATTACAACTATGATCTTTAAGGATACGACATTAATAAGGAATTAACCCAAGAGTACTTGACCAACTTTGTTGGATATTGTATCTTGAAATATGTTATCGACAAAGATCCTAACGACGTATTTCTTAAAGTTCGTAAATTCTTCGGAAAAGAAACACTGAATATATAAAAGGCAACCAAAAAGACTATTAAATCTAAACTAAGAACTAAACTTCAACACCAAGGGATTTACGTGCCAAAAGGAAACGTCACTAGGCTGGCGAAAACCCTCTTCGAATTGGCTTAACTTGAAGAATACCTAAAGAACCTACGGCCGAAAAAGAAGGGAATGAAAGAATTACGACGCCTACATATACTCTTTAAGGGACCTCTTCTTTAACCTTAACCAAGCTAGGCTTTTTCGCGTGCTGGCGATAAAAATACGTTAACTTAATCAGTGGCCTAATACCCCTACATATCAACGCAAAGTACGCCTTAAGTAGCGGTCGAACGCGTGAAACAAGGGCTATTAACGTGGCCGGAGGTATTGATATTGGCTTTTTACACCAATCTATTAAGTAGGAGCCTCGTCTAACCACTTATTACTAAAAGAATTATCGCCAACCTTTCCACGGAGAATACCAATAAGGCTATTTTCTCTAACCTTTTTAATGCGTCCAATTTCAACAGCCAAATTAAAGAAATACCGGCTTTACACGAGAGCTTATTATAGGCGCGACTACTAGCTTTTTCCCTCCAAATTTTTCTAAGGATAATTATCCTGACTACTAATACCGGTAACAGCTTTAGTCTTTTGCCTAGCCAGAAGAAGACTACAACTAGTACATTACACTTCCACCTCAACTTATCCCTATAAAGAATATAGATTATACGGCAATGACTACGTTCGTTAAGATTTTAAAAGGAAAAGAAAAGTATAACAGTAAGCTGTACAGTCTTTTCGACGTTAAGTTACGCCTATTATTTAACATTTACCAACAAATGAAAATTCAATTACCAGGTTTTCACCCGTCATTTCCTAATATCTTTACCGGATTAGTTAAGGACTACTACCTCCGATATCTAACAAACTATACTTTTTTCAGCGAAATTAACGATAGCATAAAGGGTTACTTATAACAAGATATTAAATTTACTTAATATTATACAGACTAGAACATTATTAAGAGATCTTACTTATTGGATTATGAAAAATAGTCGGAAAGTAAGATAAACCTTTTAAATAAGATGTTTAATAGGCTAATGCTTTGCCAACAGGTAATAGGAAACGTGGGAACTGAAGAAAGCACTTTACGCCAGCGAATTCGGTAAGCAGTTACGGGTTACAAAGAGTTTGAATACGCCTTATAATGCTTTAATGCTACCTACGAAGGGTTCTTTAGCTAACTACGTTCTTGGTTAGCAACCGTAACTATTCGAGTCTCCGGCTCGACCAGTATATACCTATAAACTCTGGAGTTCAATAACAAAAAAAAATCCTTTCAATTCGTATTACATTAATCGACGATACGGACGACCCAGTAAGTATGGTTAACAAAATATCGGGATTTCTACCTACAGAAAAGGGTATTTACCTTGCTTAAGGTTTTTAAATAGGCCAAATAAATTTAACTTAAACGTCAAGAGATGTTAAATTTACGGCAAACAAGACTGTTAATTAACACGTTACATTGCCGCCGAAGGTAACGTAAAACAGGTAATATACTACAAGTAGTACCCGTTTACCTTAAAATAAGACTTTATGGAACGTTTTACGTAATTTGAAAAAAGTAAAGTTAAAAAGGGAAAAAATAATCCAAAGGCTATCGACTGGTACGAAAATAACAGCGATAACACTGGTACTAACCTGAAAGCTACGTAATAACTAACCTACCACGCATTCCTATACCGCTTTATAGATAAAAAGCCCTATCGCCGTTATAACGATAAAGACATTAGCTTTATATATTTCTTTAATATTTAAAACCGGTATGTAAAATCTGTCCTCTAGGGGATTATACTGCACATAGGGGCAATGCAGTATTTAATAAAGGGCTATTCGTAATATATCGCTTTATGAAGAGATACGGATACTGTTACGAAAATTGACTTCGCGAATGCTGTCAAGGCCAAAGTTGGCTTTAACCCTAGGAAAAAGAAATATTTACTAGCATCGATGATAATAACAACTATTATTAACCCTATTATTTTCCATATTTTAGAATCCCCTACCTCTTTTCTTTTTGACCTTCAAGGTATAAAAAAACCTCGGCGTTAATGTTACTGCTTAGAATAATAAACTAATAAATGTCAAAGCCAGCAAAAAGTTCCCACTTTGCTTTAAGTATGGGTACCTTGGGTTTTATTTTTAAAGAATAAAAGTAATATTGTTAAATTTAAAGTGGGTAAAAATTTGTTAATTATATCGTTAATTTAATTACCCAGTAACTAACAGGCTTTACAAAGTCTTAAAGGTAACTGATTAGGAAAATTTTAATTTGTTAGCATGAAATTTAGTTAAATGTCTTTGCTATTACTGCCAATTACACTCCTAAACCCCCTTAAGATTCAAGTTTACGTTCAAAAGAGATTAAAAATTTAACTCGGAAATTTTATTAGACGTATTTTATCAGGATAATAAGTTAGTATTACACGTGATCAACGTCCTTTCGGCTTTTCACGGCGCTAAATTCCTTAGGACCATTACAACGAAGGAAACATGAGAAGTACTAAGTGCTTTATTAATTAATAAGTACCTTAGTTTACCAAACGTACGAATTTACGATACCGGTAGTAACTTTGTTACTATGGAGTTTTAAACTAATATGACGTTAATGGGGATTTAATATGAATAAGTCGCTATAAAAGTTCACTAAAGTATCGGTAATGTTAAAATTATATACATAATTTTACAAAAGGCTTACGATATCCTTATATTGGAAATCGAAAGCTTTATAGGTTAAGAGACATATCTTTAAATAGCAGTAAAAGGTTTTAATGATACTGTTGGCCTTAACGGATTTATACCAAGTCTGCTGGTATTTAGAGCTTACCTACGTATAATAACTAAGTCACTAACCTAGTTAAGAACCCAAAAGAGTACTATAGTATATAATAAAGCACTAAATGAACTAAGGAAGGAATTGGTACGTCTCCAGGTTAATAATACATTTAATATCAAAAACAGACCTTTAATAATAAACGTGCTATTACTCCCCTTTTAAAGTAAAGTCCTTATGTAGCGCAAGTCAGGTAAGGGTAATTCGTTATATGAAATCTGAGGTATCACTAATTTAAAAGTAGTAGTTCAAACTATTAACGGCCTCATAACTTTCTGATTATATAAGTAAAATTGTATAGAAAACCCTTTAAGTTTAAAAAAGATTTTAATGTCGATAACCTCTGAGCCGAACCAATTAGTTAAAATAACCTTTTCTAGCCGATTATTAGCAAATCGATGAAACGTTAACGGCTCAGAAAACCTCCTCAAAAGAGGATATAAATTAAAGAGGAGGAAAATAGAGACTATAAGCCTGGCAAGATATATACAACAGTATAGGTATCTTATAAAAAAAGTCCGACAGAGAGCTTGCTCTTGAGTTACGTATTAAAGGTATTATCAATATACCGGGTAATTTTTGAAGGAAAGTAACCAAGTAGAAATTAACGGCCTTTTATTATAGAGGGTTATATAGTTTATGCTATTAACGTAATTTTAAGGGTAAAATATTACTATCTTTAAGTCGAGGATAGTTTATGAGATTGAAAGTAAAACTACGAACCAGCTATACAAAAACATACGGTTAATCACCTAAGGATATGGTGATGAAGGTAAGGATTAGATGCTTACTTAATTACCTACAATTCAAAAAATGAGCTAACGTTTAATTATTACCATTGCTGCTAATTTGACTTTCAGCATGAAAGGTTAGTTTATACTTCATAACCAAGATATCAAGTAAGCGTACATATAATTTACCATCGACTTTCAACAGACTAAATTGTTCACACTCCTATAAAAAATGAGGAATAAAATTCCTTCTAACAAGATAATATATTATATTAAGCCTCTATATGTATTGGCTAAGGCTAGCATCCACTGGTTTTTAACGTACCCAGTACACTTTAACAATGGGCTAGGTATAAAAACTTTAATATTTAATCCATGCCTATTAATTATAAAAGGTAAAGACTTTGGCATCGTAGTTATGTAAATTAACGATACCTTTTGCTTCAGCGATGCTAAATTTGTGACTTCAAAATAACCTGTTATCGAAAAGTTAGGCCTTTAAAAATGTAACTTAATTAAAACGTTGGTTGAGGGTATATAACATGATTTTAACGCATCTTAACTCCGTACATATAGTATCAAATCTAAAAGCAACATTTACATTAACCTATATTAAAAAGGGTAAGCTACAAGTTTAAAACATATAGACAATGTTAATCAAGTAAGAGTATAAAGATATCTAAATCAAAGGACCCGTACGGCTTATATCGTTAAGTTCTGTTGACCGAAAGTATCGTACAATCTTTCCATTATGGTAAAGGAATAGGACCCATAAAACAAAAACTTTGATAAATTAAATAAGCTGATTAAAAAGTAAGTGAATTACATGGAAAAAATAATTAATATGGTTATTATGGATTTGACGAAAGCGAAGCCAATAATCTTTACGAACGGGTCATTTACTAAGAATACTACTTTTACATTGTTAATCGGCTTCCTGATAATGTTCGTTAACAAGGATAAGTCTAAAGGGTAGTTTAAGATTATCGGAAAACCATATATACTGGATATTTGTTAAGTGTAAACGTGTAATTATAAGTGTGTTGACCTCCAAGGTTTATGGCATAATAGCAGGTTTTATTATCGGCATGGTAATCAATAGCATATTAAGGATTTTTACTAAATAGTTGAGTTTGCTACTGATACCTGTAGTGGTGTGTACCGATTTCTGAAGCCTTTACGAATACCTATCAAAACTAGTTACAACTAATGAAAAACACTTGATAATAGACTTAATAACGTTAAGGAAGGTATACAAAGCCTGAGAAATCGATAAGTATAGATAAATTAACGGTAAAGATAACCTCACCGATGTCATAACTAAGGCTACGCTTAATGACGCCTTAAAAAGATTTATGGATAGCAATACGTTGACTATACGAATCGAAGGATACGTGGATCGCCTAATACGTAATATAAAGAAACACGGTTACTACGGAAAATTGAAAAACTACTAGGGCAATGGTAACGATGACAAAAGCTTAAACTACTGGTAAAGGGTACGTAAGTGATGGCATACCTGATTTACGTAAGCCTATGGCAAAGGATTTGTATACGGGATTTGAGGAACAAAGGCCCTGGAGGGGTGGAGTAAAGGGGTTATAAGGAGCTGTAATTAAGGCTGTTTTTAGTACAGATTGATTGAAATTGATAAATTTTAGGCTTGTAGATTGAGAAAGGATTTTAAAGGTTACCACTAATTGATAGTAAGCTACACTGGCGTACGCAGGTACAAAACAAAAAGCCGCCAGTGTTGGAAGAGTATTGCAATGGTATTGCATACAATGAAGTAGGTTAACTTTACTTATAGTAAAGTTGACCGTATTTCAAGTGTATTGCTTTGTACGGACTTATCGCATTATATGTAAGTCGTGTGTAGTACGTTGCAATTCACTCTAGGATACAGCCCAAGCACTTAGCCATACAATTTATAGTGTAGACCGGCTAGCAGTCTGCTAAACCTAAAACAATACATCCACTATCTGATTACTGCAATACACCTGTTACTTCGACCAATCGAATCGATAACGTTGCAACGTCTAAGGCTTACAAACAATTAACAAGTTTAATATACTATTAAGTATAAGGGAAGGGAAAGAGTGCATCTGTTGTATTAAATATCGGTCGGTAAAGTATTCGCGTAACAAAAATTTGTTACGCAAGTGATAATTAAATTCAGCTTATCGGTTGACCAGGAAAAATGGTTCATCATTTTCGTAGCCGAGTTTTGAAAAGATTTGACAGTGTTGAAAGTTGAGGTGATAAAGAAGTACAAAAGTTTTCTTCAAGTTTTGTGAATGTAATTTACCTATTTGATTTGTATTAGTTGTTCCAAGTGGTTTTGTGTCCGAGAACAATTCAATTAGAGTTTGATTCGAGCTTTGAAATGTTTTTCACGTAATATTTATGTTGAGTTTCGCTGTTCTTACCGACGACGTTAATAATGGATAGTTAGCTATTACAAAGGTATTAGTTGAGAAACCGGTAAGTAGTTATTCCAAAAAAAAATAAAAAATAGATCGATACAAAACTGATGATATAGTTGAAAAACAATGAAATTCGATAATACATAAATCAATAACGTGTGTTATTCGTAACTTATAGTGAAGTTAATGTAGCTTCTTCGAAAACGTGTTTTTTATACTTTCTAATAAAGGTTCTACGTTCCTCTCGATTTGAGATCGTTTAGACGAAAAATAGTATTTTCAACAGATTATCCATACATCATTATATAGCGGTCATTAGGAATTTTACGAATTTTGTCTCGTCGTAAATACATGAAATAAAGTTTTTGTTGGTAGGCCTTTATCGTTACAACGTAGTCGATTCGAATCACTGTGGTCGCAGTAACTAGTGCTGCATTAAAATTGGTTTTGAAGTTTTAAGCTCTAAGTTTAGCAGACTGCTAGCCAACTTACATGCTAATTATATAGCCAAATGCTTTGGCCTGTGCTCCACTTTGAAGTGGATACTTACTACATTTTACTTACAGTCAATCCCACAAATTGCAATCAATTTGCAATAAGTACAATCAACTATAAGTATAGTTAATTTGACTTTACTGCATTAGACTGCCATTCTAACACTAGCGTTTTTTTTTGTACCTGTATGCCAACGTAACCTGCTACTCATTGGTAACAACCTCTGAAATCCCTCCTTAAGCTACCAGCTAAACCCCTGTCAATTCCGATCAATATGCACTAAAAATAACATTAATTACGACCCTTTGCTTCCTCTCTCCGAAATTTCCATTTCTTAACTCCCGTATAAAGTTTTTTGCTCTAAATCTATACGTATTACGTATTTTACCATTTTCGTACCTTTTTCCAGTAATTCAACCTATTAGCATAGCCATCACCACCTTTTCCACTGTTGCTATTAACGTTATTACCCTAGAAATCTTCAAGTTTACCGGGGCATCATTATTCCTTCAGGTTAGATGCTGGGCGGTCTATGTAGCCCTAGATTCGTACGGTTTGTTATAATCCAACCTACGATGGTAAGCCCAGTAAGTGTCAATTGGGGTTTACTATTAAGGTATAGGCGGAAGACTAGAAGTGGCTATAGTGGCCCTTTGTGCAGGACCTATGGGTATAGTCAGTTCCCAGCCCGTTACGTACCCTTGCACATACCTTATGCGGACCGCGCCCCATCCGCGCTCCGTCCACGCCCGGACTAGGCCGAGACCGGGTACTGTATATCCTCTTACATATACAGTTGCGTAACCTATAAACTTAATGGCTAATAGCTTGAGTTTATAACATTCCCCCCCTCTCCTTAAACGTTATAAGGGCCGCAGCATCTTGCTGACTAAACGTGGAACGCGGGCGGTGTCTACTCAATACGCGAGCCAAGTGCAAGCCAGACGTAGGCTGGTAACACAACTTTTCACGCGCTGTATAACGTATCGCTCCTGCTGCCGGTACCGTATAACTCATTTCTTAACGTGCCGTATGACGTATAACCTTTGTCGATTCCGCTCCGTCTGTACCTATAAATACCGCCTCCATCTTAGCCCCTAAAACCCCCCTCCTTTTCTTTATACCTCGCTAACCTCCCTTTACTCTCACCTACTACATTGTACCTCTTATAATATCCTGATTAAAACCACATGTTTCCGATTCTTATTTTAACCTCCAATTACCTATTAATGCCTCGTAACATATTAACCTTTTCCTCATTAATGTAATTAACATTTATAATAAACCTAGCCCAAATTATACCGCGGTAGACGTTTTTAGTAAAGAAGATTAACCGCTAGCTAAGGTATATCACCTTATTATATACAAATATACTGTAGTTAAATATATATTATAACCTCCCTACGTAATAGGTGATTTACGTATCTTTGGCAACAACGCAAATAAAAATAAACCTCTTTTTCTATAGGCAAAGAACATATATATATATTATATCGGTCGCCTCTTAAACTTCGCAGTACCCAGTATTTACTTCCGTATCGATTATATGTAGGGTTGTTGTATATACCAGAAGGTTGATAATAAGTAAAATTTAAAAATAACCTTACAAAAAGCCCGATCGTAAATTAACCCCTTTTCACGACATATTGAAAAGGTAAGGTTTTTTCTGGTTTCGCATAATTTACGAGCCCTATTGTGACCATTAGTAGTAACTACTGAAGACGAAAGTTATATTTCATCCCCCGTTCGTAAATGGTAAAGAGATATTCTGAATTAGAAGCCCGTTTTTATTTACGCATTTTCTGAATTGTTTGATTAGTTTAATTAGCTTCAAAATATTACTCGAATTTTTTTTTTTACCGTTTCCGTAATAACAGCTATTACCTCTTTCGTTATACGTATATAACGTTCATTTTTTCCAGATTCGTTTTTTTTCAAATTCCCTATGATTTTTTACGATTTCGTCTATATGTCAAAATTAAATTACTTCGACTAATCGTCTATTAGTACGTAATAATTTTATGCCGGTCCTTTTTAATACCCGTCATATACCTTACCATAGCTTGAGATTACATGGTTATAGTAATATAACTACGTAAATTACATATTTTATAGCTAATATAACTACGGCTTATAAAATGTAACGAACGACGTTCAATACCTAACTATAAAGGCTTTTTTTACCAGTATTTTATTTTCTAACCTTAATTAAAATCGACTCACCCGGGTCGATTGAAAACGGGCTGTTAATCGAATCCGGGCCAACCGCGTCGCCGAGGTATAAACTAATATATTATAGTTTTTAGTATCCCAACTAAATGGTTGTTCCCCCCGTCCCGCCCCGCGCTAACGGTTTTCTTCGGCTTTACCTGATACTCGTCCTGTTTAACGTTATCCATTCTCATAGGCATCGTCCAACACCCGCCTTACCTTTCGCTAGTCCCCTTCGTCAACGTTAACTAACGTCCGCCTAGCCTCACATCGCCCACCTTTAGCGGTCTTTTCTAATATCAGAAACCAATCATAATAAGATTCTGAACGTTAATGGTGCCACTACTTGTTAAACCCAAATAATAATAATGATGATAACTAAAGAAAATTAATGAGTTATAATAAAAATCGTTTTGCAGTCGAATATGTATGCGAAGAAAACGGGTAATACATATCTTACCTCACTTGTCGTATTATACTATAATAATAATACAATTTCTCCTTATTTAACAAATATTATACAATTTTCAGGGTAAAAACTATTCGTTCCATGTAAATTACTTAATATGCATCTGAAGCTCATTTCGAAATACTGGGTAATTATAAACCTATACGTGCTTTTATTTTGCCTTAAATGTATCCAGAACTATGATATACTAATAGGTTTCTCGCAATTCATATTTCGGATTATTATAAACCTTTCATTTAATCAAGATACAACAAATACCATCATGACCTATCTTTACCGCGAAAATTTCTTAAATTTCAAATTATTCGTTTACATCTTTTCTCTTATCGTTAACAACCAATACTAATCTTGAAAGAATAATAAACAAAGTCTATAAAATAAAGGGAGTCATAGCCATTTATTAGACCGAATTAACGTAAAATACAAGATATTTATCAAAAATATTTAATACTATATTCAATGGGTTCAAGTAGTGAGACCTAATATTAATTATAAAGTTCATAGCGTTTTTCATTTACGTAATTGATCTTAATTTTACGTAAACTAAATCAAGCCTAATTGCCTAATCAACACCGTTTGACCGAACTTCGTCGGCGGTTTGTTGTTATCTTTATTGATTATTGAATATATATTATCGCTGCCTAAGATAACTCGGTACCTTTGTATGAATATACTTAAAACGTAATGGTTCATTCCGTCGGATTAGTCAACAACCTAATATCCCTATTAACCTTATAGACGAAGTATATTTGGTACCGATGACCTAGTAAATTTGTATGGAACCCTGTAACCGTCGACTTTCTGTTGTTCAATATAAATTGAAAAATAAGTCAATATAATACCTAATTAAGGTACGAAAAGCCATGACGATCCGTAAGTACTTTTAATTTTTTCAATTTAAACATTTCGTACCACGATATATTTATGAATAATATGCGATTTACAAACGTTGATTAAGTTTGATTAAAAAATGAGAAATTGTTAAAAATGCGTTTACCTAATTTGAACCGCGATCGTAAATAATAAAAGCTAAAAATACATAAAATCTTTTTTATATATCCCGAAAACTATTCAAATACTTATCGGCAATTATAGACCATATAAATTCAAGATGAACAGACTTAAGAGAGCGAGCTGTGAAAACTAATAAATACCGAAAGCCGTTATTGGTAACTTTAACATTCATCATAAAGTTGACGGAAATATAAAATCAATACCAATTAAAAATAGGAAAGGGTTAAAAAAGTCTTTATCGTAAGGTACGATGAGGTTTCATATTATTACATTATGTATATATTCAATATAAGTGAAGAATATTTATGACCATCCCATTATATAGAAATTTTGTTAAAAGATTCGAAACAAAACGTTTTTACCCGGATAACCTATAGTTGAATCGTAAGTTTATTATAAGATTTTCGTTATTAATAACTTCTACCTAGGTCTCCATAATTGACTACTATAATTCAACGTATTTTTCGCATTGATATTGTGATACTTAATTTATATATAATATTTTACTTCAACCAAAAAACATTTCATATTTTCGAAAACTATTAATAGATGAATTTCGTATAACAGGTTATTCTTTAATGATTAGTTTAATAATTTCGTAAGGGTATCCAAATCGAAAAAAAGGTTATTATTCGGTGTTAACAAAACTCACGGATTTAACGTGAGCTAAACCCGTGATAGTGCTATAATTACCGGTGTCAACATATCCCCCGATGTTATCCCGGTTAGCGACCTGAACGGGTGTTGGGTTCGAGGCGATCTTGCTAATATCTATACCCCAGGATCGTATGGCTTTACCACAGAGCGTATATTATCGAGATCCAATAGCCAAGCTTCCCTCTTAACACATTCATTTATATATTCCGCCGCAATACACGTTTTTATAATGTATAGGTTTATAATTACTATATTGAATTGAGTAATAAAGATAAACTTAAAAACGTGCGGGCGGCGTTTTTTAATTTCATTTTTATTTTTCAATGTATGGGTTAGTGTATATAGGCTGGAGTTTTAGGTTACAGGCCGGTATTACAAGTAATATGGGAAAAGCAAAAGAACTTAAGCACATTTCGCCTGGCGTTTCGAAATCAAACGTGATATAGGAAAATATTCTAATACCTTGTTTTCTGGTAAGATCGTAAACAGGATACGGAAGTAATATAATTCTGAAAACAACGCTTTGAAATAAAATACCACTGCTAAAATATCTCCATTATAAATAGTATAATTATGTTTCGCATCCGTCAATTGTACAAAATAATAATCTACTAGCTGTAAAATTCCATTTTCGTCCCTTTGCGACAAGTAACCTCTTAACGTCGTTGCTGAGTAATTGGATTTCACTACTGTTAGCCAATACGGGTCTTGATATATTACAATCGAAATTGTAATTAAATAAGTTTCAACTTTTGAAATATATATTACTCCCGTTTTATCTAAACCTAACGAACTCCTTACTTGATTAGTCGGAAACTATAATTAGCGGCATCGGATAAATTAACAATAACGTCCCGATAAAAATTAGAAAAACCTCTAGAACTTCGAACCTTTCCAATAATACGTAAAAACTTTAGTTGCGCATAGCCTAAACTTTTTCGAAGTCGGCCTGGATACCTATACCAATCGTTACAATGAGACCCAGGTACTTTACTAATTTAACCACGAAATTTCACGAATTCAACTTCGAATTTAGCTAAATATTACGAAAGCATTTCAAAACCATACATAACTTCGATATATGGTTTTATTTGGTATCGGAAAAAGATTTTATGGAATTCTTCACATAAATTATGATCAATTTATTTAAAATCTCCGCTTTTTAACAACTAATATACCATTGAAACCTCATCACGTTCCCGCTAATCTAAAAGGAGTAGCCAACAACTTAAATAATCTGGAACGTATATAAAAAGTTGTTAATGTTTCCTATTTTGATGTAACTTGAACACGGTCAAAGTCGTTTAAATATCTAGTTTCGTAAGTTATGTCGCTTTCGACAACGCGCGTAAAGATTTTGTTTATTAAAAATAAGGAAAAAGTATCGTATTCGGTAATTTTATTTCATACCCAGTAATCGATACAAAACCGCTTTCATCTCCACAGCTTGAAAATTGGTAGTATTGGCGCCGCGGCTAATAAAATACTCACCGAAATCTAATCTTTATCTATTAACTGGATAACCAAATGTTTAAACTCAATAGTTTAATCTCGTAACATCGAATATAATAGTCACCATAATTATTTTGATAAGGATTTTTCCTCGTTTTGTTCAATATAAATGTAATATTCGAATTTTCCTTTATATAAAGGTAACTCTATAGCTTTATCCTTATAAAATCAGTAGCGAAAATTTGTTAATTTTAGTTCAAAACGTAATTCATCACTTTCCTTTTTGATATTAATTGGCGTTGTCACTCGCAATCTCCGCGTTATTTGCGAAACCTCATAAAAAAGCTCCTAACGATTAAGCCCACATACGTTATTCAATCCGTCAAAGACAAGTTATTCAATGAACAAAAACCGACTTTATAATACTTTGAACATCCTCCGATTCAAAACGTATTATTCCTTATCGATGACCAATCTTTTTAATTATAAATTATTAAACGACTATTGTAAACGTCTCGAATTACATGTCAAGATAGTATCCAAGGTATTTCACAAATTTCATCCCACTTTATTCCGGGAATAATATATATTAACATCGGGTTACATAATTTATTAATATTCATACGAAAATTGGCTACTTATGTAATATACGTATTTTGCAGCAACCCTAATATCGTACCCAAATTTTGAAGATATCATAGTCAAATTGACTTTTCCCTTAATTGTTATAAGAATTTTTTTGTTCATAATAAAATAATCATTATAGCTAAAATCAATTGGAATATCCAGAAAAGAGGCGTTATTTAAAAGTATAGGAATAAAAATCAATTCTTATTTATACGTATTTTCATAAAATTTAATTCTTTTTTATTCGATTTCGCAACTACATTATTTAAATTACGCACCTCTAAACGAAATTTCATTTCAAAGTCAAATTTTCCTTATCGCTGTCAATAGAAATCCTTTTTTTACATTTTCAACTTAAACCATATATACCTACGTTGAAGGTAATACCGGATGGAGTCCGTAGCTATATTCATAGTAGTTCGTCGAACCATAACGTAGGTAACGCCCCGTAACTTGCTTAACTCAGCGTTCCTTGGACGTTATTTACGTCGCTCTGCATCCTTAATCGTAGATATATTCCGAATGGGGTCGCTAAAATAATCAGCCGTGATTACCGAGACTTTTTAACGAGGATATTTAAAAGATATAAACTCCTGTTATAATTATATTTCTATTCGGCTGTAATACCTATTCGAATCCCGATAATTGTTGATTAAAGCGTCGCTTTAAATCTAAAGACTTTAATTCGTCGGCGAATTGCGGTATATTAATAAGGTTAAAATATAGTAGATCCAGCTTTCACTTATTATAATAGAATCGTCGCAAATACATGAGAATACGCGACAACGTAAGTAATTACACTTGAAGACCTAAAATAAATTTAATCCACCTGTTTAAACTAGTATTATTTTAAATTCTTAACAAAGAGTACCTACAAGTTTTGAACGCTTATAAACAATCTCTCTAACTCGACTAAAACTTTATCCGCCTGATAAGAGTCGTTGAAAACTCTTTAAATATAGTCGAAAAAATTACTTATATCGTAAATACCTTTATATACACGGCTTCGTAATACGTGATAATAGCTTACTTTCCCGACGACATATAATAAATTTATACGTGAAAAAACGTAGACTGATCTTTTTTAATTTACATCTTATTCACCTTCAGTGTAAATTCGATCGATGAACTCGTCTCCGCCTTCAACTAAGTAAATTACTCGAATTACGACTAATTGTATCGTACGTTAAAAAACCAATCTCAATTACTATTGATTCGGCTTCGAATTGGTAAATCTTAGCTACGACCTATACAAAGGCCAATATAAGGTCGATAAAAAAAGTATATTAACTCGATTATTATATATACTTTATAATAAGCCCGATATAACTTATCAAATCTTATAAGCGAAAAATATCGGACCAAATCGACCCTAAAGAAGTAGGAGGTATTTTACAAATATGGGACGCTAAATATGCGTCAAAAGCATATTATCTCCAATAAAGCTAAAGTATAAGGAAAAATTATGAATATCTGCTATCGATCGTTCTATCATAAGTTAAAATCCTTCGAGAGAAAAAAAATTAATAATGTATTATGGTCTGACCTACGATAGTAAGCAAAATATTTTCCAATTAGGGTTTACTATGAAGTTACACGCGAAAGATTAAAAAAAATATATAGTAGCTCTTGTAAAGATCCTATGGGTATGGCCAGTACCTAGCCCGTCACATACCCTCATAAGTGCCGTATGCAGACCGCGCCCGATCTACGCCCGGTTCGGGCCCGGACTAGATACTATATATCCCATTACGTGCGCAGTTACATAACTTATAGACTCAATGGCCAATGGCTTCAGTCCATAAAACGGTTAGTGTATTGCTATCTAAAACCTTTTTGAAAGCGCTATTAGGCGTATCCTTAGTTATAGCGTCGGCGGAATTATCTTTGCTATTAATTTACTAAAACTCGTCGATTTCCTGAGCAAAGTATACGTCCCTCAAAGCTATTACGTTTATAATCAAACCTTTTTTATTAGTCGTACCCATTTTCGATGGGGATTTGTAAAGGTTTCGAAAGTTTATATATATCATTATAAATATTAAAGGCAATCTTGGTTATTTAGTAATGATCCTTAATATATTGTTACTTACTACGCAAATAGTTAAGACTACTATTCATTCTTAAACATTTAAGGCCAATATGCTTTGTATTATATTCTTATACTCAAAGAATGTGAAATATTCAATATTTTGTGTAAATGTAAATTATCCTTAAATTTTTTTCCTCAAAACGAATATTACTCAAAAGCCGATTTACGATATAAGGTTAATATTATTAATACGTAACCTATTAATAAGGACAATTAATTTAGTCTTCATTAAGTTTATAGAAACCATATCAATCCCCTTTTACAAATAATATAATAACTATTAAATCCTTTTTTAACCTATTAAAATTTTCGTCTTACGGATCTTATACTCGTACGGTAATAAACAGGTTATATGATTTCTCTAGTTAGCATGACGTAACAATATATGCTGTATGGGCTGCTGACTCCAGGTATCTTTGTAATCTTACGTCGTCGGCTTTATCGATAATCGTCAAGATCATAGCCTGGCCTGTGTAATATAGGCTAATACAAGTGCCTTTTCTATCCCTATTTCTAAAAAAAATAGATTAATGACTAATTAAGGTCAATTGATGTACTTTGAACCAAAGTTTCGATTAATTTACACTTTTAAAGGCCTAATTTCTCGATAATTCGTCATTTAGCCACTATAAACCCAGTATTTTCGAGAAAAAAAATTGTCGTTAGTTCATATACCCACGATAACAAAACTCTTACCTTTCGTAATTAAAAGACACGAGTTAAACTTTAAAGTCGTCATATCTAACCGATTTTTAGAGTAAACCTAATACGTTAAAAGCTAAAAAAATGACCATTTCAACTTGTTTTCATAAAGGTTTAATATAATGTAGTAAGGTATCTGATGGAAACTAATCCATTCATTCTTTTAGTAGTTCTAACAATTGAATCCTCTAAAACTCGCTGGTAAACTACATGTATACTTACGTTATATGCCTGCTATTAAAAGTAAATGAAACGTTTCTACATGTTATTGAATTGGTAATAATTACGAAAATGAATCGAAATCAAATTTTTAAAATCATAGGCGATGAAATGAAAATCTAATCAATACCTTTATCAAAATATCTTTGAACAATTCGCCATAATTTTTCGCAAAGCAGGTTTTTAATCTTACCTTTAATATCGTAAACTATTCTCTATTAGAGGTAATATCATCTTGACCTTTAGATTACGTTAATAACACGAGTTAAATAACCCTTCTCATATAAATACTGTATTTTTTTACTTGATAGCCTTCCTCGAAAAGCTAACCCGTTGTATTAATAATGACTTTAATAGCGAATTCAAAGGTAAATTCTTTGTTCAACTCCTACTTTTAAGATACTCACGCCGTTATTTATACTATCACTGGCCTGTAATTCTTGTCGCCCTTCTCATCTTTAGTTTATATCATTCTTTTAGGAAACCGTTTATGTCGTTGATGTTTTATTAACTTATTAATATTCGGCTTGAAAGGATTATATTAAATAACACTATCGACTCGAAGGTTATCGACATGCAGAATTTTATCAATTTTTGAAAATATTCTATGCGTCTTTACCTATATAATTCTGAAAGTAATAGAGCCGTTGAAAATTTTAACCACCACATTGAAATTAGTGATATTTAAAATCTTATAGGGCTTATTACATTTAACCAACTTTCGTTTTATAAGGATTTTACTTTAAAGAGGTAATAATAACACTTTTGTCATTAACGGTCCATTCCTAATATTAAGGGCATCATTCGCCTGGCGGCGTACCAATTGCTTTCTTTATTTATTGAAAGCTTCAATTTATGCCATTTCTCGTCTTTAGGTATTAGCGACAAAACCGATTTAGTCGTTTACTTAGGTAGGCCCTAGATACTAAAAAAAAATGGTATGATTCCGTTAATACGAACAATATCGTTAAACACCTTTACCATTATTCAAAGCCGTATGGTTGAATTTATAAAGTTTGAAATTTGTAAGGTAAAAGTATGGTAAGCTGTCATTAAAATTTGTAAGCCTTTTCAACTTTATAATACCTTATTAAACCTCAATAAGATCCTATTTATACTTAATATCTATTAATTTAGTATTAGTTTCCACTTTTATCGTAATCAAGTTGGTATTGGAGTCGTAAATCCACACGTTTAGTAGCCTTAATACCGTATTAATTTACAACATATGTAATACCTTCTATATTTTCTTCGCCATAATGGTTTTAAGTTACTTCACGTCGTAAAAAGGTATAGCGAATTTCATAATATGAAGTATTGGTTTACCATCCAGGTGAAACACGTTTAAAAAAACTTTAAAGTCAAAGGTTTAATACTTTTAACGTAAATTCAAACCTAACCCGTGTTTGGAAGTGTATTAAATAGTTGTCATAAAGCTGTTTAATTATTTTTAAAACTAGTAAGTTTACATTTTCGTAACTGATCCCCTATAAAACCTTATAAAGCCTATTAATTATCAGGTGGTAAACCTTAGGTATAATTAACGAAATTATAAATTCGTTAGATTTAATACTATTACCTTTGACCTTTGGAAGTAACATTAGAAATAACACGACTTAAAGTTAAGTGAAAACCTTTTGCTACGGTTAACCTAAACCAATTTATCAGTCTTAAATTTTAACATTAACGCCGAAGTTTTTGTATATTTAAAATGAAGAAACAAGGGGGTAGGGTGTTCCAATATATGGAAAATCATAGAACCAACAACAATAGTAAGCTTTATCGATCCCAATAACGAAAGTTCTTTTTTAAAGCCAAAGTCGATCTTAACTATATTGGCATCCATATAATCAAGTTCGGTAATCGTATTCGTATCCTTTCGCAATGCGATGTATTACGAATATCCTTTCATTAAATACTGCGTTACCCCAATATTCGGTATAATACTCCAAAACACCTATTCCGATCAACTTTTTTAAATGATAAAAAGGTTCGTAAAGCCAGTGTCTTTATCATTAGATTGCTAATAGAGGTTTTTATATATTAGACGATATAAAAAGGCGAGGTCGACCACTTATTATAATACTTTTAAACTGGTATTACTATCTTTGAATCTGTTGATAGCCTTAGATTTACTTTCCTACTTTTTAACCTTCTTTACGGTAAATTTTATAGCTTATTCGACGAAATTCAAATTAAAAGTAAATGAAATTATATATAATACATCATCTTCTTCGATTTGAATTCAGCAGCAGTATATCGTATAAACCAACATAATTTTTTTACCAAATATTCAATATCTTTTAACGTCTAAATTTAATGTAAATTTACTTAGCTGACTTCAAAACATTGAAGTAAAGGAATAACATCCTCTATAAGTAACTTAGTTATGTCTTCAGGTCAAAGCTTTTCGTTCACCATACTGACAGGACCTTCCGTACTTACGGTCGATTTAAAATGCGAAAAAGGAGTCTTTTTCGTCGTTACTAAATTTTCAAGCTTAAGGGTACATACTAGTTTAGTTTAAAACTAGAGCCATTACGGTCGTTAACAAGGAACACAACTGGTCCAAAAACCCTTTATAAGTGAATATAGAGAACTATAAGGCGTATTCAAACTCTTTATAACCCATAATATATGGGCGGACCGGTTAGCGACGTATACCTTCAAAAAACCCCACATTACCGTTATTTTTCAATAAAATATCAGCCTATTAAAAATCTAATTGAGGAAGTCCATTTTACTTTCTGTCTCTTTTTTATAATCCAATATATATGATCACCAAATAATGATGCAATTGGTGTAATACTTGGTAAAATTGACATTGTATTGAAAGTAACATTAACAATATCGTACATTGCAAAAAAAGAGGAATAATTCGTTAGGTAATGAAGGTAATAGTCCTCGGTTTAACCGGTAGAGATATTAGAAAAAACCGAGTGAAAATTTGGAAATTTTACTCTTATATAGCGGTATATGTTAAAAATCGGGCGCAATGTAATATCGAAGAGGTTTTATGGCTTACTTTAATACTTCTTCTTTTATTTTTAAGTCTTGATAAACGTGGTTATTGTCGCATAACCCATATTAACTATTTGGATGCATCGAGGGATAATCGTAATATACTAGTTGTAAAGGCCCTCCATATCTCTCGACTAGTACTAGGAGAGGAACTTGTATCGGTGAGAAGGATAATTACCTTTTACCGAGTTTAAAGGGAAAAAGCCGATGTTCGTGTTTAGGTTCACCTCGGGTATAAAAATATTTATTTTTTGATTCAAGTGCTAAAACTAGACTTGTGAAGAGATATGGGGACAAAAATAGGGGTTTCCGTGAGATGGTTTATTAATAATCCTTTAAGTACTAGTGGGATTGACGAGGTGTTTACTGAATTAATTGGTAGACTTAGGAGCTTTCGGCATATAAGTTAATCAATTTTTTACGTTCAGTAACGTTCAAATGTAAATCTTAAACAAAAGCGTTTAAAGAACTTATCTGTTTTCAAGTAGGTATTTGCGAATATATGTGGATGCGTTAAGGAATTCTATCGCTAATCATTCCTTTCTTTTTACACTTATTTTTAAAAATTCATTAAGGGTTTTTATTGGAAGTGTATTCGTAAATTACGTTGTCTCAATTGCCCTTTTCTACTTTCTTTGCAGGTAGGTAACCCCCTTGTTTGCCTAATGCAATCTTTATTCTCATTTTAGCTTATATATCCGCTATCTTCCACATCGCTAGAATTCATTCGTTATATCACTTGGTAAAATCGTCGAAGGCGTTAAGTGCTTGCTAAAATCCATCAGGGTTTAAGTCCAAAATAAAGCGACCGATGTAATTAGTTAAATGATTAGGTGTATAGTCTTTTGTAGAATCGGTTAACTAGAGGTTTTCATTGTAATACCTTTCGAAGATGGCGTTGAAAGCTACAATTTCCTCCCTTTTTGGAAGGATTGATGATTATATCAATTCCAACGCGTTTTGAATTAATCGTGACGAATATTGAGAAGAAAAGGGGAAATACTTGACGTATAGGGGTAGGTTGTAGGTTTGCTATTGGAATTAGTATTTGTTGAAGGTTATGGAACTTGGTCGTTATTGCGATTTGAAATTTATAGTAGTAATACCCGTAGTAATAGTATTGAATTAGATGTTTTCCAACTCATCGACTTAGTAATCTTTAGTACTTTTAAGCGGTGAATCTCAACGGCATCAAAAGAGAAGTCAATGAATATTTCTTAGTGTTTTTAGTAGCAATACCGTTGCTACCTATAAACTGCCGCGAACACTTACACAGGCTATAATTATTCCTTACTTACGGCCGTGAATAACTACATACTATATAGGGGCCCTTCATAAAAACCTTTCTTCTACCTTACCCAAACAAGGCGTAAAAACCAAAAAGCTTTTTTTTTTCTATCTAACCAATGTGTGCTTAACCTAATAAGCACTAATGAGTGTTGGTAGGCCTTTATCGTTGCAACATAGTCAATTTGACTCACTGTGGTCGAAGTAACTGGTGGTGCATTAAATTTGGGTTTGAACTTGTAAGTTCCAAGGTGGAAAACAGCTAGCCGGCTAGAAATCTCATTTGAATGGCTAAATAATTCGGCATGTGCCTCACTTTGAAGTGGGCACCCACTGCATTGCATTTTCAATAAATCCCACAAACTGAATTCAATTTGAAGTAAGTATAATCAACTAATTGTAAGTATAGCTGGTTTTACTTTACTGCAGTATACTGCTATTCCAACAGTTTTGAATTTTTGCACGAGATTTGGTAACCGGGATGACTACATTTCAACTGGTGTAATAAAATCAAAGAAATATCTATACTTTATAAAAGACGGGTTACTATCAATGATTATAGTATTTTTGTTATTTGAAGTTAGATAATAGGAAGCAAGTGAATGACTTCAGTCGAATTTGAAGTACATAACGGCGGAACGTAAATAAGTTAAAACTTTTGCGGCGGCTCGTTTGGTAGCGGTACTCGTTTCGGGGGGAAAGGTAATACTAGGCATTATTCTACCCTCATTGAATCGTGAAGTCTTTCTCAAAAAGCTACTTGTCGAATTTTAACTACGTGTGGTAAAGATTGTACGTAGAAACTTATAAAACCACTAATAAAAGTTAAAAACCCGCTTTACGAAGCCTTTGACGTATATAATTGTTATAATTTTAGGGTGACTATTGCATTGAAACAGTTTACAAAAACTATAAATTGACATAATTTTTTCCATTAATTATTAAGAGAGATCGATCATTGAGTCAAGAGAGGATTCATTTCAAATCCGTTTGACAGCCGATAGGGGTTCAAGAAAACCCTTTCGACGATATCGTTGTCAAGTCTTCCGATTACAAACATTTTATTTACAATTAAAAAGTCGCATAATAGGGTATAACTTAATTAAGAAATACGTCTTAAATAATATAATTATGGTAATATTGAGACACGGGTGGTCGGTATGAAGCGAAATTCGTTCAATTTATATTGAAATAATAGTAAGAGGTTTGTAAATCGGATCCTAAATACTGCCGCGAAACCGTTAAACTTTATTATCTTTTACTGTTTATTTTAAAATAAATACCTCAAATCTTTCTTTCTTCAACGTGAATATCGACAGAGAAATTGAGATTACTTATACATATTATACGATTTGAGAGGAGATATATAACGTTTTGGTGATAACAGTGTTTTAGGTGTTTTCAAAATTGTCATTTATAAAAAGTTCGCGGTTTTGGGAAATAGATCAATTAATTTTAACGAGGCTAGAAAAACGCGAGTTGGGAAGCAGAGAAGTAATTGGTCACTTGGGGCGAACAAGCCGTAGTTTCCTGCTCAAAAAAGAGCAACGAAAAATATTTAGGAATTTTTTTATTCCTTAGTAATGATACGTCTATTCGAACGTAATTTTAACAATTATTATAAGGAAGTTTACAACAGAATTAGTAAATCTGATGTGATTTGTTAGTTTGATTTCTGATCGGTTATTTTGTTATTATCAAGTATTTTATGTTTTTCTGGTTCATAAGAATCGTAAACAGAAGGGTTATTATAGGAAGATTCGCGTTTTATAAATTTCAGTAGCTAATAATGCTGAAAGGCTTTGTACCGAAAATTTCGTCATTAAATTTGATAAGCTATAAGCTGCGGGATTAATACCTTATAGGGTGGAGAACTATTTATTCACTTCTTTTAAACAGGTAGACCCTTACGGTCCATTCGGAATAGTCTTTTTTTAAACAGGGTTTTCGGCTATGATTTTATTGAACTAGAATGTGTTTCGCAATAATAGAAAGTTTTAGAAATTCAAAAATAGCTTTTGACTCGAGCCTCTCATAAAATGTGACTTTTTTGAATTAGTCTTATAAAAGGGTAGGAAATTGAAAGTTAATTTCGAATCAATTATCGGTAAAAATTCTTTAAGTTCAGAAACCTTTATACCTTTAATACCGAGATATAAGCTACAAATTCCCGGATAACGTGAAATCTTTTCGGGTTCATACGTACCCCAACCTTTTCCTCAATAATTAATCCTAAGTATTTTGTTTTCTAAACGCCAAATTAGTATTTGGAGCTATGAAAGTTAAATCGAATAGTGTTTAGAGCGTTTAATACCTATTTAACTACGGTATTATGCTTGTCTAGGGTATGTTTGAAGTAAAACAAGACGTTTTAAATATAACTAGAATGAAATACCTGTATAAATAGGAGTAAAGAGTTATTTACATACCTTTAGAAAGTAACAAGTATTTCAAAACAGTCAAAAAAAGTTTATCACATATTCGAAAAAACTAATGCGGGTATAAAACAAAGTTTTCCACTCGTTATTTTCCTAAATACAGAACTTATAAAAAGAGGGTTGAAAGTCAAGTTGGGTACGCCACTTAACCTGTGGAATGTTAATAAATAATTCTTCTATAAAAAAAAAACGGTATTTGTTGGCTTTTATATTAACGTTAAGCTGTTGGTATACTAAGTAAAAGTGTAAGCTTCCTTTATGTTTCTTAGCGAAAACTACGGAGGTACTAGTTCAAAAGCTGCTCGTATGGAAGTAACCTTAATTTAATCAATTTGCTCGTGTTTTTCGCAATATTGCGAGATCTTTAAATGACATCTTGTATCATGTGTAATCAGGGTATTCCAAAGGTTGCGCCAAGTTATTGCTGTGAGAAAGAATTTCATGATCGGCTTCCAAATAGTAGAAAAGTAATTTATCTCCAAGAGTCTTATTAAATAAATATGTTGTTGGTTGGGCTTTAAACGTTGCAACGTTATCGATTCAATTGGTCGAAGTATTAGTAGTATTGCGTTGTAAGGTGGTGGATGTATTGTTCTAGGTTTGGCAGATCGCTAGCTGGTCTACACAGTAATTTGTATGGCTCATTGCTTGGTTTGTACCCTAGTATAAAGTGGGACTATACTTCACTGCACTTGTACTCAATTACAGTAAACCTGCACAAAATAATACACTCAACTTTAAATCAGTATAGTTAACTTTATTGTAAGTAAAGTTGACCTACTGCATTGCAAATACTATTATTCCAACACTAATAGCTTTATAGTTTATGGGTGCACGCCAGTGTGGTTAACTCATCTTTTCCGGTAAATGGTGAATTACAACCTCGTTAACTGGCCAGAACCATGTTAATTTTAGTTAAACTTCGTATTGAAATACTCCTATTTGTATTTAAATTAACTATAATTGCCATTAGTTACCCCACGGCATCCAAAATCCGACTTTATCAAATCCTGTAAAAAGTTCTGCCGCTACAGACCCATGTAATCCTTTACTTTAGCCGTGCCAATTAAACAAGTTACCATCGTTACTCCCCTAAAATATTTTCGGTTTGACAATATATCTCTAACCGTCGTTATGTATTTTAGGCTTACCGTGCAGCCTATTAACGTAGCTTTCCATCCGTATAGTTAGCCTATTACTATCTACAAACATTTTAAAAGCCTTATTCGGTAATACTTTGGTTATAGCATTAGAAGGATTGTATTTACCGTTTATTTATCGGAACTCTTTAATTTCCCTCCCTTTATAGGTTTCGCGGAGTGTTATCAAGTCGATTTTCGGGTGTTTTTCATCAATTGTTCCGAATTTCGAAAGGTATTCGAACAGGATCCTCGAATCGGTATAGATTACTACCGGTATTTAAGTAATCTTTAACTACCTGATAATAACGTTAAGGACTTCATATAATAATATGTCTATATTAAAGTTTATTATTATACCGCATAATTTTAAAGTCAGCATACTTCGTACAATTCTTTTATATTCAACAGATGTCCAATAAATTAGGATATTAATTATATTAAACTGGTTTTCTCTTATATTTTTATTCAATATGATTCTTAGGAAACTGATTTGTAAATATAGGTAGGTTTTATTTAAGAAAAACCTATTTATGCAAATTATTAACTTAGCCTTCGACATGTCGTTTGGGATTATATTTATTTATTCATCCAGATTCCGTATTTACTACTTAATTCTTCTATCAAGATGGTAAAATTTGTTATGTATTTAATCTTAAACTTTCGTTATGATGAAAATGTCTTAAAAGGCCCCAGTTTATCATAAAGTGGTAATATAGCTATTACAGATACTATATTTGAGATACCGGTAAGCCTTGGCTACGTTAGTTTTATCGATTATCAAAAAATGAGTACCTTGACATTTTTAACGAAAACTAAAGCCAGTATTAACACAAAATATACGTATGAGAGATAAGTTAAACTTAAATTGAATATCATTCGTTAACTTCGGTACTGGCTTGTAATTCTAAAACTTAAAGTCCTTAATCGCTTACTATTTTGATGCTATAAAGCTAGCCGTTTTGACGAAAGAGGTATAGTTAGTTTACTACCTACTAAGCCAAAGATGCTTTCTTACGTTGCTAATAAGTACGGGTTGTATATTAAAGGTTTTGTACCTAGCCGTAATTTCAAATGTAACTAGTAAGTGAAAAACCAGTAAACGCTTAATTTAACCAATCCGTATAAAGGCTCATTACATCTTGTTACCATTTTTCAAAGTTATATAGATTCTAAGTTTTGTAGTAATTCTAATAGTACGATCTGTTATAGATCTGTTACTTATTACATATAGACGTGCATAATATTTCGGTTATTAAGTGTAAACTTACCTTTGGTTTTAATTGGTCAATCTATTTTTGAAGCGACCAATAAGCGCTAACTAATCTTCGCAATCGTTATCTATCACGTCAAGATTCAGTTGTTACTTTTATAACTATATCCTTAAGCAATTAGATGTGATTTTTCATACGGCTGCCCCGTGGTTTTTCCTAACTTTGTAAATAATCTTCGATTTCAAAATTCGGAACGGTTGGGTTTTTAACGTCAAAATCGGCTTTCGTTACAAATTATTTAAATTCTTGAGTTAGTAAGCCATTAATTTCCACTCTATCGCGTTTCTTAAAAAAGGTTCACCGAAAGGCTTTATAATATTTTACGCTCGAAGCTTTAGTACTAAGTCTTTATTATCCTTCTCTTTCCTACTTACTTAAGTAGTATTATAAATACGACCCGGTGTATATTCCTCCTTTTTTACTTTCCTTGTTTTCTAGGATTGTCCGCATCGAGGGCGTTCTAATAGTTTATTGATAACGGGTAGAAAAGGCCCGTATTAGCTTTTTCGTTTGGTTTAAGGATCTTTATCGTTAGTAGCTTTAGTGTAAGGCTTAAACTGAGTGATACGAAAAGATATAGAACCATTAGTAGTTTTAATAATTACCTCAAAGTTATCAATACTTAAGATTTTGTATAAGCCATTTTATTTACCAGGCTTCCGCTATATAAGGACTTTAATCCATAATGGCAAAGTCAGTACGTATATTATTATAAGGGCGTTTCTTGTGTTAAGGGCGTCGTTAACCTGGCAACGTGTTTGTTCCTTCTATAGTTCTTTTAAAGCTTAGTGTTATGACACGAACTGCAGTTGGATCCTCTGACGCTGCATGTTCCCCACTACGCTTACAAAGCACATTTCCCATGTACGGCACGGCAATTGGACAACGGATGACTCAGCAAAAGTCACGTGACCTGGATCACTTGGATCACCTGGATCACCGGCTCACTTGGATCACTTGGATCACCACCAGTGATCCCGCAAACCTCATACTGGAGCACCCCCAGTATGGGTACCAACTGAAGGAACTAGATATAAGGACATGGTCATCACCACCTTAGATAGCTTCATTAGATAGTTCTTCAGTTGTCAATCTAAGTATTCAGTCTACACACCTGAATAGCCTAACGGCTTCTGATCATCACTCGAACACAGTCTTGATATTGCACCTTTGTTACCTCTGCTACCTTACTGCTAACATAAACCCTCTGAACACCTTCTACATACTCACGGGTATTTAGTGTGATCATTACACTTAGTCGTAAGTTAAAGCCGGCTTTTAGGTACTTGTTAATAGCAGAAATTTACCCGTTAAACTTGGGTATTTTTTAAAGACCAGGAGCGTTGGCACAAGGCTATTAGGGCCTATAGTATTCTTCAAGCCAGTTACCTCTATTTAAAGGCGTGCTTCTGGATCCGTAAAGTTTTCAATTTTCAATGTAAAGATGTTATACGTTCGGCGAAGTAAGGTGTACACCCTTTCGACTTTCCTAATACTCTAATAAGACTTTATAGGCACCTATTTACACTAGGATACCCATTTTGTCAGTATCATTCTTAAACTCCGCCGCTGTAAAATTGGTACCTGTATCGTAGACGACAACGTCGGATGGTTCCAGGTACGTATCAATTTATAGAAGTTTTAGTTTTTCCTACGTATCCTTTGCCGAAATGGACTTTAGAAACTTAGCTTCGTAAAAAAGGGTTACAGAGTTAAATATGTAAAGAATAGGCTTTTTATCCAAGTAAGATATATTGAAAAAAACCATGTAATTGAAATCATTTTCGTCTTTTGATGTAAATTTAAATCTTTGGGGGGCTTAAGTATTCGTTCAGTAGTAATAGAAAAACTTTTTAATAGCCTCTAGTTTCAAGTATTCATACCTTTGTTCCCTGTAAATTTGAAGACTTTGTATAGCCTGTTAATATTTAGGTGTTTGAAGCGTCGGTGTAATTAACGTATTTGCGGCTTCATTAAGTTTAATAACACTTCTTTAGGGCCTTAAAGATGAAACTATAAGTACCACTTCTTAAAGGTGAGAGAAAACTTTTAGTGGTTTTTAACTAGCTCGTCGGAGTTAACGTTAACGTTAACGCTAAGAGTCTTTATATCCTTGAACTAAATAATGAAAGAGGTAAGGTACTTAAGTATATAGAACGTAATTGATTCTGAAATAATTTAAATTACTGTTATTCTTAGTAATAATTGTAATTCATCTAATTCGAAACTAAGTTTTACTTGACCAATATCGTAACAATTATTCTTAAGAGCTATAATGCTTTCCCTCGGTAATATCTGGTACTATAAATATCCTTTCATCAACTACCTTATTACCCCTATATCTGGCATAATACCTTAAAACGTATGTTTTGCGTAACGATTATGGAGGTTAAAGTTATATAATAGGTTAGGTACTTAATCAGGGCAAAGATAAGGTTCTTTAACACTTAAGCGGTATAAAACAGCGTGGTCAGCTAGTTATTAAGTCGCTCGGAAAATATTATTTTCTTACCACTTCATTTACTTAGGGGTATTGTTGCCGTTAATAGGCTAGTTGCCCTCGAAATCTTAGATTTAATCTAGGGATTCCCGTTTAGAAATAGTAAGGTACTAAATATAGTATATCACCTTTCTGTCATTTCGCTCAGATAAGGGGTAACTATTTCATTCATAATTAGACTTACTATTATGACGATAGTACTTAAAGTTAACAGGTACACATCAATCTTAACTCCATTAACGTCAGAATAGCTATTACCTTCATTCTATAGTTAATAGGCCGAATCTTAGGCGTTAAAAGCATCTGTAGCCATATTTACGGTCGATGTAATTAATCACTGTAAGGTTTTTTTTATTTACATTAAAAAGGTTACTCACCAAGGGATATAAATCAAGCGATTTTGGTATTCGCGTTCTTAAAATTATAAGCAAAAAGTGTACCTGGTTAAGAAATCTTTCGCACGTGGTATCTAGTCGTTATAAGGTGTATTCGAATTCAATAACGCCTGTAATTACTACCCGTACCTATTAGCAAAGTGTGGCTTCGCTAATGTAAGTTTTCTCTATTACTAATTAACATAATTACAACTTAATAAGTATTTAATTAAGTACATTTATTAGTATTTCCCCTTTTTTTCTCCGCCATTATTGTGATCTATCGTATAGTAGTCTAATCTATGTGGTATTATGTAAGGTGGACATCATATTCGAAGTAGCTCTTCATACTATTATAGACTTCGGGAAAGGTAGTTTTTCGGGTTAGAAAGGTTATATAATAGTTCTTATTGTACCCTGTAAGGATTCCGGGAAACATTAAGTTAAAACTAGAGGAGAGAATTTCAATTTATTTACAAATATTTTAAAAAAAAAAGTATTATATTCGTATCGAAAAGTTCATAAGGTTTTCCGTCATACTTTTTTACGTTGTTCCATATTTTATCGAATTCCGTAAAGAGTTCATAGTTAATATTAACTATCTTAATAGATCTTAGGGTCAATTAGCGATAGTTATCATAGTTTTCATTAGTAATGTTTCCTAACTGTACAAGTCTTAACGCCGCTAACATATGGTGGTAAGGATAATTTCCAGTCGCCTAGCCCTAGTAGTAAAGTCCTGTGGTAAGACCTATAGTGGGCTGTCGTATAAAGACAAACCTACCGTAGGAATATTCTCAAGGGGATTAGCAACTCTAATTAAAAATTTAAAAGGTTAAAGTGACCTAAAGGTTTTAAAAAGCTTAACGATCTTGATTAATTAACTAGTATGAAGAGCCAACATTAGTCCTTCTGGCTGCGTAGGTAGCCACTACTTTACGTGCCCTACCGCCATTAAAAACCTACTCCGCGCTTCCGCATAAAAGTATTTGGCTGCCGCGCAAGTTAACAGGTTCCTTATTGTTAGCGCGTAAAAAAGCTTTACTTTACTAGGGGTAAATGAGAGGTTTCCTGACACATGTATGAGGTTGTTAGAACTTTTCAATGCTTTATCACTTAGAGTGTGAATCTTAAGGGAATTCTTCAAGCTAAGCGAGGTCGAATAGTGCTTACGTCAACTTTATAACACCCTATACTTAAACGTAAATCCCTCGTCCCTTAAGGTTTTACTTAAGCCTCGATTTAACCCTATTTTGTATTGCCTTCCACATGTTAATGGTCTAGTCGTCGAAGAAGTCGCTATATTTACGAAAAGAACAATCAGGATTTTCGTTGTTGTTATGCTTAATGATATAGTATTCAACAAAGTTGGTAAAGTACTTTTCCGTTAAATTTTTATCGACATCTTACACGTCAAAATCTTCGTCTTAGTACTTAGTAAAGGCAATTTTGAGGGCATTAATTATCTTGATTAATTCTTAGGAAGGTGCCATCTTAAATGTTTAGTTTATATAAGATTTAGTGTGTGTAAGACTTGGTATTTTAGCGTAAGGTCGCGTGAGAACTTGGCGGTTTGGTGCGGAGTCGCGTGACGTGGCTTTTTCGGCGCGACTTGGAGACTTTTGATGTTTTCACTTAGAGAATCGAACCTAACTATTAAATTGGCGTAGGGAAAGTGAAAATAGTGAATTAGGAGCAAAGGTTTAGTGTATAGAGTAAGGTCAAAAATCGTTTGTTATTATTAGTAGAGTGAGAAGGTTATTTATTATTTTTGGTTGTTAGACTTTGTTGTTTTTATAGTAGTAGCACCCGTAATAGTATTAACTTAGTCGTTTACCAATTAACCGTACTTTAAGACGTTTAACAGTCGATGTCAACGTCTTTAAGAAAAATCTGGTAAGGATTTCTTAGTATTTTCAATAGGGATACCATCGCTTACTTTCATATGGTTATTTTGAACTGATGTAACCCAAAAGTCCTCTCTGTTTTCCAACAGTTTTGGATTGGCGTATTACTACTAAAGGACCTTTGTAAGATCTTTTCCTCTACCTTAACTGCCGTTATATCCGTAAAGCGTAACCGGAAAGTAGCTTCGTTGCTTAGTTAGCTTATTTGTGCTTAACCTAATAAGCACTAATTAGTATTGATAGAGCTTTGGACGTTACAACGTTATCGATTCGACTGGTCGAAATAATAGTAGTATTGCGCTGTTAAGTAGTATATGTATTTTTTAAGGTTTGGCAGACCGCTAGCCGATCTGCGAAGGAACTTGTATGGACTATTGCTTGTTCTATACCCTAGTGTGAAATGGAGACATACTGAACTTGACTTGCAGTCAATTACAGTAAGCCCTCACAAAACAATACACTTAACTTGCAGTTGGTATAGTTAACTTTACTATAAAACAAAGTTGATCTACTAAACTGCAAATACTACTATTCGAACATACATGTATTTTTTTCAAAAAAAGCCTTAAGTTGACTATTGATGGTGATAGAATATTCCGAGGTTAGTATTCTATTTATATCCTTTCATAGACATATATATGAGCTAGGTGGTAATAATCTAGGTTTTACTTGTTTTTTGAAGTATTACACGAAAATTCGAAGCATTTAAGCCCTTAAATAACTTTTTTTTAAATGAAAACCCAGATTTCCATATATAGTGAGTGGCTAGTAGTCCGTCCTAGGAGGAACCAAAAATTGAGAGTAATGTAAATCACTTTTTCGCACTTCATTAAAGTTTTGTGCTAAATAACGTGATATTATAAATATAGAATAATATATCGTTCAATATAGGATTTATACCTATCAAAATCGACGTTCAAATAAGTTATAAAAGAGATAAGCTGTAACTCGGTAGTGGTTGTGTGCTTGGTAGCTTCGTTAAGTCGTTAAGGTAAAATAGTGATATGCAGTTATTTCAATCGGCGGGTAATTTACTTATTAATAACGTTATAACATTTTAAACTAATTTTTATTCAAGCGTTCATAAAACGAATATATTTATTAATGAAGTTTATTATAAACACGAGATTATTTATGAGGAATCAATAATTAATCTTTTTTAATTTAATTTTCGAATTTTTTTTTGTATGCGATTAAATATAAGAATTTCTCTTTTTCCTTACAACAGTCGATAAGGTTGTTGATGATAATAAGATAAACAATTGTATGGGATTCAGTGCCGGGGTTTCTTGGGCGTTAAATGGAATTCATGAGATAAGTAAGGATTCGATAGTTATTCGCGCTGTATGGTAAGTATAAGCCGTATTTTTTGACCAAAAAGTTCTAGTCAAGTAATTTAGATCACGTGTTATTTAACACTGGTTTGTAAATCGTTTACAACTGTTATAATAATATCTATTTTACTTTAGAGCGTGAGTATATTATCTCCATTAATCTCATCGCAGGTGTTATCATAGTTCTTATTATTGTTAGTATAACTTACGTTAGTATATTTGTATTGGGCGCAAAGCTTGTAAAATAGTTTTTCAATGAGTTAAGCTCGGCCGACTGAATTCTTGTCTTGCTCTAGTTTATCAGAAAGGAATAGCTCGGTAATAATATTATCAGTTACATATATGTCCAGGATACGAAATATCACGTCAGAAGTGAAAAATATATCATGGGTTATGGTTAATAAACTTTTATAAAACGATAGAAATAGGTGAAAGCGTTTATAATCGTCTTGTTTTCAGTTTGTCCGCCGAATTATAACGTTCTATATCGTATGAGAATCGAAGTAATAGGCGTAAAATCTAGTTTCAACGACGTTAAGTTCGTTATTACTGCCGTTGTTAGCAGCACTTTATCTGTGGGGAAGATAAGTCCCACCATTTCCCTTCCAAGGAAAGGTATAATAAATCCAAGTGCAAAGCCAAATCAAATTTGATATTGAAAGAAAACAAAATTAGGTCACTGCTATTATATAGCCCAAATATTTATATCTCAATACAATAATAAAGATCATAGCTGATGTGATTAGACAGCTAGTCAGTGGATGGTTAAATTTATAGACAGATGCCCTTTACTTGTCTGTACTTACCAGATGGTAAATAAAGTAGCCAGTTATTGTCTTAAACAACCAACTATAACTTTTGTTGATAGGCCTTGCCAATGAGGTGCCTTTAGACGTTGCAACGTTGTTGATTCAAATGGTGCTCAAGGTAACAGTAGTATTGTGTGGTCAAGTGATACATGCATTGTTCTGGTTTTAGCAGACCGTTAGCCGGTTTGCACATTAATTTATATGTTTAATTTATTAATTCATGACCAATTTTCTATTGTTTATGTACTGTACTAAACCTTACAGTTAATATTATTAACCCATAAAACAACATACTCAAATTATAATTAATATTGTCAACTTAGTTAATAGTATAGATAACTGTCAGTATTGCAATTAATACTATTACAACATTAACTATTTTTATTTTTGTTTGCATACGTCAGTTGGGTCAATTGTTTAGTTCCGGTAGCCTCTAAAGTATTTCCTCATTAACCGGCTGAACCCTTGTTTATCTCGCACTGAAATTAACTTCAATAATTTCCCTTCGCTCCATAGTTTCAAGTTTCGACTTTATCAAATCTCGTGCATAGATCTTTTGCTTTAAACATGTATAAACCTCTAACTTAACCATAACAGTTAATTGAGTTAGCCTCAATTCCCTGGCAGGCTTCTAATTTACTAAGGTTCCCCTACTTTTGTCTTTATTTGTCTTCATGTAATTTGAATTTACCAGGTGGTATTTTTACGTAGTCTAAAATATGCAAAGTCAACTTGTTGTTCTTCATAAACCTTTCCAGAGCCTTATTCGGTTTCGACTTCATTTTAAAGTTTAACTGGTTGGTTTTTCCATGAATCTATTCGAACTTTTCTATTTCTTCATTTTTGTAAGTTTTGCGAAGTGTTACCACGATAATTAATAGAAATATGTTCCTAGTTGTCCTTCTTTTTGAAGGGGATTCGAATCTATTTTTTGGTTCCACAAATCATGATCGAAATAAGTGTAATTTTGATATACTTTGGAACGATATTTAGGGATTTCCATATCGTTATATCTATGATGCTGCAGGAAATTATATTGAAAATTTCTGAAGACAATAGGCTTTATGTACTCATTTTATAATTGACGGAGGTTTCATGTATTAACTTTCTAATAAATTTAAACAAATATTTCGGTAATTCATTCTAATTAACAATATTTATGAGGAATCTATTTTGTATCAACAACCTAATATTATTGATAAACACGGTGTTTCTAAAAAAAAAAAGATCCTAGCTTATACCAAGTCAATCAATTCTATATAAATTCTATGATTCAAGTTTTTCCTTTGTCAATCCATCCTCTTATTTTGTTAATCGTAGTTTTTGTTTATAGGGGTTTGATCTTATTCATTAATCGAAAGATCGTACAATGTTTGTAGCTAGCAAATGGTCACAATATAGTTATTATGAACGCGTTGTTTAAGATACCTTTGAGTTGTCACCACATTAGTCCTATATATTATAGCGAAGCTAACACCTTATTATTTTCAATGCAAACTAAGGTAAATTTAAATATATTTAACACTATGTTTATGGATTAACGATCCATTAAAATTAAAATATTTGCTTTTTGCTAAAATAGAGATTGGTTCATAATTCTCAAACTTTAACTTTTGAATCGACTTTTATTCCCATATTTTCAAGTGAATGATTCCTCCGAAAAAATTATCGTTAATTTACATACCTATCAAGCTGAAATTTTCATTCTACGTAATTAATAAATAAAAGTCGTAGATTGAACGTTTAATACAAAGTTTCGATTTAAAGTGCGATTATTAGGTTAGGAACTAATTAAAAAAATCCAATCCTTATAGTAATTTAATACACCATATTACTGTGTTCAGTACGTATTTTTCACGTATTCCTTACCATAATTCCAATAAAACGATTATTTATAAATTAGTAATTAAATGTGTGTAAGCCTATATGATATCATTGCTTTTAAGCGTGAATTTCGGATTAGTCTTAATTAACCAATTTATTCTTAATGCACCCAATAATCAATAATTAACATTTTGAATCCATAGTGATTGCATAAGGATTGAAGTTTTGTTTCATTACAATGTTTTTAAACAATTAAGCGAAACTTTTTTTACGTTCTTTTCGTAGTTTTATCTTTAACCTTATAAAGAATTCTATAATTCAAGTTCGTAACATTTAGGTTTTGAATTTGAAGGGACTAAGCCAGAGCTGTAGCTTAAGGCGGTGAGATACTGTTTATTATCCTTAATGAAGAGAAAGAGGACGAAACTTTTGTTAAGGATATGTTATAGATTAAAGAAATGTAGTTCTCTGGTCATGTGACAGAATTACTTAAAAGTATTGTAAAAACATGGCAAATACTAGAGTTAGATCTCTAGTAACTACTAGACTAGACAACAGCTTATAATATTAGCTTTGCCTTACCCTTGTCCCTATAGCCCGCCCCACCCCCTCCCCCCCTTTTCTTTCTTTTTTTTGTACATTAGTAAGATATCTTAATTTACGTGGGTTTAGCCGCTTACTACTGCCGCTGAACCCAACTAGGTTAACGTGCATATTGCTTCCGCTAGATATTTTAACCAACGTAGGTTAAAATTTCACCATTTGAACTTAAACTATATAGATTAAGTTGACCATTACCACCGAGAGTCATCTTAATTAACAGGAGTTAACCCGCCGACTACTTTCGCTTAACCGATATAATTTAACTTATCCACTATTACTACAAGTTAACATAATTTAACTTACCTACTATTACCACCAGAACACGTAGGTTCATTTACATATTTCTTATGAACCGTAAAAGACGGCTTTTACAAGGTCTGGTGACCGGAAAAAATGAAATTAAATTAAACTCGTTAGCGGGCTGGGCTGGAAAGCCCTTCGTTGGTCTTAACCAAGCTGTAACGGAATTTGAAGAGCTCGAGAACAATTCCCAATTCGGATATATATAACCCACTTATTTTACTAAAACCTTTTGCTCTAAGGAATTGTTCATACTGGAACGTTTTACGTAAGGTTAATTTTGGGCTCGCAAAATACCCTCGATATGAATTTTAGGCTCTGTTTCTCTATTATTAATAATAACGTCGATAATGGGCAATTAATAGTAGCGGACTGATTAGCTCGGAAATGGGTATAAAACGGCTCGAAACAATTAATCGACGTGAAATAAAGGTTGTTCTCCATTCAACATATGAAATTCAATAATGTTGGAATAGACGATACGTATAATATTATATCTATTATGAAGTTAACATAATATTTTGTAGAACTAGTTGGGTTGATAGTTATTCAAAAAAAGTCAAACGTTATCTCTGACCCGAAATAGTTTTGGAGGGAACTTTGTTTACTTATCAACTCCTTTATACTTAATTATATAATAGTTATTACGGTTTGTACGACTTTGGTAATATCTCGAGTACGATAGACAATGGTTTCAGCCCTTATATGTAATTTCGGAGCTGAAAGTAGTAAACGTTGAACAAGTTATATAATGTTAACATGATACTAGTATACTATAAAGAACGAGTTAATATTAATGATGATAATATCTTTGTTTTTTTAATGACAATGTGTATTCAAGTAATCAATGGTTTTAATCGATTTAGGTGTACATAATGAAAAATTATAAGTACGTTAAAACTTTTATTAGAATATTTGGAAATATCATTCATTTTTGGGTAAAATACGGTATTAAAACGTTCTTCTTCCCCCATTAAGTCGTAAAAAGATTCCAAATTCTATTAGTCCAATTCGAACCTCGATATCTAATAACAACGCGAGTAAAAACCCGTAAAATCGCTAATAATAATTTGAAAACAATTCTGCAAATTTTTCGATGTTTATAATATCTATTACTTTTACGTCACAACTTTAGTTCAACAATTAAAAATAATCATTAGGTAAAGTGTATTAAAGGCTCGTTTGTAAGGGAATTCAATTATAAAATCGATTCAAAACTCGATTCAAAACTGTTCGTGAACTAATAAGGGTTTAAAAAGTCTTTTCCAACGGTTTCGCCAATAGTTTATTCGTTTATCAATGTCTCAATTCCAGGGAAAAAGTTGGACCGCACGGTATTACCCGGGTCTGAAGTATATTCTAATGGAAATAAAGATAGTAACGTTGCGACATAATTAGTCGGTAGAATGTGAATCGTGTGTAATTTCAATAAATGTAATATTAAATAGTTAGGAAAAAAAATATGAATAAAGTTACGGAATCTTAAAGTATTATTATAGTTTATTGAACTTCACGATATATAACCTTTAAATATTGAGTTGTCGTTCATACTAATACAGATAATGAATCTCCGGTTATTTATACGAACCACGTAAATCAAAGAGAAATAAGTGGAGTCTTGGGTAATAACGGCGTTTAAATTATTTCAAAAGTTAACATTAGTAAAAGGTTCATTATCCTTAGGGTTCAACTAGGTAAGGACAATAATCTGGGTAATTTATATACGTAGAAGCGACTTAAAAATACTTATTAAAGATATAGGAGCTATAATTTGTAACTCAAATTGCGTAGATCAAAAAAGCATTTAAAAACATTATGGTCTTGTCGAAACAATACGTCGGGTCACATATAATTAACCTTTCATTATAAATTATCTTAAATCGGAATCATGCACGTCGTTCTGACCAGTAAATCTATAGTTTTTAGAGTCATCAGATAGTTATAAAATATTGAAAAATATAATAATCCGTAAAAATAATGGAAAAAACGATCCTTACCCTGAAATTCCATATTTCATATGTATAAATTACTTATAATTCTTTGTAAATTCCTCAAATAAGTTTGGTTATTATAATCAATTGGTAAACAAACGATGAAGGTCATACATTATTAGGTATGGTACCATAATCGTCAGATTAACTAAATATGTTCCTAAAATATAACCGGAACAATGAACCTTCCAAAAAACTTCCCAGTTAAGATCCTATTGGGCTAAAATTCATTTTAAAAACAGAAAGCTAAAGTTACTCGGAAAGGCTCTTTATTCCAGCTAATTATAAAACCCGACACCTCTTCTAGGTGAACGAATTAAGTGGTCAACGATGATGAAGTTATTTAGAACACATTTCCAGTGAAAGTTAAGAAAGCCAACTAAACTCCGCACCTCTAATATCAACGTAAAAGCCACTCATTCACGGATAGCACGCAATTTCTCCGAATTTATACGTATTCCGATTCCTGTTTCGATAATGCATCTCAAATACTTAATCTTTTAAACGTAAAATTTGAGCTTATATATATTAATGTTTGAGAAAACGGCGTTTAAAACGTTTAATAACTGGTCAATCTTAACATTGTAGTCGTTCAAAACACTATTACAAAATGCTAAAATTTGGTTGAGGGAAAAGAAGTAAAAAAGGTTGAAAAAAGAGCGCAACAAATTAATAATATATCGTTAAAATGTACCCGGTATACCGGAAGAACCGGAAATAGTAAGCGGTTATTCAAAAAATCCCAGATATATACAGAATCCGGTCTTTAACTCGTCGCCTTCTTTAATAGGTAGCTTACAAAAGACTACTTTAATATCAAATTTGTTAAATAATTTAATTCGTAAAATATTCGTGAATATTTACTTAATGAGGAGTAAAGCATAGCGGTAGGCCTTATTAATAACGTTGAGCCTACAGTAATTGACACAGAAACGTAAACCACCTCCGAGGGTTTTAAATGAAAAATATGGGAGCGCCTATTGACAAGTTACTCGCGCGAATATAGCCTCAATCAAACAACTAGGTTAAAGCTTTCCGCAATACATAGAGATCTTTTCGTAACATGCTATACGTCGGCCCCCAAGGGAATTCCAAAAGATAATACTAATTATCGTTTTAAATGATAATTTCTTAAATGTTTTCAGAGTAGTAAAGACGCAGCTTGTTTCCCAAAGCCTTATATAATATAGGAGCGAACCCTTGAAAGATATCGTGTAGATTGTCGTTAACGGAAATAGATAGTTTTCGGGTTAATGTTGTATTAATGTTTTCGAAGGAAATGGTAATAAAATAGGTAATATTAACTTGTCTTTTTCTAAACTTACAAAGTATAATACAAAAAGTGGTGACACTGACACCTTTAAATTTCTTTTATACCTGCATAAAACACGTTCCCATACGACATATTCACCCGCGTATCTCAAAAGCAATACCTATATTAAAATGATGTGAATCACCTGCACGAACTTTATCCAAAGTTGGGTTGAAACAACTTCGTATTACAAATAAGAAATAATATGGGTCTAAAGTCGATACTGGTACCTATCAAGGTTAATATACAAATCAATTATTAAAAAAAACCGTAAACCAATCCCAGGTATATAACGAATAACTTTACCGAGTCATCAAGGTAGGATAAGAACATACGAAAAATTTAATCGATTTATACATGATTTACACATCGTGTTATGATATGTATAATTAAAATTTCTTGAAACATTACCAAATTGAATAAAATTACGAATTCAGTTTATTTTTAATGAAAAATCATTTAAGAGTTTGTGATAAATTACCGGGTAGAATTGAAATCCCTCAAAATTTTCATACGCAATTATATTTAAGTGTCAAGTTTTTCTCTTTTTAAATTGGATCAAATAGTTGGTTAAGGTAATGTTAACATCTATATTAACCTTAATAACACAAATTCTTGGACATTACCCGGGATCCAATAAATAGGTACAAGTACAATAACTATTCGCGTCACATTAAAAATATAAGTTAATGTTTTAATAACGGCAGGGTTCATAGTAGTTAGCCCAGGTGATGCGTTTTTTGATATTAGTTCGAAAACCGTTTACGTCGGTTATAATAAAATTTTCCTAATTTTAGCGAAAGGATACATCGCTGTTGCCATTTCTATTACAAGTTATACTGACCCTACCAGTATTAATAACGTAATTAACGCTACCAAATCCAGTATAGAAGTAATAAATTTATGCATTTATAAATTAGATACGTTTGATATACTCTTAATGAACCACGGGTAGATGAAGGGGAAATAATATATAAATAAGTATATGATTTATAACTTTTTTCAAAAATAACGAGTTTAGCGATGGAATTATAAGATACATCGCCAACTATCGCAAATGAGGCTTTCTAAACGTTAAGAAAAGAGTAGAATTGTTCGCGAGCCCAATATTCTAAATTCGACAGTAGGGCTATAACGACTTTTTTCGTCTTCGAATTGTCAAAATATACCTAAAGCATTGCTATAAAAAAGTCAGGATTACTATTACCGCTGTCGTCATTGTAAACGTAATAATTTTCCATCACAGTTTTCGAAGAGATTTCTAATTATTCAAAAATGGTATAAAAGTAACTTTTTTATATTGATAATCTTTCAATTTTTATATAGATTATGTTACATTGTAGTATTTCATGTTATAAAACGTAGTTTATTGAAAACCTCACCGGTTTGTTGAAAGGTTTACATTTAATTTATTAACGGTCGGCTTTATTAGTTAAATAGTTAATATTGAAGTTGGAGTTGGAGAAATCCGGATCGTTGTTATCATCGACGAAGTTCTTAGTAAATGGTGGCATGATAATCACGCCGTTAGTATTAAATAGTCAAATCATTGTATTACGTTATTAGGGTGTTTTGAAGATAGTTTCTCATATTTGTGTCCAGAAACTATTTTAAAGCTCAATGGTCTAAGTTCTAAAAGTCGAAAAATATGGCTTGAATCCATAACTGTTTACAAACAGCTGAAATACCGTCAAAAAAAAAACCAATAATAATATGAAAAGGGATGAAGTAAAAGCGGTCGTTTAAGGCGCTCGAATACTATCTATCTTCGATAAAAAGGAAGAGAAAGAAACCTCTACTAAGGAGATACTATAGGCTATAAAAAGGGGGTGACCCGGTCACGTGACAAGACGACTCCAGAGCATCGTAAAAGCATGGCAACCACCAGAGCTAGATCTCTAGTGAGTACTAGTTCAGGTACCAGCCTCTAATATTGAAGGTTCAAGTTACGTTTTGGTACAAATTATATAACTTTTTGGGTAAAAATGTCATTATTCCCAACTTCATCAATTTTTTAAAAGTTATTGACCGAAATTTTAGTAATATTTTGTATGTAAAGCTTAACAATTAAATTTTCATTCTAATTTTCTTTCCTGTGAACCTCAGTAGCATTATGCATTCGTCCCGGTATATATTTCTTATTCTTTTTGGTTGTAGGCCACACTATAGACATTCTACTGGCTTATCAATTATAGGAGTGGATTGATTATATTCGTGGATATGCTTGGTATAAATTTTTTTAGTATTCTCGTTATTGTTGGTCTCTCTAATGGAAGATTTAACCTAAGATATGAGAAGAGTCGTAAATCCGTTAACAGTTTCAATAACTATTTCAGGGTTGATGATACTCCAAATATTCAATAGGCCATCTCATTTGCCTGGTTTTCTTTACACTAAGACTTCGCTTTACAACGGTGAAAACAATACTTTAATCGTCGTAACGTCGTTCCTAGTGTTAAAGAAATTATTGAATTAACGCCTTTCCAATTACTTCCGTAAATCCTTTATATTCATCCGTACATTATAACATTTTCTGAGATACCTAATTGTAATGAATATACACTCGTTAAATGATGATATACTTTAAGAACCAATAACGTTAGCATTAATTCCTTAAAACCAATACTATTATTCAAGCCCTTCAACGTTATCTAAAATCTGGATTATTAATTTGTAAAGCTTCTAATCTTCTAAAAAATCATTTTATACGCCTTGCAACATAGTATATATATTCTTTTAATCTTTCCAAAACTGAACAAAAATTAATATGTACTTATTGATATTAAATCCTGATTATGTTAACATCCACCCAAAACTTCGACACTATAGAATTAGTATTAATATTATGAACAAAGACGTTTGGTGGGTCTAAGTCCGTATCTATCTACAATAGTTTTCACGTGCTTCACGTAACCTTCACCGGCGGGAAGTCAAGGAATTTAATGTTGGAAAAAAAGTTATAAAGTCTATAACATGGAAAATAGGTATATTGTTGAAGTAAATCACGTTAACAAAGATTTTATAATTGAAAGTATCATCGTTTCTTATTGTAAACTTAAATGTTCCTGGTGTTTAGACATATGTTTGGTAATGATAGAAAAGCGTTTCAATAGTCTTAAAAATAAGGTATTACACATTTTCATATCTCATAGATTTGATGACTTTATATAATTTGTCGACATCTATGTAATTTAAGCTTCGGTGTAATTAACTTATTTCTGGCTTCGTTATATTTAATAATATTTTCTTGAGCTTTTGAAGGTAAAACCCAAGATACCTTCACTGAAAAGCGAAATAAAACCCGCGAACGTTTTTAACTAATTCGTCAACATTAACGTCAACGTTGACGCCTTTGAATATAAGAAGAATAAAGTAGTGCACTAAAAAATATCGAATGTTATCAGCCCAACGAGTATTTATACAATCGTTAATCGTAATAAATATATTTATTCGCCTAGAACGAATTTAATTGTGTTTTTACTAGCGTTCTAACAATCAATATTCGTAGCAATAAATTTTTCTTATTGTCATACCAGATATTTCGAATAGCCTCTTATTAAAGTTCTTCTCATCTTTCTGTTTGGCATAATACCTTAAAACGTTTGGTTTGCATAATCATCGTGAATGTTAAAGATATGAAATGGGTTAAATACTTGACCTTTGAGGTAAATATAAAGGTTATCACCAGTTAAATAGTATAAGAAGGCGTAGTTGGTTAGTTATAGTAATATTTTAAAAATGATATTTTATATCAAGTAAATTACTTCGGTATATCATCATCATTAATATCTTTTTTACTTTCACAATTTCGATGTAGTTTAATTCATGTTATTCGAAAGCAATGATTCATTCGATGTAATATACTACGTATTTTTTATAGCGTTTGGAAAAAGAATGGAGAATTAATTCATAACCGGATTTATTACGAATTTAATATCTTTTACCTTTATCACAACAATATTGACTAAAATTAATAGTTCCGCCAAATTTTTTTCCACGTTACTATCGCTAATATGGTTTTCATTTTAAAAATTTTAAACCTGATTTTGAGCGTTTGTACTATTAGTAATTACGACTAATGTAATAAGTTGTTGTAAGGTTTTCGTTATCACATTCGCTAAATTTACCATCTTATGGTTATATATTAACTAAGTTCGGAATACTTGTTATGACAATCATCAATTAAAAACTTTATTGGCTAGAGACGGATTTTTAGGAAATATCTAAGCGTTATAAGGCGTATTTAAACCCTTTCAATTTTGAAATAGGTATATATATCTTTTTACGAAGTGTAGCTTTATGATTATATGCTTTATTGATTGCTTCCTAATATAGAACTAACTTATTTAATATCTAGTTAAAGACATTTATTGGTGTTTCATCATTTTTTTCTTAATCATTTTCGTCGTCCACCTATTCATAGCCCAGTTTATGTAGTATTGCATAAAGCTAACATTATATTCGAAGTGACTTTTTATATTTTTTTCAATTCTATAGAAAATGTTTACTCTGGTTGAAAGATTGGTTAATAATTTCTGGAGTGATCTATAGGAATTTTGGGGGATAATAAGCGGAAATATGGGGCGGGAATCTTTATCTACTTCAAAATATTGAAAATGGTATTGTTTTCGTATCAAATAGATTATGAAACTTGCTATCATACTCTTTTGTGTTTTTTAATATTCTGGCGAATATTTTTAAAGTTTGTAATTAATGTTGACCATTTTAACAGGTTTTAGGAGAAGGTTATGATAATCATTCCAGTCGTTGATATTATTTTCTACCCACTTAAGTCTTAAACTTTTGAAGTCGTGATAGTTTGAGTAATTGCTAGTTGCTTAATCCGAAGCATAAAGTTTTAGAGTAGGACTTGTAGTTGGCTCGAGTGTATACGTGTACTTATTGTAGGAAGTTGGAGAGACTAAATCATTTTGAGGGAAATCTTAAGAGATTCGAGTAATGTGGTGATTGTAGGGAAATATTTAAGGGACTTTACTATTTTTCCTAATTGAGAGTTGGATAGAATCGACTTTAATTCCTTAAGTCGTGTTAGAAACCTTTATTTTTCGTGTCTCAACTCGCCGAGAATATACTTTTCGTTGTCACAGAGAGGTGTTAGAATGTCAAACCGATTAATTAGTTCTTTGTAACCAGTGTATGAAGAATTGGTACATACGGAAAGTTTTCCGTTTTAATTGAATTAGGGATGAGGAGGTAGTACTTTAAAACGTATAAAGTGGCATTAAATATTATTAACGCCTTTTTATTTGATTTGTTGGCTTTAACCATTAGGGTTTAAAAGCAATCCTGAAGTTGTATCAGTTAGAAGAAGGTCTTTTTTAGTTTTAATGAAGTCTTTTCAACGACGTACATATCACGTCAATTAATATCTTTCTTTCATTTGAACTTGATTGTACATTAAACCATCTTCCATATGTCAAGCGCTCAGTAGTTAAAGAACTTATGAAAGTTTTGGAAGGCGTCAGCGTTACGGCCAAATTTTCGCCGACTTCTGTGTTGAGGAGGTACTGGATAACGTAATTGGTTGAGTATTCTTTAGTTTAAAAATCGTTAGTATCTCTAAACTAAAGATTTTCGTTGTAGTGTTTGGAGAAAATAGGTATGAGGGCTTATATTTTCCTCATTCGTTTTTCATCTTCCATCTTAACGTTTTTATTGGCAAGTTGACGTTAATTTAGGTAGTGGAGGAACTTTTTGGTTTTGGTAAACGAGATTGTTGGCTTGAGATCGTAGAGACTTGACGAATTGGCGTAAAGTTTCACGACGTAGCTTTTTTTAGCGCGACTTGATTGACTTAACAATTTCTGGTGTTTTCGCTTAGAGTAGCAACCTTAACGTGTTTGCTAACGGATCCGATTGGCGATCTTGTGAAGTAAAGGAGAAAGAGTGGTATAAAGGGAAAATTTTTATATAGAAGATAAAATTAAAAGTTATTTATTATTGAATTCGTTATTAATTATAGGGGTCTTGCACTCAATGATTTGAAATAATAATAGTAGATATTTAGCCGTTTCCTAAATATAGAGAATTTTTCTATTTGGTAATCGTTTTTTGAACGATTCGAGACCTCAATAGTCAATCTCAACGTTTTAAAAAAGGTTTAATAAAGATTTCTTAGTGTTTTCTATGGCAATAACGTCGCCACCTCTAGGTTACAGTGAAAACTGACGCAGTTAGTAAAGGTCTTTCGCATGAATCTTTCCTCTATATTGTACTTTAACAAAGCATAACCAGAAAGTAGCTACTTCTTCAACCTAGCCAATCTGTATTTAAGTTAATAAGCACTGGTTATTATTAATAGGTATGTCCAATAATAGGTTTTTAGACGTTGCAACGTTATCTATTTGAATCGTGGTCGAATTAACAATAGTTTTGCGTGTCCAAGTAATAGATGTATTGTTCTAGATTTAGAAAACCGCTAGCTGGTCAGCAGACTAATTTTCAAGGCTAATTTCTTGGCCCGTGCCCCAGTCAGAATTCGGCACATAGTGTACTTGACTTCACAGTCAATACAATCAACCCATAAAACAATATACTCAACTTATAGTTAGTATAGTCAACTTACTTAATAGTTAAGTTGACTAACTGCACTATAATCAATATTTTTCCAAAAACTTTCAATTATTCAGATAACTGTACAATAATAATTTTACCAATGTTTTAGTACGTTTATTTGGTACGTACATTGGTCCGTATATTGGTTCGTACCTTAGTACGGTTAATATTCAAATACTGGAGACTTTTTTTTTTTGATATTAGATATAAAGTTCAGCCAGTGACCTTTACATTTGATTAATAGTCAAGTTAAACGTTAAATTCAATTAGGTCACCAAAATATAGATATCGCAATCTTATAAGTGGTTCTGGAGAAGCTTTAGAGATAAGAAGGTAAAATTTTGTGTTGTCACCAAATATTGATTTGTAGAGGAAACACTCCTCTCTAAATTTCCAAACTTGGGTATATTACGTATCAAATGAAGCATAACTTTTCATATTGCATTAATTGTTACATTATACTATTGTTTTCCGCCTATTTACTAGTAAATGATGATTCGTTGCTTTAATATTCAAGATCATAAACCTTATATAATTGTTAAAGTATTAAATTATATGTATGAAGTATTAATACTTATCACATTAAATAGAAATATTTTGTATTACTAAGGCTAACATGATTTATTATAAAGTATTTGGTAGGATTTTATAGGGTTGGTGTCTATGAATATATAAAAGTATTAGTGTATAGGTATAGTATTCAATTGTTTTTTTTTCTTTTGACTTAAAGAATTATTGCATATAGTGTTTATTTTGTCATTTGTTTTTGTGCCTCGTGATTGGTATTATCTTGGTTAAATTTTGCGAGTTTTACCTATATTCAATATATAATCCTTGCCTTTGAGAAATGTTTTTGTGTGTATAGTAATAGTTGAGTATTATGGATATTATTATTTATCACTACAGTTAGTATACGTAAGCTAAACGGCAGTGCATACGCTGCAAGGTATACTCCTGCAGAGTGTACGATAACGTGTTACGCTGCAGGCTGTACCCTTGCAGAGTGCATGATAACGTGTCACGCTGCAGATTGCACTTTTGCAGAGTGTATGCGTGGTATGGCCCGGAAGGGAGATTAGCAGAGTATATAGTAGATTTCCACTGCTTTGGTGAGAGGTTTATAACCTCTCACTTATGGCGTATACTATCCGAATGCCTTTTCTCCCTTTCTAATATCTTATCTTACTACTATAATACCCATCTTTTATTTTTCTTCTGTTACGTTAACGTAATAAAGACCTTCCCGACACTGATTAATAGTCGACTCGATCGACTATGGATAGCTCAGGAAAAAAGAGATCAATACAAGTTAAATACCTATAACGTGATACTGTAACGGTTCCAACTGTTAATGCTTTAATAATAAGTATTTTAATAGTTACTCGGGATTTATATAAAGATTATAAAAGCAAAATAACCTTAAAAAGAATATCTTTAGTACAATATTATTAACTCGTTAGTTCCCCGTTTACTGGAAGCCTCATTACGTTACCATCAACCCAGTTGGCGTTTTAACGCACCTTTGCACTTTTTAGAGATCTTCCTATCACGTATTAAGCTACGTGTGCCAAAACCAAAAAGTTTCGGAACCCTTCGTTGAGACCCGTCCGATTTTAATACAGTATCTAGACCGTTTACGAACATCGAAAGCGGTTAGGGTACAACTTCTAGACTTCGAACGGCTAAAACGAAAGATCCAAACTGCTTTAATACACTTCGTACTTTCGTAATTATAGCTTCAATATTACTAAGCTAATATGAAGCCAACGGTTATATAGATACTTTCGCTCAAATAACATACATGTATAAAGCTAACAGCTATATACCCCTTTGCTCTCGAGTTACAAAGGTGCTGCAAAAACTACCCCTTACGAAGCAGAATTAAAAACAGGAAGGTCTACATAAATAGCCTAGAACAATTTTTTTAGGAAGAAAATAGTCCAGATATTTTATCTAAACTGTACCTCTAAAAGGATACAAAGTCACAATGCTAATTTGACGTGCAATTCCAGAAAAAGTAGTACCTGAACACGATATCCAACACTCAGGTTCTAAGAAAAAAGAAAGGCCTGGATAAAAATTCTGGAATACATCTTCATGGGAAAAAAGGTTTGGATAAATAATTCGGGTTGCGCCTTTAAAATAGGGAAGGGTCAAATACTATATTTAGTACTTAACTTTAGTAAATAAGGCCGCAATGGCATTTTGATGCGCGGATTTAAGGAAAAGGAGGACTTGATAATCAAACAGGGAAACATCTCTAAAAAAAAGACCTGAAAGAAAAGGAAGGGCCGGGTACGAAGTCTGGGCCATACCCTTATGAAATGGAAGAGCCAGACGCATACTCCGATACGAACTTTGAAAAGGAGGAAGGGCCAGAAATATTGTTGGAAACACAGAATTAAAAGAAGGAAGGTCTAAATAAATGGTTCGAAACATACCTTCAGAAAAGACAACCCAGATAAATTATTTTGGCCACACCTATCGATAGAAAAGGAGCCAAACACGTATTTCGACATATGCTTTCAGAAGATAGAAAACCAAGAAACATTGTTAAAGGCGAGCTTTAAGAAGGAATGTGAGCCAAATACTTCATCTGGGCCGCGCCTTCAGAAGTAAAAAGGCCTAAAAACAACATTAAAACCTTAACCTTAACAAAAGGAAGTACCTTTGCAAAGGGAAGGACTGCGTACAGAATTCAGGCCGTAAATTCAAAAGGAGGAATAGCTAGATACTCCATATAAATCTAGACCTTATCGAAGAGATAGGCTGTATTGGCTATCCGGCCCTTAACTTCAGATAAAAGACGGGCCGTAGGACTATTTCAAAATATAACCTAAAAGGCAGAATGGGCCGCAATAGCGTTTCGCAATACAACGTGTACAACAAAACGAGATACAATAGCATTTTAGGTCTTAGCTACAAGAAAATAAAGGGCGATCTAAATATCGCATTGGAAACGCGCCTTAGGGCTGCAACGAATTACTTGGGAGCGCTCCCATCAACGTACAGCGCTCTAAAGATTGTATTAAAAGCGCTTATACAATGACAAAACGCCTAGAAATACATATTAACACCAATCCTATTTATGTATAACGCTCTAAATTACGTATTAGAAACGTAGACGATGCTTTCAATAGCTATTAAGATCAACAATACAATGAAGAAAGTTTTGTAACCTAGTCCTTAACACCCCTACTTTACTAAGCAAAAAAAAAACAGAAAAAGAAGTTTTACCTAAAAAGATAGCATATATTACTATGATTACCAATTAAAAACGAGGCTATACTATTATCTCTTGTAAAGGATCAATATGAGATACATTACAACTATATTATTACTACTAGATTATGGATATGGACCGCATTACAACTATACCGTCACTACTGGATTAAGAATACATATCGTACAAAGAAAGAAGAAAATATTACCTATGTGGATATTATTATATATCACTATAGTTAGTTTACGTAGGTTAAGTGGTAGTGTATTACGCTATAAGTTGCATTCCTTCAAAGTACACGATAACATGTCACGCTGTAGGCTACACTTTTGCAGAGTGTATGATACCGTATCACGCTGCATATTGCGCTCTTTCAGAATGCATATGTGCCACGACCCAGAAGAGAGATTATCAGTGTGCATGGTAGAGTGCTACTGCTTGAGTAAGAGGCTGATAATCTTTCACCTGTAGCGTGCACTCTCCAAATGCCTCTTCTCCCTTAATGACATCTTATCTTATTACTACAATACCAATATTCGATTATCATTCTGCTACGTTAACGTAATAGAGACCTTGCCGACAAATATTATGTATAAAATTGTATAATTGTTAGTTGATACAGTGTTCATCACTCATAAAATGTTGTTTATTTTTATTACCTGGTAGCTATCGGTATTTAGTCAATCTCAATTATATTATATTTGTTAATGAGGAGGTCGATGAGTTCTCTTTTAAGGTATTACATTTTTGTTTCATAATTGATAAAGCGTCTTTAACGGCAAAAAACTATTTTCGATGTCGTTAATACGTGTTTCAAATGGTATAAGATTGTTTGCAACGTAAAAATTAGGGTGAAAGTTGTTGTTTATGAGTTTTTAGATACAGAGGTGTCGTAGAATTCTTGTATTTAAGAAAATTCGTATGGAAATAACTATCAATATGTTAAGAAGTTTGTTGCTCTTGTTTATTTCATCTTTTTACTCTTTCCGTCCATTTTTCATGCGGTTTTTAGTATGTTTACGTATCTTTTGATACGAATAGTTAATCAATTTATTTCAATTAACTTTTCCAGGTTTTTATTTAAGTTTTTTTTCGTTAAAACCTTAGTGAGATGGTTTCTTCCCTTAATATATCGCAATTCCTAAATTTCATTAGTTTCGTATGCCTACTTTGAAGCTATTATATTGATTTTAAATCGTTTTTGTTTTTTCTACACAATTTACAAAGTCAATCAAATACGTTTTTAGAGTTTTCATAGATCATAATGTTAATGAATGAAAACTTAAGTCGTTTGGTGACTATATTGATGGTATTTATTATTGTTACAATAATTTCAAAGCCTATTATTCTGCCATCAACATCTCAAGTCAAAACTACATGTGATTATTGAATATTTCATGGGAAACTAATATAAAATTTTCCCAAGAAAAGTAAAATTTACATAGTTTATTATTTCGTTATCATCTGTTATTACAAAGCAAATTTTAAAGCTAAAGTCTTTATTAGATTTGGAAGATTTATCTGTGAAAATCATTAGTTTCACTATTTCAATTCTATAGGAACAGTATCTAAATGTTCATCCATTTTATTCATTCATCATCAAGAACGTTTATCAAGTTTTTTAAAATTGTTATTTAATCTTTTTGAGTATTATATTGTCTTTTAAAAATCTTAGTAGGCTTTCGGTTGTCATACGTTAGCTATATAAATGCTACGAACACATTATTCATTATATTGTTTTGTTTTCTAAATATCTTTTTCGTCTATAGTGCCTAAGTTTCCCTCCTATCATTTCTGTAAAAAATTTAAGTATAATCTATCCCTTTTCTTTTCATACCTACAAGTTGTCGACTTATTAAATTTTTTCAAGTTATTAATATTAAGCTTTACAATTGGTTTGATATTTCGTAATTGTAATACTTTTATTATGTTTTACACGTCGTTAACGAATTTTCATTTTTTCGATGAAGTATATCGTTAATTTATATACTACATCTTTGACCTGACATCAATTTTTTTTGTATGTGTGCACAGACCACTTTGTTAAGAAAGGTTAGGAGCTTACACTGTAAACCATAACAGTGCTTACCTTCGAGAATTTTTTTTAGCTCCAGTCGCTCTCGAAACCATCACTTCACATGCACCCCATTCCACTTCAACATCACTAATCGGCTTCATTAACACTTGAATCTTTTGCGGCAACCCCTTTTTAGCTATAAAGATTGTCGTCGACCTAGCGCACCGCCTGCGCAGCGGTGAATTCAGAGACTAGTTCTTACAACCAACGATTCCATCCCTCATAACTTGTAACAACGTGGCTTTTCAGACTTGAATTTGCATTACGATGTAGCCAAAATCTGATATTTTGCGCTTCAAGGTCTCAAGAAAAGATTTTTATTACAAACGCTCGCATATAACAGCTTTATTTATCTATTTATCTATAAGCTGTTACCAAATACACCAGTGCCGCGCCTGTTTAGCCGGGCCTTAGACTTTATTTTTAATATATTTTGCTGTCCACAAACCACTTTTTTCGGCACACCGCCCGTTTAGTGTCATACACTTTTTTATATTCTTTTACGCTCTTTTAGTTCGTAGCTCGTGGTAAAAAGGTGACTCGAAAACAGGTTACTTGCTACGGGCTTTCAAGCAAGGTGTCTGTATTTCATAAGCCCTTTACTATCTTTGGGTTGTCAGATCTTCGATACGAATAGGCATCGAATAGGAACTGAAATCGCCACATAATACGACCCGGCTAAGGCTGCAGTTTTAACGCTCGTACAATGTTACGGGTTTTGAAACTGTAGGGTACCTTAAGGCCGTAATTGGAAGTTTGATTTGGGGTCCAGTTTACCGTCAAAGGTTTTATTTGACAATTTGTTCTATGGACTAAAGCTGTATTTGCTATATTACAAGTATAAGGTTGAAAACTAATATTCAATACATCTAGTAGTGGGAGCTGTCTTTTTTTTTACAAACACATAAACAAAACCTTTATTTAATGATATCACTAAATACCCGTGAGTATATAAAAGGTGTCAGAGGGTTTATGTTATCAAGAAGGTAGCAGACGTGCTGAGTGAACAATATCGCAACCGTGCAAGTAATGATCAAAAGGCGTGAGGCTATTCAGATGTGTAGACTGAATACTTAGATTGACAACTAAAGAGCTATGAAGGAAATACTATCTATGTGGTAATGACCGTGTCCTTATATATCCGTGCCTTCATACCGTCTTCAGTACTGGATCCCTTGGATCAGTGCTGAGCCCGCTGATCCTGGATCACTTGAATCAGTACTAATTCCACTGATCCTAATCACGTGATTGGTTTGTCATTTCCCTGATGACAAGGGAGAGGTGTTCCCCGACAGATGTATTGGACTTCAAGCTCTAAGTGACTCAGCTGCATGCTGGCCTGCTTCCTTACCCGCCATCATGCTTGGGTCGTAACACTTTACTAATGCGATCTACATTCCTTAAAGGGAAAGGTTTCTTCATAAAGCGGAGACATATATAATTGATATAAGTCCCCTTCAACAGGCACTTAATAATGTATAACGCAAGGTTTGATAATTGGACATGAATTTAAAGAATACGTTTTCGATTTATATACTTATATTATAATGAATAGAATGTTTTGTTTGACAGGTTAAAGGGTATAACCTAGAAACGGGCAATTAAATAGTGGGAGAGTTTCGTAAGTTGAGGATATAAGGTTGCAAGCCTTGCCACCAGTATATATAACTTAACATTAGCGAAGGTCACACTATACTGGTTATATAGTGGAAACTGCCTGGTGATAGTAAATAAAAGAAAATTACTAAAGATATCGAAAAATCTATAATTGTTGACCAAACTCTATGGGTTAAAGATTATTGATATTATATCAAGCTATTTAAAAAGTGGGTTTATTCTATTACAAACTAATAAACACTAATTTTAGTAATACCGTACGATAATTTTACACATGTTACCCCTATCCATGATGAGTAATCGTCTTAGAGTTATATGAGAAGTTCCAAAAGTATAGTACGTTAGTGGTTCGTATTTAATTGTATATAAACTTGAATGATATCGAATATTTTGAAGGTCATATTTTTGTTCATCATTAAGCTAATAGCAAGAGCAATAATCAGTCGTTAATTCATTATTAAAATAGTTGGTAACTATGTCAGGATTCATTCCTTTCTCTGGTTGCCGTAACCTGTAACATCATAATATATATTTTTTTTTTAAAAAAAAAACTTACCAGATATTAACCTTTGATGTAGTTTACGATTTTGAAGTTGAATCTATTTACATTATTTTACCTTTCCACTTTAAATTTAAAGACAATTTATCAACCTTCTCGTTACAAAACACCATGAATATCAATCTTGTATCCTTCTTTGATAGGTTTTTCAGGCGATCTAATAAATCTTTTAAATCTTAACTTGACTACTAGTACCTAGTCATCTTTTTCCTTTTGACTTATTCAAGTCGTAAGCCAAACTTTAGAAAGTTTTTAAAGTCCAATTCTGTTGTTTTTAATCAATATTCGTCGTCATCGAATATTTTTTTGGTTGTTTTCGACGGCTTCATTCTCTAAGTTTGTTAACAATAACGTTAGGTGGGTCTTATATGAATTAATCCCTCTTTTAAATATCTGTATCATTCCTCTCAATTATATTTTACCTGTATCATACGGAGTTGAAGTTTTCTCCTGGTCTTATGAACAATAATCTCTAAATTTATAATGATGATAATGTTAAAGAATTTTTCCTAAATATTGAATTTTTCTTTTTACATTGACATTTTTGCTTATAATGGTAATAGCAATACTTTCTCTTATTAGTTCCATCTCTAATATAAAAAGAATTGTTAACTTATCTTTATACTTGTAGTTTCCTCAATTGTTTTCTGGCTTGGGCATAAGCTTTTTGCCTTTAAAGTAAAAATATTTAATATAGGCATTCGTTAATTAAACGTGTTCATACCACATGAATATAATGATCAAACTAAATACCTGTGAGTAAGTAGAAGGTATCAGGGGGTTTATGTTTGTAGTAAGGTAGCAGAGGTAACAAAGGTGCAATATCAGAAGATGTTTGTTCGTGCTGTTGAATGATCACTAGCCGTTAGGCAATTCAAGTATGTAGACTGAATACTTAGATTGACAACTGAAGAGCTATGAAGGAAATACTATCTGTGTGGTGATGACCGTGTCCTTATATATCCGTGCCTTCATACCGTCTTCAGTACTGGACCGCTGAAGTCGATGTCACTTCCTTCTGTTTAATATTGTCGACTGGACCGCGAGCGGTCCTGTCGGTCCAAACCCTAACCCTGGGTGCTTACATAAGAGAGATCCCTAGCTTGATGTGTTGGACATCAGGCTTTCGATAGCGTAGCGGACGGCTAGCCTATTCCATAACCTGCAGTTAGTCCTTGAGTAATAACAATGAACGAGAAAAATCAGAACCATTTTATCTAGCTCTCTTATATCGTTAATTTCTATTATATCTATTTGTAAAATTGGTTTCTTATATATAAGTGTTCCAATTACTTATCTAAGAATTTCTTATATTAGAAGAAGGGTACTGTAGGCCATTTTTACCTTTCTAATTCTTCAATATAATTCATTCGTATTTCATGAAATTTGGTTCCCATGATATTAACGTTCACTTAGAATCATATATACGCGGAGCTTTTTATGACATTATAAATGATTTATTGAATAGTTCGATGTACGTATGATTTTTTTTGATTTGGTACGGTTATTCATATAATTTATAAGTAAAATTGTCGTCAAAACTGTGAATCTGTGATAATATATCACATAATTAATATAATAGAGTATCGGAAGTCTTTTGAATTATAATGAATTAATGAATATAAACTGACTTCAATATCAATCGTCTGAAAATTTCAATTTTAATTGTTGTGATAAAAATGTATGGATTTGAGATTAGTAGTCAGATTCATATATACTGTTAAAAATTATGTGTTTCACGTTAGTATTTCTATCGTTGCAAATGAGTTTGTATAGCTTCTATGAATTCGAGTGATTCAACCTCTAGTATTATTATCGTACTTCCAATTTAGTCGGGATTAAAATAAATATTTTTGGGCTATAAAGGTAAAATTACAAATGTCTTCATTTCTAAATGAATGTGAAAGGTCGATTTTATTGAATCGTTTCATTAGCAACAACATTTATAATAATCCTGGACTATTGCATATCTACAAAATACAATGGAAATGGTATAAATATGTCTAGAATATAAAACTTATTCAGTTTAATAGCGGCAGTAACGATTATTGTTTGTAAAAAGAGATTTTTTATTCCTAGCTCAAAGTTAACTTTGAATACTCCGGTGTTATTGTAGTTAAAATATATAGATGATTTCACTTATAGGTACACTATTTATTGAAAACATCCACTGGTCTAGTATTTTACTACTCAAATATTAGCTATAACCCTTGAAAATATGTTGTTATTGTTGGTAGAGCCTTAGATCGTTGCAAAGTTATCCTTTCGAATCGTGGTCGAAGTAACAGTAGTATTGTATTGATCAAGTAGTGGATGTATTATTCTAGGTTTAACAAACTACCAGCCGGTCTTCACAGTAGTTTTTATAGCCAATTGTTTGGCCTGTGCGCTAGTGTGAAGTGCAGCGTATTGCACTCGACTTACACCAAATGCGGTAAGTTCACATAAACAATACATTCAACTTGCAATACAGTCAACCTTGATGTAAGTAATGTTTACCTACTACACTGCATATAGTACTATTATAACAGTTATTGTAATTATCTTGAATAGAAAACAATGGGAAAAAATTGGTGTAATAAAAGTCCTTTTGAGTTGTTTTGTCGAGGTATGTTTTTTTGCTAGTTATTTGGTGGTTATTAGATTATTTCTGAAGTTAATATTTTTGTCTCGTAACGTGTTTTGTTAACAATTATTCTTTTGATTTGTTATACGTTTAAGTAATATCTCAGCCCTTAAAGTTGATCTTTCAATTAGTACTTGCTACTAAACATTCTACCAATGCAACTATTAAGTGTTGATCAATCTTTTCAATCGTTGGAGATTGCGTTGGGTTTTATATTTCACCCTTACCATTATATCTTTGAGTGATTTGACGTAACTATTTGTACGATCTGCCCGTAGTTTTGCCTTTATCCTTGTGTATTATCCTTGGCTTAAAAATTAAAAAATTGGAGTTGTGCAGGTTTCATTCGCGTTTATGCACAGATTGTATGACTTCTCATCTAAGAGGTCTATTAATCTGGACCTTATTGCTTTTTACCAATGGTCGTCTTGAGTTTTTGATAATTCCTTGCGTACGAAGCTTGACGGCTAAGTTTTGATCATCATTCTGTTTCATACTAATATAAACAGTTGTAAAGGTACGCCATGGTATATATTTCGCATCCTCATTCTTAATATTCCTCCTCTTTAGAAATCGGCCGCGCCTTTGTCCTTCTATCGGTTTTTCGATTATGGGAGGGAGGGGGTTATGTTAACTTGTTTGTTTTATTAAGGATATTCATTAACAATCTCCATAATATAGTGTTTGATTGAATTTACTAAACGTCATCATCTTGTCGATAGTTATCAAAACTATATTTAGGTCAACTATACTTCAAACATTGAATAAAATATTATGTTTTCTTGGGTTTTGCGATATGAAGACTTTTTTTTGATGTAGAAAAGTTAATACGTTGTTTGTTAAAGAGTCGATTTTGATATTAAGAGTATTAGTAATTTAAATTTTGGAAGACCTCCTCCACAGTTCCTACAACGCCTTTCCATTCACTGTAACCCTTTTCCGAGTATTCATTAATGGTATCTTTTATCTCGTAAAACGATGATATACTTTAAAGACCAGCAACGTGAACATTGAACCATTAGGGCTTACAAGGTTATTAAATCTCTTTACCACCATTTCATAACGTACCTTTTGAAGGGACTAAGCCAAAGCTGTTGCTTAAAACGGTTGGATAATATATATTATCCTCGATAAAGAGAAAGAAGAAGAAACCTATGATAAGAAGCTGTTGCAGGCTGCAGAAAGGAGGTGGCCCAGTTATGTAACATGACGATTCAAAGTATCTAAGGAACATAGTAATTACTAGAGTAAGATCCTTGGAAACTATCAATTCAGATATTAGCTGTGATATTATCCCTTGTGTACCCCTATCCCCGTAACCCACCCACCCCCCCCCTTTCTTTTTTTTCCCTCTCATCTTTTTTTAAAAGTCTGTTGGTTATTCTAACTAACGTAAGCTAAGCCGTTTATTGCTACCACTTAAACTACGTATGTTAACATATCTACCATTGCTACTGGTTATTAAATCTAATATAGGTTAACTGTTTACTGTTGTCACTTTATCAACGTGATTAAATTTTCTCATTACCGTGACGGAATATTTTGAATGATTCGAGTTATTTAGTCAACTACTTTTACTAAATCTATGTGAGTTAATTCACCTACTATGTTTACTTATTTACATGGGTTAACCTGCTTAATTTTTTTTATTAAAATACATGAGTTAACTTTCTCATTACTTATAGACCTTAAAATAGTAGCTTTTAAAAAACCAGGTAACTGAGGAACAATAAAATCAAATTAAATTTTAGCGGGTTGTGTGGGCAGCCTTGTTGTTGTATTTAATGGAGTTATAACGGGATTTGAAAGCGTTAAAGGCCGTGGTGCTTAAAAATCTCGAAAGCGGTTTATAAGTTCGGTGTATAAAACATACTCATTCATTGAAAACCTGTCGTTTTGGGAAGTCACCAATATAGGTGAAGTTGTCCTAAGTTTTGTTTTAGGGTTTTTAAATTGCCTTTCACGTAAAAATTTATGTTCTGTTTCGTTATTATTACTAATAACGTCGATAGCGAATTGTTAATAGTCGTGAATTGATTGGTTCAGGAACGAGTCGGAAGCGGTTTAGATAAGTGAGTAGATGTAAAATCAGGTTTATTTATTACCAAGAATATTATGTTTGAGGACGTAGAAATTGAAGATACGTATAATATAATACTTATTACTAATTTAAGTTGGTATTCAAAAGAATTGGTTTGGTATATCATCATTAAGTCAAATCGAATATAATCGTTAACTTAGGACCGTTTTGAAAGGGAACATTATTTATTAACACTCTTTTCTATGTGTTATTACGAAGCCATTATTACGGTTTATGCGAATTTAATAGTGTCATGAATACGTTAAACGAATATTTTGGCCTGTACGTGTAATTTCGTAACTGGAATAAGTAAACGTTTAATAGGTGATAAAAAGTCGATATAATACTCGTATATTATAGAAAACGTTTTAGTATCAATGGTAATAATGTTTCTATTATTTAACGCCAAATAGTAACCAGGTAGTCAATAGTTTAATCTATTTCAGTACGAATGATGAAGGAATATAAGTATATTAAAACCTTTAAATTAATGCGTTTGGTTATATTATCCGATTTGCGGTAGAATGCTATGCTGAGACATTACTCTAACTTTGTCAAGTTATAATGTCGTTCTTGAAATCTATGAGAATAATTCGAATTTAGATTATCAATCACAATGTCGTGGAATCCATAAAATCGCTAATAATCGTTTGGAGATAGTTTGACATAAATTTCTATATTCATAGTATTCATCGTTTTTATAATAAAAGATTTGTGTAAATAATATTCAATAATTATAAGTTAATGTGAGTTATTAATGCGTCTCTAAGGGAAATTGTCGTTAAATTCTATAAAAAGTTGGTTTCAAGAAGTTTGAAACTTGGTAAAACTTCTAGAAATTCCTTCTAAAAGCGTCGTTAATAAGTTATTTTTGGACAAAATTTATCATTCCAGTAAAGAAAAGTGGGACTAAATGATGTAACGTGGGTTAAAATATATATATTATTCAAAATAACGGTGGTAATATTAAAGCCTAGGTTAAAGGTAAGAAGTAAATCGTATATAGTTAAATTGATGTAGTAGTACATGTCTTGCAAATAAAAACTTAAATACGATTACAGAATGGTAAAATAATATTATTATTTACTAAATATTTTGAAATAATGATTTTTGATATTTAGTCGTTATTAATGTAAATTTTGGTAGGGAAACTCCGGTTTTTTATATATACCATGCGAATTAAATAGGGGTAAATGGAGTTCTATATAATAACGACGTCACAGTTATTTTAAAGGGCAACCTTGGTAAAACGATTATAACCCTTCTAGATAAACTCTTTAATAACAGTAAATTGAGAGAGGTGTATGCGCGGAAACAGCTGAAAAAAAACCTATTTAAGTCGTAAAATCTAGAATTACCGACATAAAATACGGGGGTTAAAAGTCCTATAGGAATATCCTAGTTTTATCGAAATAATGTATGGGGTGATATACAATTAGCCCCTTTATTGATAGGAATTTATCGTCGCAACGTAGTTGATTCGTATTGGTCGAAGTAACTGGTTCTACATTGAAAGTGGTTGATGTATTGTTCTAGATTTGGCAGACCACTAGCCGGTCTGCGCAGTAATTTTTATGGCTAATTTCTTAGCCTGTACCCTAGTATGAATTGGGCGTATACTGTACTTAACATGCAGCTAATATAGTAGACATATACAATAATACACTCAACTTGCAGTTAGTAAAGTTTATTTCACTCTAAGTAAAGTTAACTTACTGTATTGAAATTACTACTATTCCAATACTGGTGGCTTTTTGTTTTGAATAGCTACGTTAGTGTAGTCGACTTTTTTTTCCCGGTTACTACTAAATTATACCCTCGTTCACTTTCTAGACCCATACCAATTCCGTAGCCAAATCAATCCTCATTACCTTTATTTTCTCCACGGTTTTGAGTTTAGGTTTTATTAATTTTAAGCAGGAAGTTTCTCATTATGGACTTATACAAGCCTTCAACTTAACTGTATCAATCAAATAAGTCGCCGGCTTTGATTCTCTAGCCATCTTTAAACTTGTTAAGATATCTCTGTTCGTTATTATATAATTTAACCTTGTCAAATAGCTTATTAACTTAGCTATCAATAGGTATAGTTAACTTATTACTATTCATCAACGTTTTGAAAATTATATTAGGTAGAGGTTTTATTATAATATTAGTGGGATCGTGTTTACCGACACTTTATCAGAACGTCCTAATTTTCATGTTTTCGTAGGCTGCACTAAGTATTATCCCATTAATTATTACACGTCCTTCATTAGTAGTTCCAAGATTCGAAACATACTTGAATAATCTTCTCGAGTTGATACAAATTACCACTGGAATAGAGGAAATTCCTTACTATCTAATAACGAAGTTAAGTGTTTTTCGCAATGTTATATCTATATCGAAACCTGATATCACATCATAGACCTTTAAAGCCGACACGCTTCGTGTAATGCTTTTATATTCAACAAAGATTCAATAAATTAGGCTTCCGACGATAATAAATTGGTTCATTTTTCTACTTACATTAGCGAGGGTTATTAAAAAGCCGATTCATAAGGATATATCCGTGTTATTTATGAAGAAACCGTTCGTAAATATTTTGGATTTAGCTCTCGATAAATTGATTAGGAATAAATTAATTTTTCGGTTTATATTCCGCATCTTCTACTTTTACCTTTCAATTAATTGGTTGAAGTTTTCGTCCATTAAATCTTGTATTTATACCGTAATCGATAGGTCATAAAAACCTTCTGGTTAATATATAGTAACGATGTAACTAATACTGGAGTGTGATTTCAAATAATATTAAGTCCCAGTTATATCAATTTTATTAATGATAGTTAATTTAACGTCTGATATCTTTTAGCGAAAAGTAAGGTAAGCATTAATATTAAGTATACGGATTAACGATCCGTTAAGGATAGGTTGGTTTCCTTTTGCTGAAGTAACGACCGGCTGGTAAATTTAGAACTTCGAATCCTTAATCATTTGTTATTCTTGTGACATAAAACCACTAATTCAAATGACAAGTGTATGGTTATTTGACATACCTCCAAGTCAAAAGAATCTGCTACGTCACAAAAAAGTACGGATTGTAAGTAAAAAATCACACAACTAATTTAACTTAAATTACGATCAATGAGTTAGGAACTAATAGACATTTATTTTAGTCAATTGGTAAAATAATTTGATATATCTCATTACTGTTGCCGCAAGGTACTCATCACGTAATTATTATACTAATTCTAATAATACCATTCATTATAAATCTATCGCTAACTTTATATAAGTTTATGTTATTCTGTAACTATGAGAGATAAACTTTCATTTGTATTTAATTTATATATTTTTTACCAAAATGATTATTAAATGTTGATTCATTTTCTAAGTCATTAACGACTGCGTAAAAATCCAGTTTTTGCCTTTATTACTGTATCTTGAAGTAATTAAACTCGACTTTTCATGCAACTATCAGGTAGCTTTACCTTTAATTTTATATTCAAACCTCGATCTCAAAATCTTAATATTTAGGTTTAAAAAGCTAAAATCGTCGTTAAATACAAATAATACAAATTGTCGAGTTACGAGTCCGTTAATTTCCACATTATTACTTCTTTCAAAAGGTTTGTCAAAGGCTTTGGTAACGCTTTATATCTGGAGTTTTATAGCCAAGTTTTGATTATCCTCTTTTTCCTACTCACTTAAATAATATTATGGATTTGATCCGGTATATATTCCTTGTCCTCAACTTTTTTCAGTAGTTGCTCATGATGGAAGAATTTTATTAGTTTATCGATAAATAGAGGAGAAATGTTGTATTACTTTATTCGATTCACTAAAATATTTTCATCGCTATCATCAATCGCCCTAATATAAAGTTCAACCTGGTTTATACGTAATATTGGAAAGCCGTTCATATATTTAATAATTACTTTACGGTTCATATTACTTCAAATCCTATATAGGCTATCATATTTACGTAGCTTCCATTATATAAGAACTTTACTTCGTAGGAATAAAAAAATACGTATTTTATTTTAAGGACGTTTTGAATGTTAAGGCTATTATGAACTTAACGCTGTGCCGACTCCTTCCACAATTATTTTAGTGGTTTACCATAGGATTATAATCTTTGTTAGATCTTTATCACCAGCGGGAATTTATTCTTCAGCTATAGGTACATTCCAAAGATTAGTAACGTTGGTATTAAACTATTAAGGTCTACAATATCATTTAAACCATACATCGCTATTTAAAGGCGTATCTCTTAATTCGTACAACATTCAATCTCCAATGTAAAAATATTATAAGTTTTACGGAATAGCGTATATATACTTTTAATATTTCTAATATTCCAATACGTTTTAATAAACACATATTTATACTAAATTCCTATTATCTTAGTATCCGTTTAAAACTCCGTCGCTATGAAGTTGATATTAGTATCGTAAATAACAACATTAAGTAGGCATGAATATGTATTAATCTATAATATCCTTAACATTTTCGATGTATCTTTCGCCGATAGGGATATTAAAAACTTAGCTCTATAGAAAAACGTTACTAAGTCAATAATGGACGAGTTAAGCTTGTTATTTAAATAGAATATATTAATAAAGATCTTATAATTAAAGTCATTATCGTCTTTCAATGTAAACTTAAGTCTTCGGAGGTCTTGTGCATGCGTTTGGCAATAATGATAGAGCTTTTCATTGGCCTCCAAAGCAAAGTATTCTATATCTTAATGTTCTGCGGACTTAGGGACTTTGTATGGCCTGTTGACGGCTGGATAGTTGAAACGCCGGTGTAATTAACATGTCTCTAATTCTGTCAGGTTTAACACCGTTACCTCTGGGCCTTGAAAATAAAACCACAGATACCCCCACTTGGAGGCGAGGGGAAACCTCTGGCCGTTCTTGACCAGCTCATCAGCATTGACGTCGACATTGACGCCGAAGGTCTCCATGTCTTCCAAGCAAAGGAGGAAAGGGGTAGGGGACTTGAGGATGTGGAACGTAATCGACCCAACAGGTACAGGCCCAACAGGCCCGGCAGAGCCGGCAAGCCCAGTAAGTTCAAAAGGGTGAGGCACAGGCGCAACAGGCGCCACAGCCCCAGCAAGTCCACAAGGCCGAGGTACAGGTACAACAGGCGCCACAGGCCCGGCAAGCCCAGCAAACCCAACAAGCCTGGCAAATCCAACAGGCCTGGCAAGCCCACCAGGGCCGGCAGACCCGGAAAGCCCGTCAAGATCGAGATATACACTCCAAAGGCGTTGGTTGATTAAAACGCTACGTGGAAAGGCCACCTGGCAAAGGCCAAATCACGTGACGGCGAACAGGGAGGGAAGCAGGGGTACTCTGGCAAACTGGAAGACTGCCAGGGAGTTGAGGCCAGCGAGATTGACTAGCACGGTTGAGTTGGAGGCCTGCACAAGTCTGTGGCGAAAGCCTTGTGTACGGGAGTTGATGAAGTCGAGACTCGGAACTGTGGGGGCAAATGAGGTCAATTTGGCTGTGGAATTGACAGGGGTGTGCCCAGTTGACGAGGGTGTAATTCAGCGGTAACCGGAAAATATGGGTCCACCACACTGGCGTGCGCGCACAAAACAAAAAGCCGCCAGTGTTGGAATAGTAGTAATTGCAATGGAGTAAGTCAAATTTACTTACAGTAAAGTTGACTTTATTGACTACAAGTTGAGTGTATTGTTTTGTGGGTCCACTGTATTGACTGCAAGTTAAGTACAGTATGCGCCCACTTTACACTACGGCACGGGCCAAGCAATTGGCCATACAAATTACTGTGCAGACCGGCTAGCGATCTGCCAAACCTAGAACAATACATCCACCACTTAACCACGCAATAGTACTATTATTTCGACTAATCGAATCGATAACGTTGCAATTTCCAAAGTCCTGCCAACACCCTAACTTTTAAACAACTTCCCGTTTATAATAAATTTACCCTAGAATTCCATTTAATTTATAAATATTATAGTTTAAATAACTTCTAAATTCTATAACGTTGCAAGTAAATAGCTTACTCACTGATTAAAGGTACTACACACTCTTATTACACCTTGATAATTCGGCGAAGTTACCCATCATATGCTTGAAACGGTTTACGGCTTAATCTTTTCATATTCTATTAAAACATTAATATTCAAGAATAACAACAGCGAATTGAGCTTATGTTTTTCTTTTTTAAAAATATAACATTATTCCATGCAAATTTTGAAAAAAATGGGAAGCTGTAATTTATAACATTTTAAAATATATGTTGTTTTTAGAAAGTATGAGTAATTTCCATATTTATTAACGGGGTTCTATACAAATGTAAAAACATTTAAGGTTATTGTTATTACCGTTCTTTACATTATATTTGGACAAGCTCGAAAAGATCAAACTCATGATACGTAACTCGCCACGGTTTCTTTCAAAAATATCAACAAAGTATCGACCCCAAAATTACCCCTTTTCGTTAACGAAAAGCTCCTCGATGCCCTTAAAGAATTTGCGCCTCTATTCTACAAAGCCCTAAGGAAATAAATTGCTTCAATATCTCTTCACAATCAATTAGTAAAAATTATTTAAAATAACAATTAAAGTTAAATTTGAAAAGTTTTTCGGGGGCCGTTATATTGTATATTACGAAACAAGTTTCTAGTATTAAAAATAATGTTAATTGAGTTACAAACCCAAGGCTAAATTTGTACGAGTATATTTTTAACAGGTGTTCCCTTACTTCTAGTTAATGAATGTAAAGGCGGCATGTGATTTTGTGTCGATTACTGTAGATTTCGTATTATTACAAAAGGCAACTGTTATACCCTCCCTATAATTAAGGAAATACTCGCAAAATTTTTACAAACGAAATGGTATAATAAACTCGATGTTAAAATTATCTTTAACAAATTACGTATAAAAATAGGCGACAATTAAAAAACTTCGTTTAATATATGTTTTGGACTTTTTACATGGATAATTTCATCTTTAGATCTTTGGGCTATATAGACTACCTTTTAACGGTATATCGATAATTTGTTACGCCCGTTTTTGAAAATGTTTTACTTCTGTTACTTCAATAATTTTTTGGTATACTTGAATAATATTCTGGATAATTACAAAGTTAAGGTTAAACAGTTATAAAATACCCTAAACGTCGTAGTTTAGAACCTTAACATATTCAAATATAAATTCGGTGTTTCTAAAACTAAGTATGGAGGAATCTTTATCGATACGAAAATAAAAATGAAAATAAATCCCGAAACCTACGTGTTAACCTGGAATAAACGGTTTATATATATATATTAAAAATAGGGGGGGTTCAATTTTATCAAATTTTAATAGTCATTCATTCATAACTATTCTGCAACCGTTGGCCCTTTGATTTGTTTCATTAAGAAAGGCTTTCATTTTCGTTAATCATACAAAAAAGGCTCTTTTCAAACGGTTTGAACTTTGCTTCCTTTTTAGACCAGTTTTCTCCTAATAAAACCCTAGTTGGAAACCCTTTTTGAAAACCAATTATTCGGGTTAAACCTGAAAAGGTTGTTTATTCCAACAAAATAATCACGATAACCTAAGTCTAATGAAATATTGATTTAAAAACATAAAACCCGGATTTATAGGGTATAACCCATCTTTTTATCATCTCTACAAATTATAAAAACTTGAAATATTTTATAACACCCTAACAACTTCCCAAATAATTAATCTTCTAGTCGGAAAGACTTTTCTCATGAACCTTTAACCTCATTTATAATAAAAGGGTTATTTTTATACTACTCGACGTATAATTCTAATAAAACCAGGATATTTGCCAATTCTTTTCTGACTACACTTTTTAGGTCAAAACCTATAAGTTTTACACCATAAATAGTGTTTTTTTTAAACGGTTTCCATATATAATAGATTTTCGGCTTAATACCAATAACAGATCCATTCCGAAAGTAATAAACTTTTTATTAATGTTGATCTTGAAAATAGTTAAAATACTGCAATTTCCATAAATATCACCTACCTTAGTTGAATTCGTGTAATATATATAGGCGACCGGAGTTTCCCCACGAACATGAGTATCAATGACAACCAAATACTCCAAATTTTCATTTAGAAATATTTAGTTAACAACAATAACATTTTACGGTTTCAATTCCTTTTAACAATTTAGTTACTATCGCATTAATTATAATTATGCACAATTTATTTTTTTAGATCATATAAGCTGTAACATTACTATATCTACTTTCAATAAAATATATTTTAACCTAGCTAATACCGTACGGTCCAACATTTCTACCAGAATGGCGATATATATGTCCAAGAAATTATGAACGATATTATAGAAAAGAACTTTTTAAGCCTTTACCAATTTCCAAACAACTTGAAAACGAGATTTAGTCAATATTATAATTATTTTGAGAACAAAAACGGAATAAGTAACTGATATAGCTTTATAATATTGATAAATATTTGAAGTAAAGTCAATAATTGAAAATTCATCAATATTATAAACCTCGAAACTTGAACAAAACAATTTTTCAATTGGTATTAGTGATATTACGTTTTCTTTGCGTCATTATTAGCGATTAAAATTCAAATTAAAATAATAGGTTTTAAAAACGCTTTTAAATCTTAACAGAGGAGGTATAAAGTTTTAGAACCATATTTTACCCCAAAACGAGTTATATTACCAAATAAATGAATTGAAAGGTTTCGACGTATTCACTGTTTTCGATTATTTATACATTACTTCATTACAACCATAAATTCTCTCATTACTAATCAACGTTGAATAATGAAGATATTATTGCTCTTCATATTAACCTATTTTTCATAATACACGGTCATTACGTCGATTTTATATAATCTATGTAATACTTACTCATTTTAGTTACAAAACTATATATAAAGGCCGAAGTTTTCGTCCAACGTATTCATGACGTTATAAAATTAGTATAAACCCTAATAATGGATAGTAAACAGCGTATAGGAAAAGCTGCTAATAAATAACGTTCTCCTTCGAAATGGCTTTAGGTCGGCGATAACATTTAACCATTTTTCAAAACTTTAAAACGAATTCATTTTCGCAAAACCTGAGCTAGTTTTAAAGTAAACACCGGTTTATAAATATCTTCGATTTTAATATAGTCAAATTCAATATTTCGGTTGTAAAATACCTCCGTTGTTACGATAATTAACTTTTCTCAACCGCTTTCGACCCGTTTTTAAACTAAAAAATCCGCGACTATCAATTACCCATTATCGAAAATTAAAGGTAATAATAGCGATACCGAATTTGAATTTCACGTTGAAAACATTTCTCAAATCCAAAATAAACTTTAAATAAGCCGCCTATTGGTAGAGCCTTAGATCGTTGCAATGTTATCGATTCGAATCGTGGTTGAAGTAACAGTAGTATTACATTGGTCAAGTGGCTTTCGTTTTGTTCTAGGTTTGGCAGACCGCTAGCCTGTCTACACAGTAATTTGCATGGCAAATTGCTTGGCCCTTTCTCTAAAGTAAAGTGTAGCGTATTGCATTCGACTTACAACCAATACGGTAAATCTACCTACAATACACTTAACTTGTAGTACATTCAATTTCACTGTAATTGAAGTTGACCTATAATACTTTATATAGTATTATTTCAACACAGGCTGCTTTTTATTTTGTACGCGTATACCAGTATGGTTGAATAATCTTTTTCGGTTACTACTAAACCACCTCCTTATTAATTAGGTAAATCCCTATTAATTCCAATTGACTTTTATACTGAATTGCACCCAATTGCATGTTAATTGACCCTATTTGACCTCAATTACTCCGTTACTCCGAGGTCCGAGTCCATCAATTCCCATAAAAAGTTCTTCCTCCATAGGCATCTATAGGCCTTCATTTCACCCGTGTCAATCAAATAGATCCGCATCGTTAATTCCCTGACAGTCTTCTAGTCTACCACCACATCTCTGATTGCTGTTACGTGATCTGGGCTTTCCGGGGGGCCTATTGATGTAGCCTTCGATTCGAATGGTTAGCCTATTGTTGTCTACAAATTTTTTCAAAGCCTTGTTTGATACTGCTTTCATCATAGCATTTACGGGATTATCTTTACCTTTAATTTACCGGAATTCCTTAATTTGCCTCCTTCTGTAGGCTTTACGGAGTGTTATTACGTTTATTATCAGGCGTTTTTCGCTGGTAGCTCGGAATTTCGAAGGATATTCGAAAAGGCTTTTCGAGTCGATATAAATAATGACTGGAATAGAAAATTTTTTAAATTACCTAGTAATAAGTTTAAGTGTTTCCCATAATATTATACCTACGTTAAAGTCCATTATTATACTGTAAACCTTCAAATCTAATACGCTTCGTGTAATCTTTTTGTAATTAACGAAAGTTTAGTAAGGTTTCTGACAATACCAAATGGATCTTTCCACCGATTTTCGTTTACAAGTATTATTAGAAAGCCGATCTGTAAAGAAAGATCGATGTTATTTGCAACAAACCCGTTCGTAAAAATTATTAATTTGGCCTTCGATAAGTTAATGAAAACCATATTAATCATATGGTTCAAGTTTCCAATCTGTTACTCCAGCCTTTTATTTAACTGGTTCAAAACTTTATCTTCCCGGTTCTGTATTTTTGCTACAATAAAAAGATCGTAAAAAGCTTTTGGTTAACATAAGGTAATGATATAGTTGCTTCAAACACGCTATTTCAATTACCGTTAAGCCTTAAACCTATTAGTTTTGTCAATTGTAACCAAAAAAATGCCCTGGCGTTTTTAAAGAAAGCTAAAGCCAATATTAATACTTAGTATTTGAATTTACGATTGATTAAAATTAAATTAATTATTCTCCATTAATATTATTATTGAATTACAATTTCAAAACTTGAAGTCTTTAATCTTTCGTTATTCCAGTGCTAAAAAGCCAGCCGTTCCGACTAAAAGAGTATCGTCAATTTTTATACCTACCCCGTCAAAGCCCCTTCTTTTTTACCAGTAAATACGGATCGTACGTTAAAAACTTTATTACTAGCCTTAATTTAAAATGCAACGAATATGTTGAAAATTTATAAACGCCTTCATGAGCTCATTCGTATAATAGTTTAATATATCGTATTACCTTGCCTAAAGGGTAGAAAATATGTAATTTATATAGTAGTTTTAGCAATACGATTCGTTATAGATCTGTTGCTCATTGCGTATATATGTTCGTTATATTAAGGCTGTTTAATATTAAGTTTGTTTTATTTTTGGTTAGAGAACCTATTATTAAATGAACTACTCAACATTAATTAATTTTTTAAATGGTTGGCTATTACGTAAGAATCTAATTCTTCCCTTCATTGCCGTATTATTAAGCGATTAAACGGGATTTTTCGTATAGCCACCACGAAGTTTTACCTTTAACCTACCAGATAATATTGGATTTAAAGATCGTTAAGTTTAGGTTTTAAAAGTTAAATTCAGTTTTCGTTACGAATTGTATCATCTTTTGGGTCAGTACACTTTCAATTTCGACCTTGTCCTTTTTCTTAAAGGGTTTGCCGGAGGTTTTAATAATTTCTTATACTCGGACCTTTAGTATTAAGTGTTCTTCATCCTTCACCTTTCTGTTTACCTTAGTAGTATTGTATGTACGGCCTGCTATATATTTATCCTTTTTAATGTTTTTTCTCTTCGGGGGTCGTTCGCTTCGGTAGTGTTTTATCGGGTTATTCATAACGAATGAAGCAAGTTCTTACTAAAGTAGTTGTATGTTTTGAGGGTCATTATTGTTAGTAGCATTAGTATAGGGTTTAACCAAAATGTTTCCAAAAAAATAAGATTGTTTGAAATTTTAATAACTATTTCGGAGTTTCCAATATTTGGTATATTATACGAGCTCTCTCATTTACATAGCTTTCGCCACAAGAAGACTTTACTTTGTCACGGAAAAACAAATAAGTCGATTTTTATAGAGCCGTTTTTTGTTTTAAGGGCCTTTTTAATCTGTCGGAATGCCAATTCTTTTTGCAGCTCTCTTAAAGCTCTGCTATAAGCCGCAACACGTTTTTAAGTACTTACCGAAGGCGAAGATTCACTCGTTAAGAGTAGGTACGCTCCAAAGATCAGTAGTATTGATATTATGCCGTTAGGGCTTATAGTATAGTTTAGGTCTTATACTGCTATTTGTAAGCGTGCCTCCGGATTTGTAAAACTTCAAATTTCTAACGTAAGGATATCATACGCTCGTCTAATTAAATCATATGCCTTTTTAACCTTTCCAATATTTTAGTGGGATTTTACAGGTACTTGTTTATATTTAATACCTATTATTATAGTATGTTTTTCAAACTTTACTATTGTAAAGTTGGAACCAATATTGCATATGACGACGTTGGGTATGCTCAAGTACGTATCAATCTATAGTATCCTTAACGTTTCTTATGTATCCTTTGCTGAAAGGGACTTTAAAAAATGATCCCTATAAAAACAGGTTACGAAATTAACGATGTAAAGAATGGACTTATTATTTGAGTAAAACACATTAACAAATACTTTGCAATTGAAATCTTTATCTTCTTTGAATATTAATTTAAATCTTCAAAGAGCTTAAACATACGTTTAACAGTGGTAATAAAGCTTTTTAATAGCTTTTAGGGCAAAGTATTCTATATTTTAATGTCTAGCATACTTTAAAACTTTGTATAACTTATTAACTGTTAAATGGATAAAGCGCTGGTGTAATTGGAGTATTTCCGGCCCCGTCAAGTTCAATACCACTACTACCAGGTCTTAAAGATAAAACTATAGATGCCCCTATTTAAAAGCGAGAGGAAAACTTTGACAGTTTTTAACTAATGAGTCTGAGTTAACATCGACGTTGACGTCGAAGGTTCTTGTATCCTTTAAATAAAGTGAAAATGGCTTGGGGTACTTAAAATATGAAATGTAATTGTTTTTGAAATAGGTTAAACTACCGTTATGCTTAGTAATAATAGTTGTTCACCTGGTTTAAAGTCAATTTTAGCCTTGTTAATATCACAACGATTAATTTTAGTAGCTATAGGGTTTTCCCTATGTAGAATTATACCTTGTGAATCGCTTCCTGTTAAGTAACTTATTACACTTATATCTAACATAATACCTTGAAACGTATAATCCGCGTAAAGATCGTAACGATTAAAGGTATATAAAGGGGTAGATGCTTAGTTAGGGTAAAGGTAAGGGTTTTTACCACCTAAACAGTATAGAAAGACATAGTTACCTAGTTATTAAGCTGTACTAGAAGTAGTATCTTCGCATTACTTCATTTTCTTAGGGCTATTAGCGCTGTTAATTTGCTCGTCGCGTTCGAAATATACGATTTAATTCAGGTAATACTGTTCGGAAGGAGTGGGGCATTGAGCGTGATATACTACCGTCCTATAGTTACGTTTGGTAAAAGGATGCCAAGTTAACCAATAACCAAACTTACCACAAATCTAATATCATTTATTACTATTATGATGATAATATTTGCGGTTACTATGTCCGTCTAAACCTTGGCTCTATTAGTGTTAAAGTCACTGTTGCCTTTAGTTTATAATTGGTGGGCTAAACTTTAGGCGTTGTGAGCGCCCGTAACCATATTTACGGTCAACGTAATTAATTACCGTAAGGTCTTTTTTAGAGACGCTAAGGAAGTTGCTGGTTTAAGGGTATATACCAAGCGAATTTGTTATATACGTTTTTACAGTAGCAAGCAAGGAACGTAACTGGCTAAAAAAGCCTTCGTAAGTGGTATTTAGGCGTTGTAAAGCATATTCGAACTAGCTAATACCCGTAAATGTTACCCGTCCGGATTTTCGAAGTATGGCTTCGCTAAAGTAGACTTTCTCTATTGCTTTTGACTATAAAACTAGCTTATTAAGCATTTAATTAAGGATATCTATTTATATTTCCTTCTTTCTTTCTTCGCAATCATTGTAATTTACCGCGTGGTGGCATAGTTTGTATGGTATTGGGCCAGGTAAACATCTTATTCGAAGTAGTTTCTTATACCGTCGTATATCTCGTGGAACGTGGTAGCTCTAATAAAAAAGGTTAGGTAATAGTTCCTAGCGTGCCTTTTAATGATTCCAGGAAATAGTAAGTCAAAACCTTAAGGGGAAACCTTTATCTACTTGTAAATGTTTAAAAAGCGTATTATCTTAGTGTCGAAAAGGTTGTAGGGCTTTTCATTATACTTTTTTTCGTCGTTTTACATTCTGGCGAAATTTGTAAACAGCTTATATTTAACGTTAACAATCTTAACAGGTTTTGGGGAAAGGTCGCGATAATTATTCCAGTTTTGAATGATATTTCCTGGAAGTTTAAGCTTTAAAGCTTCCGAGGCACGGTGTTAAAGGTAATTGCCAATCGTTTGGCCTAAAGGGTATAGTCCTGTAATAGGACTTGTAGTTGGCTTTCGCGCGAGGGCAAACCTAAAGGGGGAAGGTTTTTGGGGGGCTAGCTGGTTTTAAGTAAATTGTTAAGGGAGAAGTACTACTTTACGAATTTAAAAGTCTTAACGATCTTATGTAATTAATTGGTATAAAACGCTAACGTTCATACTTTTGGCCGCGTTAGCGAATTTGGCTTTACACTCCCTACCACCGCTTAGAGCGTACTCCACATTGTTACGTAAAGGTATTAGGCTGCCGAATAGGTTAAAAAACTTATCGCTCGTACGTAAAAAGGCTTAAATTAGCTGAGGGTAAAAAGGGGTTCCCTGGATAGCGTATAAGGGCGGTAAGATTACTTAATAACTTTTTTCTTTGGGTATAGGTTTTAAGGGCGTTCTTAAAACTGAGCTTAGTCTAAAAGCTATTGAGCCAGCCTTATATTGCTTTCTAAGGGTATATAGACTCCTTAATGTTTATGGTTTCCCTTAAACTTTATTTTGATTACTTTTTGGATTGAAGTGTATATAGTAATGATCTAGTCATTTAAAAGGTTATGGAAGTTGTTAAAGGCATGGTTCAAGTCCTTAGTATTATAATGCTTAACAATTTAGTAGTTGACGAAGTTGGTTAAGTGTTTTTCGATTGATTTTTTATCGATGTTGTATTCCAAAAGGTCGTGGATATAGTATTTGGCGAAAACTGATTCGAAGACTTTAACTTTTTCCATATATGCCTAACTTGGAGTCATTTTAACAGTTTGGTCTGTAGAGGGCATGTAGGATGCGTAGGGCGAGGGACTTGGTAATCTTTAGATGTAAGGACTTGGTGTTTTGGTGTAAAGTCACGTGGGAACTTGGCGACTTGTTGGTGGGTCGCGCGACGTTGTTTTCTCGGCACGACTTAACTATTCTTTGTGTTTTCCTTTAGGACAGCGATCTTGGAGATTAAATTAACGTAGGGAAAGTAAAAAGAGTGAAGTAGGGGTAAAGGTTTAGTATACAGGGAAAGGTCGAAAGTTGTTTGTTGGTGTAGGTTGTTTAACGTAGAAACTTAGTCGTTTTTGCAGTAGTAGCAACCGTAGTACTACTAACTTGGCCGTTTACCAACTTGCCGAACTTTAAGACTTTTGACAGTCGATCTCAACATTTTTCTTTAAAAAAGATCCGTAAAAAATTCTTGGTATTTTTAATAGCGATACTGTCGCTACCTTTAATTTGCCGTAAAAATAGACGCATCCCAAAATTCTTCTTTACTTAATGCCGTAAAAACCGACGTAGCAGTAGAGACTTTTCTTAAGAATCGTTCCTTTACCCTAACGTTAATGTAAAGCGTGACAACTAGAAAGGAACCTTTTCTTTTACTTAGCTAATATGAACTTAACCTAATAAGCACTCATCAGTGTTAGTAGGGCCTTAGATTGTTGTAATGTTGTCGATTCGAATCGTGGTCGAATTAACAGTAGTATTGCATTGGTCAAGTGGTGGTTGTCTTATTCTAGGTTTGGCAGACCGCTAGCCGGTCTGCATAGTAATTTGTAAGGCCAATTTCTTGGCTCGTAACCTGGAGTGAAGTTCAGCGTACTGCACTCAACTTATACCCAATGCGGTAGGTCCACAAACAATACACTCAAATTGCAGTACAATCAACTTTACTGTAAGTAAAGTTGATCTACAGCACTGTATTTAATACTATTTCAACAACGCCCACATATTGGTAATTCTCTAAAACGATAAATTTTAGTTAAATAGATAGGATATATAAACTCAACCTGAAAATTACATTCGAACTTTTCAATTATCGCAACCCTTGACGCTTTTAAATCCCGTTATGGTTCAGCTAGCGACAACAACAAACCTTCCTGCTTAATCTTCCAGTGAATTTTAACTTAATTTATTCTTTTACGAGGAACCGATTCATCAAACGCTACTATTTTGTAGCCTTTAGATAGTAGGCTAATTGACCTGCATGGGTTTGTAGTAATGATGTGTTAATTAACCCGTGTAAGTTAGGTGAAAGTGGTAAGTAATTTAACCCACTTTGATTAATATAGCCAGTATTAATAGTGGTATCAATAGGCAAATAAACACATGTAGGTTAAGTAAATTAATAAGCGTCTTAACCCACGTTAGTTAAAATAGCCAATGATAATAGTATGCACGTTAATCTAAACGAATCAAACGATAATATTCAGCGGCCTATCCCAAGTTAGTTAAAAAGACCGACGTATTATATACGTAAATACCACCACAAAAAAAGGGGGAGGGGGAGGGGGGGTACAAGGACCGGGATACGCTGTGGATAATGTTACAAGCAGGTACCTAAGCTGGTGGTTACCAGGGATCTAGCCCGAGTAGTTATCATACTCCCACGATTTTTTGGAGTCGTTCTGTCACGTGACTGGACCATTCCTTTTCTGTAGCCTATAGCAGCTCCTTAGCAAAACAATATTCCTATTTATTTCTATCGAGGATAATAGACAGTATACGACCGATATAGGAGATATCTCTAGCTTAATCCCTTCAAAATATATACTAGTACTGAATAGTACCGGGTCTCCATTGTAATTATTGATATATATAAGGACTTTTTTGACTATATATCAAGAGGTTCTTTAGGTAAATTCTATATATTCCTCAATCTAGAAGCCTATACAATATATTCCTACGTAGTAACTTCAATATATAATCAATAAAATTATAGTCTACTACCCTATTTTAACTCTATCAACTCTATATATCTTATTGAACAAATCAATATATTCACATCTTCTGGACCTTCTAGTGACTTTAAAAATACTCCAGCCTCATCATTCTCAAAATCACGTGAATCGTTATTCACATCACCAAACTGTCTTGAATCAATGATATGAATAATAGTCATTCATCTCAATATACTATCATTACCACCAGTTCCTCTAAACCTTCAGTTTCCTCTATCCCTCTATTTTAATCACCATCTTTTCATTTCCTTCACTACAAATCAACTTCTGTTACTTCTAACCAGAACTCAAACCTTAAAGCTATGCTAAGGGCTAAAAGAAAGAATACTGTTAAGGCCTGTATGGTCAATACAACGCTAAAAAAACAAGCTATCAATACCACTATACTGGTTAATAAGAAGGCTGAGACTATAAATATTGACTATTTAAACAACCAAAACAAGGAAAATCTCAAGTTAATTTTAACCTATATGATAAACCCTTAGCTAATCTTCGAAAACGGCTTATAATCTTTCTCCAAACACCGAATCGAAAACCTAAATCCAAAATAAAGTCGATAACGACTATACCATAAATGAAAACAAAAAGGGTTAGGATTGAAATCTAAGTCACAATAGTTGAAAAACTTAAAAACGTTAATATTTTCAATTATAAAATATAATCAACAACAATGACAAGATGAACTATTTACACTGAATATTTCAATATATCGAAAGAAATATTAAGAATAAAGATTAAAACAATATTTTAATAAAAAAGTGAATAAATTTGTTTTCGTTTATCAACTATAATCTGAAAAAAACCGTGCAAAACTTTATATACCTGGATTTGGGAATACTAAGTTATTACTTCTTATATTACTTCAAACATTTCAGTTGTTATTGTTTATATTAAATACTTGTAGTCAACGTCTTTGAATTTGATATATATATTTCAAGGTACTTGACTCATTCATCATCAAAAACCTTTTAAGAAACTTCATTTACCACGCTCTTTATACTTGTTCACTTCTGCTCTCTTTATGAAAGCATTTGAAAACACCAAAAAAAGTCTCATATATTAATTTTGTTTGGTTCAAGTTACTAAGTATTTTCTTTAGTGCCTAACATATACCGAATTAGAATTCCATGTCTAAATTATTCGTGTACGAAGTAAATTGAGGAACTTCATTTCTTTCATACTTCAGAAACTCCAGTCAGACTCTCATGATAAATACCAACTTCAAAGGAGGAAAACAGTAAATTCTATCTTTGAAAAGAAATTAAAATGGCAGCCTATTAAACAATACCAATAAATCATTTTATCCAGGATGAACTATATTCCCAGCCCACACAACAGTCATTTTATAAGAACGTTTTTGGTTTTCAATCCAAATCTATGACCTGCATTTTATAAAGATAATAATTGTAAAAATAAATCTATCAATTAAAAAGAAAGAGAAAGGGCGTATGTTATTGTAGTTGACAACGGTAAAGTTAAATCCTGCCACGAATACCTTATGATGTTATAATGCTGCTACCTTAGTGAGATATTTAATTTGACTGGACTATAATTAAAGATGTGTTATATGAATTCATTAGCTGATTCAAGGCCTTATATCACATGTGTATACCCGTTTTAAAGTATTTAATTTCAACGACAAAATATTTACTTTCAATGTTAATAAATCAACTTTTTACGGCAAACCGCCAAAACGGTCAATTCAAAACTTTGATAAAAGCGGGTAATCCCGCCTTTCAAAACCCATTTTCAATGTCAAACAATTAATACTGAACGTCCAGTCTTATTGATTATGTCCCTCCTTTTTCCATACCACCACATTAGTCTCAAATTAAAAACTTTTAGTTTCAAAACATTGTAAAAGCTAATTTAAACTAAACTTTCCGTATTTTTAACGAAGAAAAATTGTACTTTCAACTCAAAATACGAGGTATCAAGTACCTTGTGCTACAAATGAAAGATGACGTAATTGAATCCACAAGATAAAGGATAATTCGAATATCACTTAAATCCAATAAAAGTTACAACACTTAAACCTTCCAAAAATGTTTTTACTATTTTAAGTATACAATGAATTCGATATGGCCTTTAAAGCTTTACAACTTAGGTATCAAAATTAGACGCTTATTTTTAGTGAATTAGTTGACGTTGAAGACAGTCGTTACGATAAAGATAAACTACAACATTTTTCAAAAATCAAAGAATTGCTACTGTATTACTACAATAAGTTCAAAATCCTTTAATATTTCCCGTAAATATATAAGATTCGGCTACACTAACCTCAAGTTGGAAAGAAATCCATTTATTTATTGGATAATCCTCAAAAATCCTAGGAACAAGAACATTTCATCTATATTTTTACTCCTTATAAATATTCCGAAAGACTTCGATAACGAACAAATTTCTAATATTAATTCCTTGGAAAATAGGGTTTTGATAAACACTTAATAGTTGCTTAGAAACAACTGATGGTTTTGAAGGCGAACGCCGGGACCAGATAGCGACTCAAGTCAAAAACAGCTTTCAAATATAGAATATAATTATTGATAAACCTTTCCTGATAAGAGTTCAAACGTTGCAACATTATCAATTCGAATTGGTCGAAGTAACAGTACTATTGTATGGTCAAAAATGATGTTATAATAGCTTCTATATTATTCAAGTTTAGCTTATCGTATTATCATAAATATTATGAATAAGTGGGACCTAATATCTACGTTGAAAAAATGAAATTTGATTAATAAACCCTATATTGATATATATGTTTATGACGATACAGGAAAGTCATTAATATGCATGATGTTTTTTAAATAACAATATTGCTACATGCTCTATATGTAAACCTTTGATTTTCAAATTCATATAAGGCGTTAGCAAACGAGTTTTTTTTACTTATTGAATAAAAGAATGAATTGTTTATATTTTTGGTTAACAAGCCGATAAATTTTCCAAAATCTTTATTATAGCATATAAGGATTAAATTATAAATAATTTTCAAACGAGTTACCTGTTTATAAATGATTGAATAAGTTTAAAACAATTGCTTGTCGATAAAGGTATTTTGCGTATAAATTTTCCGTGTGTTAATTTCTATCGGTAAGGTTTCTATACGTCATCGGAAGACGAAATCAGTTTTGTTTAGTAATATTAGTAATATTGATGATAGAAAGTCAATAGGAAAAAGACGTATTCGTAGAGTCCATGCCTTTAATAGGAGCTTAGAAGCTTTCACTTAGAGCGTGAAATTCTACCATACACTCTGTTAACGTCCTTCTTTGGATGTGACACGTTATTATTCACTTTGTAAAAGTATATTTTGCAGAATAATTCGATATTATACACTTTATTATAGTGTACTCTGCAACGTGATATACCATAATGTACTCTAGAAATGTAGTACCCTACGTATGCTAATTATGGTAATATATAATAATATTCACACAACGAATATTTTCTTTTTAAAAAGTTTCGTATTTATAATCTAATGATAACAGTCCAATCGATTTAAAATCATAAATGTTTATTTAATAGTAATGATAATATATTCTTTCGAAGATTATTCTTAAAGGTTAGTTATTTTTATAGATGTATAATTATTAAGTTATGGTTGTAGATATTATATGTTTAAAGTCAGTATTAAAATGTATCATTATCGGTTAAGAAAAAAAAATTCTTTGTCCCGTTGATGAAATTCTTTTACCTTTAAGGTAAAAACCTAATTCATTATTTAACGTTTATACGTTCAAATTACTTGTTTCAAATTAAGAAATTTAATATTTTATTATAAGTCAATCACTTAATTAATTTTGTATTCTAACTGTTTCTTAAACAAAAATAGCGTAAAATAGGGCTTAAAATCTCCTTTTAACGTAATAACGATGCTGAGATAAGGCTGCCGTCACTGTAATACGCCGACTCTCTAATATCAACCCCCTTACTACCGGTAGCATATCCTTAATCCCCAAATTTATTTTTCGCTTTCCGCTTGTTACTAATAAAGCCGTTACCCCCTATTTTCCTCCTTTATTTTCCACCTTTTCTCCTTCTCCCACGCCTTAAGGGTAAAAGCGAGGGTTTTAAGATTATAAACTTTATCTTTTTATTACGGGTAAAACACTCTATACCTGTAATAGCTTCACGTCTCTGTAAGCTTAGAATCTCTGAATTGTAACGCTATACGTTATAGTCATTAAATTAAATAGTATATCATATTGATATTTTTTTCAACGAAACGGAAGAAATGTAACGGGCCTGTAGAATCGAATTGCGATTATTAATCGTACGTCGCGAGGTTTTTTTTAAATGCGTAAAGCGTTAAAATGACGCACCTGGGCTCGCATCTCCAAGCCGTTAATAAAAAATCTGTAGATATTACTATATACTCCTTCAGCTAGTATACATAGGCCAAGTGGAAGTGCACCATATTGTAAGGTGCATTCCTGCAGAGTACACGATAACGTGTCACGCTGAAGGATACATTCTTGCAAGGAGTAAAGTATTACTTTTCTACTCATTTACTTCACGTGAATTAGGTAAAAAACATACCGATACTAATTAATAACCGACTTGGTCGACTACGAACAGTTAAGTGAAAAAGAGACAAACTGAAGTTAAATACCTATAACGAGATACTATAATAGTCCCAACTGTTTGTACTTGATTGCAATACCTTACAAAAACCATACGGGAGTGTGAAATTACGCGGGAACATCGTTAAACCCGAAGCGTAACAAAATTGTAAAATACGAAGTAACTTCAAAAAGAACCACTTTTAATACGATATTATCGACCAGTTAATGCCCTATTGACTAAAAAAAACACGTTAACTTAACCGTAAATTTTTATTAACTCTTTAAAAGTACCAGTGAATCTTTTGAAAAACGTCATATTATATATTAGGCCATGCAAGCCAAAACATTCAAGTTCTGAAACCCTTCGTTAAAACCCATCCGATCCAAACTCGATATCCAAACCGCTTACGAAACACAGAAACGGTTACGAACACAGCATCCGAACTGCTTACAAAAACAAAAAACGATTATGAGCGGAACAACCAAACTGCTCACTCAAACAAAAGCGGCTGCAATACGACAATCCGGAATGCTTACCAAACACGAACTAAAGCCCTTACACCAGATTACATAATACTCTCCCATACACCTACATTTCCTATCCTACATTTATCCTATCGGCCTTCCTATGATTTGCCCTATATTTTAAATTTAATATTTGTAACGTTCAGGTTTTTCCTAGTCATTTAGTCAGTATAACACTAATAAAAACTAATAAAACTAATTTAAAACACATAAGTGTCTTATAGTTACACTTCGTGCAGGTATAATTGAAACTTTATTTATATTGGCAAACGTTAATAGCTTAAATTTAACCGATTTATTTATTTTATATACTTGGAATTTGCCGTTTAAAAAACGAATTAGGTTGAACTTGAAAATCTGAACACACTGAAACCCAGCCACGATATGAAACCACCAATTTACGCCACTCCATACAAACTACCCACCTCAAACACACTATGAATTCACCAATAACGGATTTGGCAAAGTTCAACGAATATATGGAGTACCTCTTTACACACATATCTTTTCGAAACAATATTTTAAAGTATTTGGACCATATCCTATAGGATTACAAAATCTAGGTACAAATAAAAGATGTGGAGCCTTATACGGTAAATACGTATATTATTAACATGATATTTGACTATTGCAACGGCGAAATTGTTGGACGCGACGTATTCGATGATTTCAAAAGAAACTATACCAATTGAACGCCTAACATATAACGTATAGTCGATAATATGATTTAAGAAATTCTACGAAAATGACGTTAAAACAAAGGAATTAATACGACCAATAAAAATAACAACCGCATTGAAAAACCTTTGCTAAAAACAATTCAGCTTACACAAATGTTAAAGTAGACAGACGGAGAAGTAATAAAAGTAAAGTTTTTAAAAGGATACTAACTAAAAAAAGTTAAAAATTATTATTTAAGATAAAGGACCGGAAATGAGAAAACACTTTGTGAATGGAGATAAGGCGTTGAACAAGGCTAAGGGTCCGCCGCAAAACGGAAACAAAAATAGAAAAATCAATGAAAAAGAAGAAAACATCGTAACGAACATCCACATCAAGGGTTAAATACTAAACCTCCTCGAAACGAAATTTTAAATAAAAGCCAAGGCAAGCCTACGCCCTGGATACCGTCAACAACCAGTTCAACTACGAAAAAAACGACGCGAATAACGAAAACGCCCTGTTTCAAAAATTGATAAGCGATGTAAAATGCTAATACGTACCGTATGAACCAATGCCTATCAATTACGACCCCTATTGTAATCTATTATTGTACCGATTTTCCACTGATAAGAGTGACCCTACAAAGCTTATTAAGTTCGCCAAACTTTGAAATAAAAATTAGAACTACAGCAGTAATCCAAACGATACACTGGATAACAAAATACGTGCTGTACCAAACTTATAGAAAATATAAAATATCGAATTATCCCAGTTCCATATATATTAACCCGATATACTATTTGGATAAATTCAATAGTAATATATATACCACTTTAAGTAAGTAGATAGGTTTTCAAAATGCTATAGCCGCCTAAAGTAATATTTTGATATAGAAGTCAACTACGAACTATACAATAGGAACTAGATTAATATAACCTGGAAATCAATGAAATATCAGCTTGAAAACGCCGATAATAAACCATAAAAAGTATTTACCACCTTATTAACTAAGTCTGAAAAGTTTTAGGTAATCCTTAAGCCATATTATAAAGGTAACAAGCTATTTATCTATGTAATAATAAAAGTCTGCCGCGGAAATCCGGATTCTGACTTTACATTTTTTAAACATAAAAAAAACTGAAAGGCTTTTTTTATAAGTTTTAGGATATCGTTCAAAACCTCTATATACCGATAGGCGGGCCTTGGATTAACATTTGTAACCGACAAAACCGAAATCGAAAGCCAAATCACCAAAGCTAACTATGTTAAAACTATCTACCACGTTTCAAATCGAAAATTTCAAGTATACCTAATGTAAAACGAACGCCTAAAGTATAAGTACTAAAAAGGGAACCTTAAAAACAAAGGGAAGAGACAATCTTTCGAAAATGTGCGAAACGTACCGCAACTAAAACAATACTTTCGAAAAGATATACGAAACCCCTCGAGTTTACAAAAACTTTATATCGTATACGGTAAAATAGGCTACTAGTTCATTGACCACCTATATTACGAGTAAATCCGAAACAAAAAAGAGTTTTAGGCCGATTATATATTTAAAAACCTGAAAAAATCTAGTTTTTTCAATGAACTCAACCGCACATAAAGGCGTTAATAATTACCTTAACACTTACTCTTACGAGTATTACTTCAGAAAAAAAGACTTTAACAGTAATAATATTTATTGAACAGTCCAAGAAGATAATACCACCTAGCGCATTTTTACAGGCTTATAAGACATCTCCTTCCTACACATTACAAGCCTAAATTATGTAACCAAAATACATAACGCCTAAATAACGTTATAATTCACACTTTTAAATCGATGCGGTAACAGGTTTTAAGGTATTATACCTAATACTAATAAAGTTGAAATCTTAACAGCTGGGAAAAAGACAATTCAACGCGTTCGTACCGAAGTTTCCTAAGTTTCAGTTAAACCGAATAGTAAAACACTGAAAGGTCTTATTCAGTAAAAGTAAACCGTCATCATTTGGAACGGTCGTTGTAAATACGCGATTCAAACCAGCTCGGAGTTAAAATCTGGAATACAACCAATTAGTTTATCCATGCCTCGGAGAGAGTATCCGTACCACTCCGATTCAAATTCGGCTATTTATGGTTTTTCCCCAAAACACGTACAATGAAGGCTGTTGACTTAACTTAATCTGAATTACGCATATTGCACCGACGATTTGAATACCTGTTTATAAAACTCCCTTTACAAATGTTTTACGCCGTAAGCCATACGGATATGTAAAACAATACACTTAAAGTTATTAAAAAGTTTTTCCATAAGTATAAACTACATTTATAGGCTCCACACCGGTTTAAATTCCGCCTTCAGGACTATACAGACTTTAACTACGAGGTAATCATTAATATTCTAAGTTTAAATAGCCAATTGGTCCTTTACAATGTCGATGTAATAATATTATTCCAAACCGCCAAGTTTACACAAAGCGCTTTAGTTACAAACTTCTAGATTACTTTAGTAAATTGCTAGTTAAATGTTTACTTAAGGCCTCTAAATTAAATAATATACGACGTTAATATGGCATTTAACTTTACAAAATGACATACCAAGATTCGGATAACTGACAACGAGTATAAGCATATTTTAGTAAAATCCCTATAAGGAATTGGAAAATACGAAAGATACTAAAAACCGTTTTAAAAAGAGTATACAATGTTATTAAAAAATCTCAAGAGTATCAGATCTATGAAATTTATCCTTTAAATAGCAGTTAACGCTATTAATAACACTTTTGGTCTAAGTAGACTTATCTTTACGTTCATTATTTTAATACCTATCTAAAGATCTATATAAACTTTATATCATTGCTAATTACGGAGTCAAGAGTGAATGCTATAACAAAGTCCATAGTAATATTACGTTCTTTACGAGTCATAAACGATGTGTCTAGAACGCTAACCATAAGTAATAACCTACACGAAACTGTAGTTTTAAACCTATCGTTACAATTTAAGGTTCTAGTTTAAAAACCAAAGACGAATATATTGGACCTAAGAAAATGAACGAATTTGAGGGCTGAAATATATTCGTTAAATTATCAAACGTTACAAGTTCGTTTCGCTGGATAATGATACGAAAGTATAGGTGGAAAATGGAAAAAAACGACCTAAAACCACAATCCAACCAAACCTACCGACGGAAAACCTCTTAAAATAACGAATTCAAACCGCTTCCAGTTTTAACCCACCCCCTAAATCACGTCTCCGACTCGCTCCCACCAAAGAACAACAGTCCACCTACACTAACCCTATCAGCATTTCGCCACTGGGGTTGCCCCTTTCACTTAAAAATCAAAACACTCTCCAAAACCTTTACCGTAAGCTTTTTATACCTTAAAAAGAGATGTCAAACCGCTAATTTAACCTAAAGCTTCGTTTCGAAGGTATTATCACTACCTCAGGCACCTCTTTAGAATGATTGATACATATATAAATTTCTGCTTTAATTAACCAAAGTTTATTTCACTTAGAATGATTCGACCTAATGATCCACAAAGCTTACTGAATTTATCCTACTCGCATCGTCTACGAAATGAATAAGAAACCCGAAAAGTCTTACGAAAAGACCCGCCTGATTGTAAAAGGTTTCAACGACAATACTAAAATAACATTATAACTCAGTTGCTCACTTTATAACGATCCAGCTACCACTTAATTATTAAGCTTGTAACTTCTAATAACATACTATACAGCTTATATATCTAACTCCGTAATATAATACAAATATACACCTAGTTTAAAAAGCGGCTTAAACGATGTATTTACATCGATATACCTATAAATTTCAAAATATACAACCTATCCAAAACGATATGACGTATTATAAAACCGCTTTACAGCTTAGCTAAAACTGGTGATTACCGGTATAACATTTACTAAAAATAATTTCCAAACGATTCGGAATAACTAATTTGACTTTCGACCCGTAAATATTAATATCAATAACCCGTTTTAAAAGCTTTATATTAATAGTTATATTAACCAAAGATATACTAACATTGTGTAAGTCGTTGCTTTCCGTATTTAAAGAAAGAGGTTTTTTCAAAGCCGACTTAAAAGCGAAACCTAAGACGTACCTAATGAAAAAAGACATAATCAAATTTAATTACGCCACCATCACTTGCCGAAACAACGTTTCAAACCTTACATAAAAGGGAAATTAAACAAAGCTACCCTTATTATTTTAAATAAAGCAAAACAGGTGGACGAATATAAATACCAACGCGTACGTAACGCTTAAGTTACGTAAATAATTTAACCAAAGGAGGTATTGAACCTCTTGGTCGCCGCGTATTTCAAAATCTCCCCTTCAAACGATACATGTAAAGCGCTTGATAAACGCTTTTTAAAAAAAAATATAATCCAAAGCGCGGTTTAAAATTCATACTGCTAAATATATGTATTGCCAAACTATTCGTTTTTACTAACGTATTTTTATCTAATAATAACGACTATAGTTCGTAAATGGGTTTCGTTTAAATTCTAGGTAACGAAATACCGGTCTAAAATAGCTTTACCCTCTGTATAATATTCTTTATTAGCGTTTTATTAAATATAAGCGTGTTATAAAAAGGGTTTTAGTCTCGGAAATTTATAATATAGTTAAAGGTTTCGATTCGAGTATCATTATTGTAATAATGGTCTGTATTATTATTTATAAATTTAATTTACGCTCTATTCTTTTCGTTAAATATTTTAACCCGTTTTTGCTTTATAAATCTCCGGTTAAATTAGGTACTACAAACGAAAAACTTTTATTAATCAATATGATAACTTCACTCGGGTTATATAAGCGCCGGAAAATCGAGGAAAAGAAGTAAATCGATTACAAATCCAACCTAACTATCGTAATAACTAAGGCTATATCGAATGAAACATTGGAAAGGCTTATATCAATCAATACTTTATTTATTAATATTATTGAATATGCTTTGCGCCACTATCAAGGTTATCATAAAATGACTTAAGTTTGTATTTTTGTTTTGCATTTTTTACGCGGTTGGAATTATAATGAACACGCCTCTCCCAGGTTTTTGTCACGGTATATAACTTATATTTACACTGGTCTTACGAATTTTACCTTTATTTAGATCTACCATTTCGCGCCGGCTCCAATATACTGTTACACTTTATCCTGCACACTTTGGCCCTGCTAGGTATTCTACTATTTACCCCTCTTTATTTTAATTTACTATATGAAACCGCTTGAAGCATATTTCCTCTTTTTATTTTATATACTTCAAGTTATATTAATCACCAATAAACAATTGCTTTTTTTAAAAGCAGTAATATTACTATATAACGTACTATATTATAACCTAGTACAACGGCTCGGCCCGAAAAACCGCTATTTAATATTGAAAGGAACCGGAAATGGCGACGCCGTCGCGTCCCTAATATCCTTCTCGTCGCCCTCACCCTTTTTATTAACGCCACCGCTATTACCGCCATGAACACTATTAGCGCCAGAAAAAATATATCTCTACGCCTTAGGTTGTATACCCTTAGGCAAAGGCATAAAAGAGTTTTTACCATCCTTACGGCGACGCGCGATAACGTCATTAAACTCGCTGACGTAGTATATGCGTAAACCCCGTTTTCAGGCGATAATAGCGGTTGCCGATTCTTTGGTCCGCCGGTGAACGCCTACCACTAATTATTATCGGCTTATTTTACTTATTTACGAACGCAGTTGTTTTTCGAAACGCCCAGAATATTGTTTTTTGGGGGAAAAAGGATTCTGAAAATTGGTTTTTACTGTAAAGCCGGCGGGCGCGTAATACGAATTAAGCCTACAGCCTCAAAACTAAAGGAACGGGGGCGTATCCATTACCTATCCGCTCGTAATAGTAATAGCAAGCTGAATGACCCTTTCTTTCATAACAATCGCTAACAGACTTACCTGCGACCCCAAACGCAACAAATGGCACATAAAGCGTATCCATTAACGACCAGAGATTACGAACTCGGGTACGTTGCTTCAACGCTTTACGTATTAAAAGAGCCTCACGGTGCATCTGGGCGATACAAAGCTCCAGGCAATGAAATAGGTTCGCCTCCTACTTCTTATTTACAGGAATATTAAAAGCAAATATACAAGTAAATTTGGGAAATATAAACCGCGAAAGGGCTCTAAAAAGCTACACTTACAGCGCCGGGGGGCCCCATGGGTACTGGGGTTTTTACCCGCGGGGAAATGGTAAGTTTTATAACTTCAGAAGCCCCTTACTCCCCCCTTTAAAAGCTTAAGGAAAAGGGGGGGTGGTGGCGACAGTAGTCGAGGCCGAAGGCGAAGCGGAGGCGACGAAGGTTAACGAGGCTAAGTTAGTGGCGACGGTGGGAAAAGGTGGGGCCGAAGGGAAGGCGACGATGGCAGAAAAAAAAGAGGCTGTGAAGTTAGTGGCAGCGGCGGGGTATAGGAAGTCCGGGGTGGAGGCAGCTATTGAGGATATTATGCTCGATGAAAGCGGGCTATTGGTAGTAATAAAAGTGTTATAGGCGGCGACTATGGCTGCGGAAACGGCGGCGCGCTGGCGTTCGCGCGCCAAATGGCGCCTAGCAAACTTTCTTTTACGCGAAACCTATTCAAAGGCAAGATTAATATATAGGTTTTAGTCGAATAACTTACACATCAGAGAAGTTTGAAATAACTGATTAAAATAAAGGTTAAGTAAAATTAAAATAAGAACTTATATTAATTATAGGTACGCGCCTTAAAAAAAGGGAAGAAAAAAGGGGTTTGACTGAACAGATAGCGATGTATATTTTTATATTAATCTAAGACGAATAACGGCGTAATCACCCCTACGAAATCACTTTTATAACGACTGAGAAATCATACCCCGGTCGGAAATACCAAAAGACGCTATTAAAAACCATATCTCCACTAATTAACTATACTAACTAAATCTTTACTACAATCACTACCGCGGCCAGTAATGACTAATTCGAACGTTTACATACTACCGCATCTAGGAATTACTAATTTAAACCTTTGAAATTGATACTGTACCCACACTATTATGACAAAAACCACTAATTCGAACATTTACAATTAGTACCACAATCACATTGTTATTTCAAAAATTACTAATTCGAACCTTTATAATTAATACTGCAACTACACTATCATTACAGGACTACGTATACGAAAAGAACTTGTTATAACTATACTATCATTACTCGGCTATGTGTATAAAATAAAAGAATAAAAAAAACATTGCTTGTATGAATAGTACTATATACCTCTACAACTAATATACATAGGCTAAGTGGCAATACACTATATTACAAGGTTCATTCCTGCAGAGTATACGATAACGTGTCACTCCGCAAGCTGCACTCTTGCAAGGCACAAAGTGCATCATGCTTAGAGCGGTCTAGAATGAGTATTCCAAAGCGTACGGCAAAAGGGCTACTACCCGAATGAGAGGTTTATAACCTCCCATCTGTGGCGTGCATCCTCTCGAATTCCCCTTCTGGATCATCTATCTTTTGATACAATGCCAATATTTCTGATTACTCTTATACTCTTTTACTTCACGTGAATTAGGCAGAGACCTTACCGATACAATCCTTATATATCGTACCTTAAGTCCGTTGCTGCGGGCAAGTTTATTAACGATTAACGTTCAAACGAAGATGGTTTGTTTTGCTATTGCCTTTATGAGCGTATATACAACGAATGCGCCCCCGTTTCGTTAACATTAAAGCCGCAAGCCGAAGGCTTATTACGCCTCCGCTGTTTCCACAATAAATTAACTATTTTTCTAATACTTAAATCCAGATTTTTTTTTACTCATTCCTTATAATTTATAATCGGTTTTCATCTAAAAAAATTTCAAAACCTAAAACAAAAAGAGGCTAATTATTGCTTAATATTAACCACCGGTCGAAAGAAACCATAATTGTTATTACTGTTTAACGGACAGGTTTATATATATATTACGTAGATAATTTTGATAACATGATTACGTAGCGTCAGAAAAATAGGGCGAACCCGTCCTTCTTTGATTAATGGCAAGTCTTATGTGTATATTATGTAGATAAGTTTGATAACGTTATTACGCATCGTTGTAAAAGAGGGTGAACCCATTCTTCTTTCCCTACCTAAGAGTATATAACCTATGGTGCGGGGGGCTCCCAGCTTTCTTCTAGATGATAACGCCGATAGCGGCGTCGATGGTAATGGTAATGTTAGCGGTGACGACGACGACAGCGACGAAGACGAAAGCGGCGGGAACGAGAATGAAAACGATGCCGATACAGCTTCGACTTCCCCCTCCGCTTTTAGCAGTAAATAATTACCATACTTGATATTTACCGACTTTATCCGGTCTTAATACAAATAGTTGCATATAAACACTCAATTTATAAGAATTATATCATAAATAATAAATAGGAGATATAAAGAGTAATAATGTCTAGGTAAAAGAATCAAATAACAAATGTAAAAAGTAATACTATTTTAGAAAAAATGATGAATATTACCCTAAGAGAGTAAAAATATGTTAGAAAAGCAGTAAATAATATATTTCAAGGGAAGAAGTGAAAATAAAGTGCAAAATACAAAAATAGGTAAGAAGTAGTACATTGATTTAGGGTCAAGTCGTAAAACATTTTTCTTAAAAGTGATGAAAAAGTATTCATAAACGTAAGCGTTTTTAATACCTTATTCAGAATACCCTTAATTATTATATTCCTAAGTTTCTATTTTCCATTCGTTTATCCTATGTAATTAATTTTGTAATGATTATACGATTCGTGTAAAGCTATACAATTGACTATAAGATGTTTGTCGTTCGTAATATCTAACTTAACACGGTACTCGTAAAATACAGAAATATTGTAAATAATTAAAGGGAAGGGTTTGAGATAAAGGTTCGAAATAAATATTCGGACCGTTATCGCTATAGTAATACCGAAGTCGAACTCTTTAACTATATTATAGATTTCTAAGGAAAAAACGCTTTGTATAACCCCGTTAAACCTCCTTAATCTTTAATAAATAACTTTATTATAAATGGTAAGTCCGTTTTATATCGGTATTTCGTTACCGATCACGATTACGAACCATATATGAAATTTATAATAGTTATTATTCATAAGAGATTTATTAATACAATAAATAGTTTTCTTATACTTATATCGAGTGTTATGAAGAGGAGTTTAAATTTCAGATTATTGATTTACCACTCGAAATGTGTATTTAACGTCTTGTATATACTAACCAATGGGTCCGTCTAATATTAAGTAATCATAAAAAGCTTAAATGATGCTTTTGATTATACGAACTTTAAAATTTAAACACCTTGAATATGTTCATATGTATACTCATCAGCCCGCTCCACTTGTGTCCAATTAATAAAAGCAACTGAATCCAATTAAACATATTTCTTAAATTTTAAATTATTATTTCAATCCGTGATTATTATAATTTCAAACTTGATTAGGGGGTTCTTTCTTGAATAAACTTTCGGCTCTACTTTTGGAAAAATGTTTTTTTTCTGGTATAAAGAACGACGAATGATATAATATAAGTGCATCGTTCGTTTGAATTCCAATAAACATGGAGCCCTTCGAATTTAATATTTAAATAAGTAAATAAGGGTGGAAGGTTAAGTTGGTTGTTCCGAAACGCTCCTCATAATACCTTTGGTAAGTATTAAACTAGTACATACCAAGCTTAACAAGGTTATACAGTAGCTTTAAGATACGTAACATCGTTTTCAGTAAATGTTATTTCCAGAGCTCCACAGGTAAATGGGTATAAATACGGCCCTTAAAGTACTTGTCTCATTTTATTTAAATTTATGGATTATTTTGAAACTTCCAATAATGGTTATGGAATTATATAGGGAGACGATGGTTGTTTAAATCAAATGGTAACTTGTTTGATACAAAGTAAGCGATTAATTTGTAATTTTTTTCCATTAATATTATTATACCACCAAATTATATGGCGTATTATTTATAATATTCCTTCCTATCATATCATTTTATGCCTTACTTATAAAGCGTATTTTTATAAGTCCCTCCATTCCTATCTTTGAACTTATGAATTAATAGGGAAAAAAAGATATCATAATCGTCGTAGGATTCTAAATTAAACTTTTTAAAATAAAAAAAAATACTTTATTTGATTGATAAAAAGATTTCTTTGTAGGTAGACTTCTTAAAAGCACTATACAAAGCTATAAAAAAGTTCTTATGATAAAGATGTATATTTAACTTATGGTTAACCAGTTCCTTTTGAAAAATGAAAAAATATTTAATGAAGGCTTGAATTTTTTTCTTATTTTGCGAACTAAACGGACGCATTTGTTGGTATAGTACCAGATTCGTTTATAAGAGGTATTCGTCCTACTAAAATTACGGAAGTTGCAAAACGGTATCGGAAAATTGCGTGTATTTCAGGAAATTGCTGTTTAAGTTATCATTCGAGTAATTGAATCAATATTAATCGGCCATCACGCGTTTAAAGCTTAATTGTAAACCTTTTCCTACTTATACTTTTGTATTATTGTTCAGAGAAAGAAACTCCTATCGTCTAACAAGTTTGAAAATACATTATGCCCTTCAATACGGTTAATCCTCAAAGTTGCAATCCATACCTTTTTCGTTTTCCAAATCAATATTTAAAATTATAACGGAAATTCCAAAACGCCTCTTTTCATACAGTCTATCTTTTGAACATTATTTTCAAAATATCATTCCTGGTTATTAGGGAACGTAAAGCTACAATAACCTTCGTTACAAAATTTACGTTTTGTACTTTCACTTATAATAGTACGGAATTCATATAAACTCTGGTGTAAACGCTAAAGATAAAAGGTATAAAAATTAGTCTAATCGTGCCAAGAGTATTAATTATAATGCTCACGACCATTTATGGAATCAATCTCTTTGTCATTATTTTCTTTTCTTTCCCAGATAAAATCGTATATGTTATTTAAAACAGTGCTTCATATGGCCCACACTTGCGGATACTCTAAAACACTTTTACCAATATTTTCTTATATTTTCTTCCTGCTATGTTAACTTTAACTCGCCATTTAGACGAATGGAAAACTTTATCTACATATTAAATTATTGAGTCTAGTTGTCTAAGATAAACACTCGTTTCATAATTAACTAAATTATTTTAGCAATCCGTTACAAAAACTCTTTGTATGGAATTCATAGCCTAGAATAAAGTTTTAATATTGACGGCGTAAAGTTTAAGCCATCCGACAAAATTTCCATTCTATATCATAATTTCGTCATCAAAATTAACTGCATTTTAAAGTCGTAGTTTACGCCGTTGTAAAACTTATAAGTATAGCTAGCACTCATAGTAAAACATTATCATAACCTTGAAATTTTTATTTAATATATTCGTATAATCCATTACGTAAAATAACTGTTACAGTCGTTTTTTAACTGGGTAACCAAGTTATTGGTATAATATACATAATTTTAACTATGTTAAGTTATTAGTTTCAATTATATGTGTTTCGAAAAAACTCATATATACTGGAATTTCAAACGAAACGACACTAGTATATCATTCTAAACGTAGACAAATGAATTTCTCGTATTTCTAACCAAAATTTCAAACTTATTTATATCAATCAATAAAAACAATAATAACATTTCAAATACCATTATATATAACTCAAATGATTCTAATCCTATATTTGTCATTATTATGCAGAGTAAGGATGTTTTAATGTTACCGAATAAAACTTGTCGGTATTCTCTTATCCAGTCGAGTTACATTTAGGAAATTTCGTCGCAAAAACGTTATATTATCATTTTCCAACGATCAAAATTTCAGTTACGCTGATATTTAGTATAACAGCCTAAAACCGGCTATTATATCTGTTGAACAATGTGAATTACGATGCTATTAACGTATCCAATACTCTGCTTGTACCATTCATGCCTACTTTATATATAAATAAGGAATATTACAAGCCTATAGATCCTCGCTAATCAGTTTCCTTATCTTGAGTAGTAACATAAGTTTGTTTTCCTTCAAATTTTCTTTCCCCTAGGTGTAATTATGCTGATAAATATCGAAATTATCCTTAATACATTTGAAATAGGTTTCATACTTTACAAAATGACTTTTGATTTAGAATTGAAGCTGGTAATTAACTTAAAATTATGATTTAGCACGAATTTACTCATAAATAAAATAACTGATCGACTAATAACAGACCCTATGATATATGATACATCGTTTTTGGAAACCTGTAAAACCTAGTAAACTAATACGTCGGTATAATAATATACTTGGTAAACCTTATACTTAGTTATAGGAGTACCGTTGTTAATACCCGCTTTATTTTCGATTTCCGGAGCTCCCTTCCTGTTATTTGACGCTTCTATACCCGTATCCGGGATATTATGATTATTTCACTTAAATACACTTCAAATAGTCAATTGAAAACGTGCTAAATCATTTGGGCGAGGTCCGCTTTAGTAATTTGTAAAATTATATCCTTGTTTTTTTCCGCTTTAAACGCAGATTTAAAACTATCTCATCGGCGTATCGAGGTTTCAAGTAATGTTTTAAGACTCGTATCAAAAGCTTGAAAATTATTTTCCAACTTAAATACTACAAGGTTAACGTCTGGATTTCTACGAAATATTTGTACAACCACTCAAATAAACAATGGATCGCTTTTAAACTCTGGTTTAAAAATCACCATATATTTCCTAAACTTTGTTAATAAGGTAGATGGTATTTTGTATAATATTTTATCAACATCATTTCGGTGATTTTTAATAAACTCTCGCATAATAAGTACTTAATTCTAATCGCAAAGTTTATAACTAATTCTCAGATTAAAATAAGTTTTAAGCGTTGAATTTTTTTTATTAATATATTCATTTACATTAAATGGTATATATACCATTCTTTAACTTATCCAATTGATATACTGGGCAAAAGTTTGTAAAATAAGAAAGGATTAATATCTAATCTTTTACACGTATTTCTCATTATATATATTCTACAATTAATGATATTATAAAGCTTACTATTATAATTTTCGCTTCTATCTCGTAAATTAACAAGGTTTGTAAACTTAAAAAAATCACTTTTATCAATGGAAAATCGGTATAATAGAAATTCGTGATATGGGTCGTAATTTTAGGTATTAGCTCTTAAACCCCATATAGTTATTTATCGCCTCTTATGTTCTTTTTAGAAACGCTTTTTCTATATTCAAAGCGCTTTTTCTATGTTCATAAAGGGCGTTAAATTCATTTGAAAAAGGTTTAGTTTATATCTCCCTTTAAAGTTAGTTACTAAAAAAAGGCCGTATTTAACTTGAGTAATTGTTATAAGCCAGTGCCTGGGCTAATAGTTACTAGGGATCTACTCCTAGTGGTTTCTATCTATGTTCTTACGATGCTCTAGAGCCGTTTAGAAGCCGCACTTAAGCGTACTCTCATCTGTCACGTGACCAAGTTACTCTTTTTTCTACATCTCCGTAGTAACTCCTTAACTTGTATTTCTTTTCTTTTCTTTATCAAGGATTATAAATAGTATCCGACTATCTTAAATAACAACTTCAGCTTAATACTTTTTCATATAATCCTCGAATTTCTCCCCAACAATGTTATAATTATTTTTATGCGATTATAATCTAAGGTTACATTTTTTTTCTCGATCATTCGAATTTGGACCCTTAGACTTTGAAGCAGTTCTTTTACATACGCGTAAAGAAGTTGTTTCCAAGCGTTTTGGCGGTTTAGTACAACTATTTTACTAATTCACACAAACGTTTTACCAATACCCTACATATAAAACTCGTTAAATGGAACTAAACCCTTTACAAATACACTTTACACTTAAAATTACGTAATTATTACACCGCTCCTTATCGGAGCCTGCGTTAATTTACCTGAAAATAACAACTCGTATTTTTGAACGACGATTAACATACTGATGGCCCGTTCGATAAACGTTTACGATTTAAACATAAACTCTTCAATTAATAGGTCAAAATTTTGAACATTAAGCTACGCTTTCCGGTATAAAAAGTTACGATATTTTATAAATTACATACAAAACGAAATTTCTTTAATACTTAAAAAAAGTTCTCTTAATTCATTTTTCGATAATTAAAGGGCTTTATAAAAACCGCTCAAAAAAGTTACTACACCCGTAATAGCAGCGACAGTTTTAACGAATATAACACCTCCATTATGATACTTAGCGTTTATTATTACAATCTTGATACAACTAAAACTGTTATCGCTCGGCTTACAAGTATAAAAAAAAAATCCCGCGAATGGTTTTAAGTTTTTTTTAGTATTTTAAAGGCCTTATTCGTAAAATCTGGTGGTATATATCGAATCTTACTGGTAGTCTTATGATTGTCAGTGTATTAAAAGATGAAGAAACTAAGTTTAAGTTTAGGTCTGGCTACAGAGTTAGCAGTAGGTATGTATGTATAATAATAACAGACAATAAAGAAGGCAGGTGGGGTTTCTTCCCCCACTCAGGTCCAACAAATGCCGGGGGACAAAGAAAGCATGATGTCCCTATCATTAGAAGGTGAGAAAATTCCATTATGACTTATGAGAATGGGTTCTCAAGAGAAGGGATACTCGCGAGAAACAGTCCTCGCAAAAAGAAACACTCGCAAGAATTATCCCAATTTCTTTTTAAATTTCTCCGTCAATTCCCTACAATAATCCAAGTTATTAAGATTTATTCATTTGTCATCTCTTGCTATAAATATCTTTTATCACGTGAAGTACTAAACCTGCCAACTCATTCAATGACGGCGATCGAGCCTTTCATTTGATATTTTTGACTTCATATTTATCTTTATCGCCTTTGTACCTAATAGGTGTTAAGTGCAGAGCGACTCTCTCGAAGGTTTTATGATACGATATAGGTGTTAGGTAAAAAAATCAATAGTAGGATAAATCCGTAAATTTAAAGGGAAATCCAAATTAAAGCGAGTTCTTTAAACATATTTGAATTAGTAAACGGTCTTACGCGAAGAAAAGTAACTTTTTTTAGCAATAGAAAGGCTTGTATTCTTAGTTTAATCTATACTCGATTCCTGATCTTAAAATTATACTATGTTTAATTCTTATCGTACCATTGTTTAGTTTCTGAAGCTATAATAGCCATCATTAATCAAGCATTTCGTCTGAAATATTTCCGTATGAGACACATATTAACTTATTAGCGAAATATTGATGAAAAGAATGACTAGTAGTCGAAATTTAAAGCTAAGAAAAAACTTGTAAAGACTAACGGTAATTATTCAAAAATGAAGATTATTAAGATTTTATGATAATATTTAAATACATTTGATTTATGACTGTTTTAGTTATTGGGCCACATGGTAATGTAATACCAATTTAAGTTACTGGATTTTCCTTTTAGATTGGTTATTAACTTGAGGATGATAGGCTATTATTATTATTAATATCGTTTCGAAACCATGCCAAAATTCATAATCAATAATGAATGAGAACTTAGGATTTTGGTACGAAATTATCTCGTTAGGATAAAGCTCATTCAAAAGCAATAAGTGCCTTGATGAAAAGGCAGTGCATTCACCAGCCTTATAGATTATTTAATCAAAAAAAGCGTTTTAAAAATGTTTTTACTGTTATCGGTATAATAGCGTCAAATTAATCTGTTATTAATAAATACTATAGTATACCTGAAACGATCTGGTAGTAAAATTACGATAAAATCCGGATGAATAGTATATATTGGCTTCTTTTGTAATTATATTAGTTATCACTTTCCTGTAGGAATTTAATAATTATTTTAAATTTATATATATAGTAATCATTTTATTTTGTTACGTTTTAATTAATTCATATTTGAATTGAAGTTAAGTTTATTTAAAGTAATCACGTTTATCGTAAAAGTTGGTAAGAAAGTTTCATTTTATGGTATTGAATAATACGAATTGTTACGGCTAAATATATTTAGATTTTATATTTTTTGGCCATTATCTTTCTTAACTTATTTATTATTGATTTTCATGTTATATATGTTTCGCAATCGGCTTTTAAGCGTAATTCAATTTTTTCATTTGAGCTTTTACTATATGTATAGCAATATTCAGCTTATCTACAAGGGCTGAATAATTATCGAATATTTAATCTAAAATTGGTTGTTTATCTTTTTTTTGGCACCACTTTATCGTTCAAAGTCATAAATTTCGATAGAGCGTGGACGATTTCATTGAAATGGATTAAATATTAATAATATTTAAGTAATATACATTGAAAGTAATGAATATTTTATTTTACTTGGTCTTAACGCGATTTGTCCATATAATAATTGATGAAGTTTGATTAAATATACTTTTGGTATATTTATATTTTGTACGAATTACAATTGATTAAGACTAATTGAAGAGTATGATATATAGGTGCTTATAAGAATAAATCAGGTATGTAATTTCGTATTTAAATGGTTAGTAATACAATTTCACATTGGTAAGGTATCGACAAAGGAAAATTATGAATTGAATCGCTATAGCTGAAATATATTAGTTGTGATTCCAAATATTACTTTTTTCAATTAGAAATCAATCATATTAAATTTAAGTTTTAAATTGATATTCATTTGCAAAAATAAATGGTTTGTTGGATTGATATGGTATAAACCTAATCATTGGGAAAAGTAGTTTCGAAGCTTGTAAAATAAACGTTGTTATTCCTTTATAAGCTTAATTTTCGCAACTTACATATAATATTGATGTTTTCCTTTATTTCTGGTATCGAATTTACCTTATTTTCAATCTTACGAAAATAAGTCGACATTAGGTTTTTACAATGTATTTTTTGGAATAATATTACATACAGTGGAGTAGATCATCTTTACTGATAGTAAAGTTGATTAAATTGCAAGTGTATTGCTTTGTGGAGACTTACTGCATTGTGTGTAAGTCAAGAGCAGTCTGCTGCACTTCACTTTAGGGCATGGGCCACGCACATATCCATACAAATTACAGTGCAGACCGGCTAGCGGTCTGCTAAACCTAAAACATTACATCTATCATCTGACTACTGCAATACTACTATTACTTCGACCAATCGAATCGACAACGTTGCAACATCTAAGGCCTATCAATACTGATCAGTGCTTGGCTGCTAGGTTAAGCAAAGATAATCTAAGAAGAAGAAAAGGCTACTTTCCGGTTACGCTTTGCGTTTATTACTAGGGTAAAGGAAAGATTCTTATAAAAATCCTTTATAAGTAATACGCTAGTCTTCCAAAGGCAGGAAAATAGAGATGACTTTTGGGTTACGTTAGTCTTCCAACGGTAATCTAAAAGTAAGCGACGGTATCGTTATCAAAAACACTAAGATATCTTTATTGATCTTTGTTAAAAATGTTAAATTAACTGTCAGAAGTCTTAACGTTCGGAAAGTTGGCAAACGGCTAAATTAGCATTACTACAGGTACTACTACTACAACAAAACGACTAAGTCCCATGTCCTACAATAAACAACCATCGATCTCTACCATTGCCACCGACTTTCGCACTTACCCTCTACACCAAACCCTTGCCCTACTTCACTCTTTTTCACTCCCCACGCCATACCGATGGTTAAGTACGCTGCTTTAAGCGAAAAAACAAAGCCGCGTTAAGAAAGCTATATCGCGCAACCTTACACCAAGTCACCAAGTCGCCAAGTTCCCACGTAACTCTACGCCAGAACACTAATCCCCTACACCTAAAGATTACCAAGTTTATCTTCTTATACGCCATACGCGTCCTACACAATCCAAAATATCAATACGTATACTTCCAACACCCACTTTAACACTGTTACCAACCCCGAAAAGAAAAAAGCAATTAAAAACCTCGGATCAGTCTTTGTCACCATCTAAGACCATTAACTCTAGATTACGGATATTAATAAAGCCTTAACTGAATCCCACCTAACCAACTACTTTAGCCAGTACATCCTTGAAACTGAGGCCGGGAAAGAGTTTGGTCGCGACGCCAACGCTTTTCAAAACTTCCGTGAATTTTTTAACCAATAGATACCAGATATATAAAAGACTATTTAACGTTACGTTAAGGCTAAGTTAAGGATAAAAGTCAAAAGGCGTGGGATTTTTATACCAGACATAGCATTAAAGGGAATCGTTAAAACCTTTTTTAAGCTATCTCAATTTAAGGAATGCCTGTAGGACCCTCGAGGTAAGGGTAAGCTCGTTGAGGAACCTTAACGCTTACACAAACGTTCTAAGGGATCTCCTTTATACCTTTAACTAAGTCAAACTTTTTCGTGTGCTAATAATAAGGAACACTTTAGCGTGTTCAGAAATTCAGTACCACCACGTAATAACGCGAAATACGCTTTTAGCGATGATAAAGCACGCAAAACAGTAGCTGTCTACGCGGCCAAAAGTATTAACGTTAACGTTCTACAATAGTTAATGAAGTAAGATAGTTAAACCTCCTAAAACCTTGAGGTACATATTACCTCTTATCAATTTAATCGCTAAGACCCCTAAAACCTTTCCCCCTTTATATTCGCCTACACGTATAAAACCACCACAGATCATATCACATGGCTTTATCGCTTAGGCCGGGCGATTAGCAATTGCCCATAACACCGTATTTCGAAAGCCTTAAAGCTTAAACTATCAGAAAAAAAACATTTAAGGCTAGGATAACTATCGTGACCTTCCTCTAAAACTTGTCAAAATGGTTAACATCAATTATAAACTCATAACGTACTTCGCTATAATCTATGACTACACAAACAAGTATAATGGAAAGCCTTATAACCTGTTCCACACTAAGATACTGACCTTTTTAAATATCTGTAAGTGGATAAAAGATCACCTTCAGGTTTTCACTTACTATTTCACGAAATTTTACAAGTCACGCTAAAAATTACTATTTAACTTTTCTGACGAGCGCCATCACATTTCGCGAGATTTACGATAGTATAAAGAGAAACTTCGAATACGACATCTACCTTGCGCAATACCATATAGACTGGAATACTATAAGGTGGATTACAATAAGGGTAAAAAAGAGAGAGGAAGAATCACCAATAGATGTTTTTAATCAAATGATTAACAAGTTGATAATGTGTCAGAAAGTAGTGAAGAAGGTACATGCTAGCTAAGTAACACTTCGAGAACAGGTACGGTCAGCGATTACAGGTGTTAAAGAGTTTGAATACGCCTTACAACGCCTAAAAATTACCTGTAAAGGCTTTTTTTAGCTAGCTACGTTTCTCTTTTGCCACCTTAATAACACGTATACCAAACTCGTTTAGTATATACTATTAAGCCGGTAACTTCCTTAACGTGAATAAAGAAAACCTAACGGTAGTTAATTACATTAACCATAATTACGGACACCCTTAACGCCAAAGATCTGGTCTATCGACCTCGGCCCCAAATTAAAAGCAACACCTACGTTAACGCTAACAAAATACTGGCGAACCTGATAACCTCCAATACTATCGTCGTAATAGTGGCAAAAGATGTTAAATTTGTAGGAAATCTGGTTACTAGTAAACTCGGCCCCCACCTACCGAGTGAAATAATAAAAAGGTAATATATTACATCTAGTACCCCACCACTTCTAAATAGGAATACTTAAACTAGATTATAAACTTTGAGGGGTATAAGCCTATTAATGGTAATACCCCTAAACAGATTAAGTGAAACAAAAACATTTCTTCTAATACAATAGCCTAGTCACTAGCCAACTATGCTTTCCTATACCGTTTAGGTGGTAAAACCCCTTACTTTTACTCTAACCATACCCCGAATCCCTCACATACTTTTAACCTCTGTAATCGTTACGCTGATCATATGTTTCAAGGTATTATACCAGATACATGGGTAACAAGGTAATTAATAGGGGATTATTCGCAGTACTTAGCACTATGGAGGGAAAGTACTATAGCTAATGAGATTAATTATCAAGATACGGATAGAGCCAAAGTTGGCTTTGGCCCAAGCGAATAACTATTATCATTGGGGACAACAGTGGTTCAAATGATTGTGAGAGGAATTACTTTCTACATCCTTAAGTCTCCTACCTCTTTTCTTCTTTACTTGAAGGATATAAAGGCCCTTGGCATCAACGTGTACGTCAACGTAGACGAGCTGGTTAAAAACGGCCAAAGGTTTCCACTCGCCTTCAAGTAAAGGAATTTATAGTTTTATCTTTAAAGTCCAGAAGCGATAGTGTTAAGCCTAACGAAGCCGGAGATACGTTAACCATACTAGAGTTTCAACTACCTAGCTATTAACAAACTATACAAAGTCTTAAAGTTCGTAATGCATAATTATATTGAATACTCTGCCCTAGAAGCCATTAAACGGCTTTTCCACTACTACCAAACGTATATCTAAGCCCACCGGAAATTTAAGTTCACACTAAAAGACGATAAGGACTTTAACTATGAAATATTTATTACTGTGTTTTACTTAGATAACAAGCCTATTCTTTATATCGTTAACTCCGCAACTTTTTTTTACGGTGCGAAATTCCTAAAGTCTCTTTTGGTAAAGAATACATGGAAAACGTTAAAAATGCTATAAATTAACATATACCTAAGTCCACCTAATTACGTTGTCCATAATACCAGTACCAACTTTGCGTGGTACCAACTTTGTGGTGGCTGAGATTTAGGAAAATGAAAAGATAATAGGTATCTAGTACAAATAAATACCTATGGAATCCTACTAAAGTATTGTGAAAGTTAAAAGAGTATACTCCCTATTTCACCGGACGTATAATATTCTTATATTAAATATTAAAAGCTTTATAAATTCGGAGGCACACCTATAAATAGCAGTAAAAGGACCTTAATAATAGCGTGGACTCTAACGGCCTAATACCAACGCTCATAGGTTTTAAAGCGTACCTATGACTGACGAGTGAATCTCCGTTCTCGACAATTACTCAAAAACGTATTGCAGCCTATAACAAAGATTTGAGGGAATTAAAAAGGGAATCGGCACGCCGCCAGATTAATAACGCCCTTAACATTAGAAATAGTCCCTTCACAATCGACGTGCTAACTTTATCATTGAAAATTAAAGTCATCGTATAGTGGAAACCAGGAGAATAAAAAGGGCCATACAAAATATTAAGTATTACAAACTCTAAAGTATTTATTAAAACTGCTAATGGCCTTATATCATTCCGAACCACCCAAGTCAAAACTCTATATTAGGGGTACTTAAGATAAAGACCCTTAAGCCTCCAAAGAAAAACGACCAAGCCAAGAAAACCCTCCTCCACCCGTTATTAACAAACCGATAAAATGCCGCTGGCGCGGATAACCCCTAAAAAAGAAATATTAAAAAAAAAGAAATACATACCGAGTCGCATCTACAATACTATTTAGATATGCAGGAAATAGAATGATAATAAAGACTTGGTAATAAAGTTTAGGGAACAAAGGATTATTAAGACCTCCGGCAAACCCATGAAAAAAAGCGACAAAATCGAAATCAATGGCTTACTGACTTAAGGAGTTTTGTAATTTTACGGAAAACCAACTTTAACTTTTAAGACCCAAATTTTACAATCTTTAAATAGAGGATCATTCATGAGGTTAAAGGTAAGACCACGGGGCGGCCGTACGAAGAAGGACGATTAATCGTTTAAAGATACGGTAATGAAAGCAAGGACTAGATCTTTACGTAATCGCCAATGATTTTGAAGATTAACCAACGCTTAGTACTTACCCTAGCAGCAAGTTTTCTAACCAGTACTAAAGGTAAATTTACACTTAATAGCCGTAATATTACGTAATATTAAATTCAATTTGCAACGAATTTACAAAGTATTGTATTATTAAAGTTGTTACAAAAACTCCGTACAATATAACTTTTAGATACGTTAATATGTTATATCAAGCCACTATACGGATTAGGTAAAACAGGCGTTTACTGGTTCCTAACCTACCAGTCGCAGTTAAAATTACGGTTACCGATAAAGTTTTAAATATACGACCCGTAATTGATTCAACACAAGAAAATAACTTTAACTTAATGGGAATATAAATTAACGATACCCTTTTCGTTGAAACTGCTAGCTTTATAACATTAAAACAACAGGCGATTAAAGACTTTAAGTTTTAGAATTACAAGCCGGTGACAACACTAATGGAAAACACTTAACTCGACTTCAATAAAATCGTTAATCCGTACGCTTAGTGTTAATATCGTCCTCAGCTTTCGCCAAAAGTAACAGGGCGCTATTCTTACTACAATCGACAAGACTAATAAAACCAAAGCTTAACGGTACTTGGAGCAACGTATACGGGATAGCTATATTGTTACCTTATACCAACCGGAACCTTTATACGATTGATCTATTATGGCATAAGCACAAATACTAATGGATAAAGACTCTAATCGACTAAACAAAAGGTTAAAGTGGCAAATGCGGAACCTAGACCGCGAAATTAATAAAGTATTAATCGACTTCTTAAAGGTTAAACTAATGATTTTCACAGACGCGTTTTTTATAAACAATACTAACTTATCTTTGTAGATCGGCTTTTTATTAACCCTCTTCAACAAAGTTAGGCGGGAATATCAGTTGAGTATCATCAGCCACCTAATTTACTAAATCTCCGTTAAGTACAAAAGGATTACACGAAGCGTGCTGACTTCGGAGGTCTACGGTATAATAGCAGGATTTAACGTAGGTATAGCGCTGTAGAAAACCCTCAACTTCATTACCAGGCAGTTAAAGATTTCTTCTATCTTAGTGTTAATCTGTACCGACTCGAGGAGCCTCTTCGAATGCCTATCAAGGCTCGGAACCACCAGCAAAAAACGCTTGATAATCGATGTAATGCTATTACGTAAAGCCTACGAAGGGAGGGAGATTAAAGAGTGCTGATAGATCGATAGCAAAGATAATCTTACAGATTCCATAAAAAAGGCTACGCCAAACAAAGTTCTAAAAAGATTTGTGAACAGCAACAAGCTAACTATACGCATCAAGAGTTATGTTAACCGGCTACCCGGAAAGCCCAAATTATGTAATGGTAAACTGGAAGACTTCCAAGGAAGTGAAGACTGCGATAGTGATATATTTGACTAGAAAAATTGAAATGGAGGCCTGCAAAAGCCTATAGCTAAAGAACTTTTTATAGGAGTAAATAAACTCGAACATCGGAGCGATGGAGTAATTAAGGTCAAATAAGGTCAATTTGCATGTAATTCGGTGTAATTTAATATGAAAGCCAACTAGAATTGACAGGGGTTTATCCAATTGATGAGAGGGCAATTTGGTGGTAACCAGAAATGATTAGTCAGCTATACTAGCGTACACGCACAAACTAAAAAGCCGCTAGTGTTGGAATAATATTACATACAGTGTAATAGGTCAACTTTACTGACAGTAAAGTTGACTGTACTGCAAGTGTATTGCTTTATAAAGACTTACCGCATTGGGTGTAAGTCGAGTGCAATACGTTACACTTTACTCTAGGGCATGGGCCAAGCACATGACTATACAAATTACAACGCAGACCGGCTAGCAGTCTGCCAAACCTAGAGCAATACATCCACCATCTGACTACTGCAATACTACAGTTACTTCGACCAATCGAATCGACAACGTTGCAACGTCTAAGGCCTACCAAAAGTATTCAACAATGAAGTAAAATATAGAATCATTGGTTGTAGGAAGCTCGCTGCATTCAAATACTTTTTTATAGCCTTTAAGTTTTTTAGTTTTTTCTTTGAAACGACAATTGACAAAACCCTTACATACGTTTTTCAGTTATTAATACGTTGCAAGCGAAAAACAAAATGTGAATTTTAACTAACTGAAATCTAATATATAACTCTTTAACAAGAGTAATAATTCTTTTCAAGAAAATAAACTGAATATTTACTTTAAATGTGTAAAGTAGTTTTCAATCGTATTAAAAACATGACATCTTTAATGCAATTTTGGTAAAAATGTTAAAATTACTTAGAAGTACAATTTATGTATATTTTAGCGCAAAAAGCGAATTTCGATAACCTATTAGAACGATTTTAAAGCGTTTTAATTTACCGTAACTACTTACCGTAAAATGGTTTTTGAATCGAAAGAAAATAAATAATTGAAAAATATTGGTAGGGCCTTAGATATTTGCAAATTTGTCTATTCTAATCGTGGTTGAAGTAACAGTAGTATTGCATTGGTCAAGTGGTGGATGTATTGTTCTAGGTTTGGCAGACTGCTAGCTGGTATGCACAGTAATTTGTATGGCTAAATGTTTGGCCCATACCCTAGGGTTAGGTGCAGTGTACTGCACTCGGCTTACACTCAATACGGCAAGTTTACACAAATAATACACTTAACTTACAGTTTAGTTAACTTTACTGTAAGTAAAGTTGACCTACTATATTATATATAGTACTATTTCAACACTGATAGTTTTTTTATTTTTACGCGTACGCTAGTATAGTTAATCAATCTTTTCCAGTTAACGCTAAATCTTGATCTCGTCATATTTCTACCCCCATGTTAATTTCAATTGATCTTTATACTAAATTATACCCAATTGTATGTAAATTAAATACATTTGATCTTAATTTCTCCGTTATTCCGAGGACCAAGTTTTTCAACTTTTATAAAAAAAAATAATTTGCTATCTCTCTTCGAAAACCTTCACTTCAGCCGTATTAGTCGAACAGATTTCCATTATAGCATTTACTTTTCTAATTAATTTCTAATTTACCGTTACAACCTTGGTTGTCGATACGTAACTTGAGTTTACCAGGCAGCTTATTAATGTGGAATTCAATACGTATATTTAGGCTATTACTTTTCATAAACTTTTCCAAAACCTTATTCAACATTACCTTCGTCATGGAATTTGCGGGTTTATCTTTTACGTTAAATTATCGGAATTTCTTAATCACCTATCTTTTCATATTCTTTACGAAATGCTATTATATTGATTATCAGGCGTTTTTCGCTGGTGGTTCTGAACTTCAAAAAGTATTCGAATAGGTTTCTCGAGTAGGTAAAAATCACTACCAAAGTAAGAGGAATCTTTAATTACTTGGTAATAAGGTTAAGTGTTTTTTATAATTCTATGTATGCGTTAAAACTTGTCATTATATCATAAACCTCCGAAGTTAATACGCTTTAGGTAATGCATTTATACTTGATAAAGGGTTAGTAAATTAGGATAGCGGTCATATTAAATTGGTCATTTCGCTTATTTTCGTTATCAAGGGTTATTGAAAGGTGGATTTGTAAAGGTAGATCGGTTTTATTTATAAAGGACCTATCCGTAAAAATTATTAACTCCACCATCAATAAGCCGATTAAAACCATATTGATTCCGCGGTCTAAACTTCTTATCTTCTATTCAAGACTTTGATTTAGCTGTTCGAAGTCTTTATTTACCGGATCTTATATATGTACCGCGATGGAGAGGTTATAAAAGGCTTGAGGTTGGTATAAAGTCACAATATAGATATTACAAGTACGTTGTTTTGAGTATCATTAGTCTTTAGCCTTTTCAATCTTATCATTTATTGCTAAAGTAATATATTAGCCCTGTTGGCTGAAACTTAAGCTAATATTAACATCAAATATATGGATTAGAGATTTATTAAAGTTTAATTGAGTGTTTTTCGTTAACGTTGTAACCGGTTTGTAATTCCAAAATTTAAAGTCCTTAATCCTTTTTTTTTCGATATTATGATGTTCAACGTTTTTACGAAAAGAATATTATTGATTTACATACCTATTATATCTAAATACCTTTTCTACGTTACTAATCAATAGATGTCGTATATTGAAAATTTTATCATGAATTGTAACTTAAATATTACTAATAAATCAGAAACCAATGAACGTTTACTTTAACTAATCTGTATAGAAGCTTAATAAATCGTATTACCGTCCCTAAAGGGTAGATAACACGTGGTTATTTTTTGGAAACTTTAATAATATAATCCGTTGTGAATTTATTACTAAAGTGAATACTAAGCGTTATTTAATCTTTTAAATAGTTAAAGACTATATGAGGATTTCATTCGCAGGTCTTTAGATCGTTGTAACGTTGTCGATTCGATTTTTTTAAGTAATAGTATATTTGCATTGTTTAAGAGGTAGAGGTATTATTTTAGGTTTATCTGACTGCTAGCCGGTTTGCATACTAATTTGTATGGCCAAACGCTTTGGCCTGTTCCTCACTTTGAAGTGGGCACCTACTTCAATGCACTTGCAGTATAGTACCACATCTAGTATCCAATACAGTCAACTTTACTTACAGTAAAGCTGACTGACTGCAATGCAGTTTACCTGCTAAAAATAGCAGCCAATATTATTTCAACAGTAAGTCTATACAAACAATACACTTTATTTACAGTTCAGTTTACTTTACTATTAGTAAAGTTGACCTACTGTATTATATATAGTACCATTTCAATACTAGAAGCTTTTTATATTGTTTGCGTACGTTAGTAGAGCTAATTAATGTTTTCCAGTTAACGTTAAATAGCGATCTCATTACCTTGACATCTCCTTCTTAATTTCAATTGATCTTTATACTAAATTATACCCAATTATATATAAATTTACTCTATTTAACCTTAACTGTTCCGTTATTTCGAGGTCCGAGTTTTTTTTAACTTTTACAAAAGGTTTTTTCGCTACAGATCTTTGTAAGCGTTTACTTCCCTGGTAGTCTTTGAGTCCGCCGGTATAAACCCGTTCGCCGGCACGCAGCTTGAGCTTGTTAGGCAGCTACCTAAACGGTATAGGAAGGTGTGATTTGCTAGTATTAGGCCGAGTTAAGAACATCATCTTTATTTATTTGATTCACTTTGAGGTATTATCGCCGTTACTTGGCTCGTTACCCTCAAATTCAGCGATTCAATCCAAGTAATCATGTTTAGAAGTGGTAGGATATTGGACGTAATATGCTGCCTTTCTATTGTTACCTTCAGTGGGGGGGTACCGAGTTAATTAGTAGCTAGACTTGCTACAAATCTAATATCTCTTGCTACTAGTACAACGATAGTGATTATGGTTAATATGCCCGCCTATATTTTGTATTTCTTTGCGTTAACATGGCTATTACTTCCAGTCTATGGCTGGTGGGTCAGACCTTATGCGTTGTAGGCGTTTGTAGCCATACTTGCGGTCGACGTAATTGACTACCGTAAGGTTTTTTTTTTTAATTTAAGTTAGAGAAATTACCGGCTTAAGAGTATATATTAAACTAGTTTGGTATACGCGTTATTATAATGATAAGCGAGGAACGTATCTGGTTAAAAAAGCCTTCGCAGGTGTTATTTGAACGTTGTAGGGCGTATTAGAACTCTTTAACTCCCGTGATTACTCCCCTTACCTATTCTCGAAGTGTGGCTTCGTTAAAGTAGGCTTTTCAAAAAAAAAAAATTGATTGTATTGACTTGTTAAACATTTAATCAATGAAGTTTATTGGTATTTCCTCCCTTTTTTTTCTTCGCTATTACTATAATCTACCGCGTCATAGATTATTTTATATGTTATTTCGTAAAGTAGATGTTGTATTCGAAGTAGCGCTTCATGCTATCGTAAATCTCGCGAAACATGTTAGCTTTAGTAAGGAAAGTTAGGTAGTGGATCCTGGCGTGTTTTATAAGGATTTCGGGAAATAGTAAATAAAAACCTAAAAGTGGAACTTTTATTTACTTAGAAATGTTTAAAAAGGGTATTATCTTAGTGTCGAAGAGGTTGTAGGGCTTTTTATTCTACTTTTCTATATTGTTTTAGATCTTAGCGAAGTTCATGAACAACTTATAATTGATGTTAACTATTTTAATAGGTTTTGGGAGAAGTTCGCAATAATTATCCTTATTTTAAATGGTGTTTCCTGGCGGTTTAAGCTTTGGAGCCTCCTAGGTACGACTAAGGGTAATTGCTAGTCGTCTGGCTCGAGGGGTAAAGCCCTATGGTAGTACCTATAGTGAGTTTTCGCATGTAGGTAAACTTGCCGTAGAATTTTTTTTCAAAGGCCTATCGATTAAAATATTAGGTAGAGATAGGTATTTCAAGGTTTTGAAAGGATTAACGATCATATTTAATTAATTGGTGTAAAGCACCGGCATTGATACCTTTGATCAAGTTGGCGGCCTTTATGTTACACGTCTTATCACCACTAAAGGTATACTCCGCGTTGTAACGTAGGAGTATTAAGCTAACTAGAAAATTAATAGGCTTATAGCCCGCGTAGAAAAAGGCTTAACTCGGCTAAAGGTAAAGAGAAGGTTCTCTGGGTCGCATATAGGGGCGTTAAGGTACTTTCATATATTTTCCTTTAAGTCGTTTGTTTTAAAGGCATTAATAAAATTGGGCTTGGTCGAAAAGGGTTTTTACCAGTTTGTTGAGGCCAGTTTCTGATACGTAAATACCTCTATGTTTAAGTCTATCCCTTGATTTAGATTCAATACCACTTTAAATCTTTTTTTATATGTGAATAGTTTAGTCGCCGAAAAGGTTACGAATGTTTGCGAAAGCGCTGTCGCTACGGTTCAATTTTTTACCCCGTGTTCTTTAACGATATAATGGCCGACTTAGTTTACCAAGTACTTTTTCGTTGAGTTTTCATCGAAGCTGTGTCTGTATAGGTTTTTATCGTAATGCTTTGTAAAAATGTATCCCAGGATATCAATTCTCTTCTAAATCTTTGGGGTAGATGTTATCTTAAGGTTTAGGTTTATGTCAGTTGTATAGGGCAAGGGACTTAGTAATCTTAAGCATAGAGACTTGGTGTTTGGGCGTAGGGAATTGGTGATTTAAGGAATAAGAACTTGGTGATTTAGCGTAAAATCGCGTGATGTGACTTTCTCGGCACGACTTGTTAATTTTGGTATTCTCGCTTAGGATAGCGAACTTGATGATGAAATTGCGGTAAGGCGAGTGGAAAGAGTAAAGTAAGGGTAAAAGTTTGGTGTAAATGGTAAGGTCGAAGGTCGTTTGTTGTTGTAGGTTTTTTGGTGTTTGGACTTAGTCTTTTTTTTTACAGTAGTAGTACCCTTAATAGTACTGATTTAAAAGTTCGATAACTTTCCGAACTTTAAGACTTTTAACAGTTTATCTTAACGTCTTTTGAAATGATTAATACAGATTTTTTGGTGTTTTTAATAGAGATACCGTCGCCATCTCTAGTCTGTCGTAAAGATTAACATAGCCTAAATGTTTCCTTTTCATACTACCGTAGAGACTGACCTAGAAGTAAAGACCTTTCGCAAAAATATTTCCTTGATCCTAATCGACGTTGTTAATATAGAGCGTGACTAGAAAGTATCTTATTTCTTTACTTGGTTAATTTGTGTTTAGGCTAATAAGCACTGATCAATATTCACAAGTCTTTAGATCATTTTAATATTGTCTATTCGATTGGTCGAAGTAATATTAGTATTACATTTTTTAAATGGTAGATGTATTGTTTTAGGTTTGGAAGACCGCTAGCCGGTTTACAGTGTAATTCGACTAGCCAATAGCTTAGCTCATGACCTAGTGTGAAGTGTAGCGTACTGAATTTGACTTACACCTAATGCAAGAAGACCTTATAAAGCAATACACTTGTAATAAAGTTAATTTTTGTTTTGGAAAAGTTGACCTATTTAACTGTATATAATACTATTTTAAAAGATTTAATCATTTCCTTTTTTGACGTATTTTTAAGCTATTAAGGGTAACTTTTCGTACGGCCGCCCCGTAATGTTATGTTCACCTCGTCAATAATTCTTGAACTAAAGATCGTAATGTTCAGTTCTTGGAAGTTAAAATCGGTTTTCTGTACGAATTGTATAACCATTCGAGTTGATAAGCTATTAATTTCGAAGTATTAGTTTTTCTTAAAAAAATATTGGAGGTTTTAATATTTTATTGTATTCGCATATTTAATATTTAGTTTTCTTTATTCTATTTTTCCTGTTTACATAAATAGTATTATAAATACAATCCAGTATATATTTATCCTTTTTTACGGTCTCTCTTTCAGTGGTTATATACGCCGGCGGCGTTTTATCGGCTTGTCGATAATGCATAAATTAAACCCGTATTAACTCGGTAGTTTAACTTAAGGTTTTTATCGTTAATTACCTAAATATAAGGCCTAACCTTGGTGATTCAGAAAGATATAAGATCGGTTGTTGGTAGGCCTTAGTCATTTCAACGTTATCGATTCGATTGGTTTTCAAAGTAACAGTAGTATTGCAGTAGTTAGATAGTAGATGTATTATTCTAGGTTTAAAAGACCGCTAGCCGATCTGCACTGTAATTTGTATGACCAATTGATTAGCCCGTGCCCTAAAATGAAATGCAGTGTACTGCACTTGACCTACACACAATGCGGTAAGTCCGCATAAAGCTATACACTTGTAGTACAGTTAACTTTATTGTGTGTAAAGTTAACCTATTGCATTGCATACAATACTTTTCCAACACTGGCGTCTTTTTAGTTTATATGCGTACGCCAATGTGACTTATCAATCTTTTCAGGTTAGCGTTAAACAGCAGCCTCGTATCCCACTGTCAATTCCAATTGACTTTTATACTTCATTACACCTAATTGCATGCAAAATGACCACATTTGGCTTTAATTGCTCTATCGCTCCGAGGTCCGAGTTTATCAACTCTTATAAAAAGTTCTTTCGCTACAGCTCTTCGCAAGCCTCCATTTTAACTGTGCCACTTAAACAGATCACCATCATTAATCTCATGGTAGTCTTCTAATCTGCTAGTACATCCCTGTTTTCCGCCACGTAATTTTAGCTTTCCGGGTGGCCTATTAACGTAGCCCTCGATACGTATAGTCAGCCTATTGCTTTCTACAAACCTTTCCAGGGCTTAGTTTGGCGTTACCTTCGTCATAACATTGCGGGGTTGTTTTTTCTATAGATTCATCGGAATTCCTTCATCTTTATCCTCTTCTAGCATTTACGAAGTATCATCACGTCGATTATCAGGCGTTTTTCGCTAGTGGTTCCGAGCTTTGAAAGGCATTCGAAAAGGCCTTTTAAATCAATATAGATTATCCCTAAGATAAAAAGTATCTTTAGCTGCCTGGTGATCAGGTTAAAAGTCTCTTATAGTGTTATACCTACATTAAAGCCTTCCATTATATCGTAGATCTTAAAAGTTAATACGTTTCATATAATCCTTTTACACTTAACTCAAGTTTAGTGAATGAAGTTTCTAATAATATTAAACAGATTTTCTTGCCTGTTCTTATTGACGAGGGTTATCAAAAAGTCGATTTTTAAGGATAAGTCGCTATTATTTGTAAAGGAACCGTATGTAAAGAATATTAGCTTAGCCTTTGAGATGTAGATTAAAACCGTATCAATTCCGCGGTCCAAGTTTCAAATTTACCACTTAAGTCTTTTATTTAATCGGTCAAAGTTCTTATCTATTGGTATTTATACCTGTGTCGTAATAGATAGATTGTAAAAGGCTTCTTGTTGGCATAAGGTAATGATTTAGTTACCTCGAATACGTTATTCCAGGTACCGTTAATCCTTAGCTACATTAGTTTTGTAAATTGTGGCTAAAATAACGCTCTGGCCTTTTTGGCGAGAGGTAAGGCTGGTATTAACATTAAGTATACGGATTAATAATCTATTAAAGTCCAGTTGGGTGTTTTCCGTTAACCTCGTTACCAGCTTATATTTCCAGAACTTGGAGTCCTTAATCGTTCGTTATTTTGCGGTTACAAAACCTGTTGATTCGACGAAAATGGTATCTTTAATTTACATACCCACTACGCCGAAGTTCTTATTTTACGTAACTAATAGTTACAGGTTGTAGGTTCAAAACTTTAACATTAACCGTAATTTGAAGGACGACTAGTAGATAAGGAATCAATAAATGTTTGTTTTAGATAATCCGTATAGTAGATTAATATAACGTATTACCATGTCTAAAGGGTATATAACACGGAGTTCCTGTGTTAGTTTTAGTAATACGATCCGCTGTAAATTCGTTGTTCATTAGATGTATGCTTGCATTATATTACGGTTATTAAATGTAAACTTACCTTTAGTTTTATCCAACAAATTTTCTGTTAAATCAATTAATAAACGTTAGCTAATCTTTTAAATAGTTATTAATTGTGTAAAGATTCATTGTTTGTCTTTATTACCGTATCTTTAATCTATTAGATGTATTTTATAATACGGCCACTCCATGGTCTTACTTTTAACCTCGTAAATCATCCTTGACTTCAAAATCGTAATGATTAGCTTTTAAAAGTTAAAATCGGTCTTTAATATAAATTTCATAACCCCTCAAATTAATAGGCAGTTAATTTAGACCTTGTTGATTTCCTTAAAAGTGTTGCTGGAGGTTTTGATAATTTTTTATACCCGGAGCTTTAATGTCATATATTCGTTATCTTTCTCTTTTCTGCTTTCTTAACCAGTATTGTATATGCGGCCCGGTATGTATTTCTCCTCTTTAACGTTCTTCTTTTTCAGATGTTTTCTATCCCGGCAGCGTTTTATCAGCTTATCGATAACAGATAAAGGAGGTTCGTATGAACTCGGTCGTATTACTCAAGGTGTTTAAGGGTCTTTGTTTCTAGTAACGCTGATATAAGGCTTGACCTAAGTGGTTCGAAAAGGTATAAATCCTTTAGTATTTTCAATAACTACTTTAGAATTTACGGTACTTAATATCTTATATAAGTCTTCTTTTTTCCCCGGCTAACGTTACACGAGGAATTTACTTTGTAACGGCAATGAAAACACGTCAATTGTTAAAGGGCCATTTCTGGTTTTAAAGGCGTTATTGATCTAGCGACGTGCCGATTCTCTTAGCAGTTTCTTTAAATCTTTGCTATAAGCTATAATATGTTTTTGAGTATTTGCTGAAGTCGAAGATTTACTTGTTAGGCGTGGGTACAATCTAAAAACTAGGAACGTTGGCATTAAGCCATTAGGGTCCATAATATCGTTTAAATCCTTTACTACTATTTGTAAACGTGTTTCCAGATCTCTAAAGCCTTTAATCTCCAACTTAAGGATATTATACGCTCAGAGAAGTAGGGCGTGTACCCTTTTAACATTCCCAACACTCCAGTAGGCTTTTACAGGTACCTGTTTGTATTAAATACCTATTACCTCGGCATCCTCTTGAAATTTAACCGTAACAAAGTTTGTACCGGCATCGTAGACGACGAAGTTAAGTGGACCCAAATACGAATTAATTTACAGTATCGTTAACGTTTCATATATATCTTTTGCCAAAAAGGACTTTAGAAATTTAGTCCCATAAAAAAAGGTTGTAGAATAAACGACGTGAAAAACAAGTTTATTATTCAAGTAAAACATATTAACAAAGATTTTTCAATTGAAATCCTTATCGTCTTTTAATGTAAATTAAATCTCCAGGGGGCTTAGGCATATATTTGATAATAGTAGCAAAGTATTTTAATAACTTCTAGCATAGAATATTGCATATCTTTATTCCTTACGGATTTTAAGACTTTATATAGCCTGTTCACAGCTTGTTCCTTAAAGCGCGGGTAAAGTTAACGTATCTCCAGATTCGTTAGGTTTAATACCACTGTTTTCAAGCCTTAAAGATGAAACTATAAGTGCCTTCACTTAAAAGCGAGTGGAAACCTTTAGCCGTTTTTGATTAGTTCGTCTATATTAACGTCGACGTTAATGCCAAGGGTCTTTATATTTTCCAAGTAAAGAAGTAAAGGGGTACAGGACTTAAGGATGTGAATCGTAATTTCTCTCACAACAGTTTAAATTAACGTTATCCTTAATAACAATTATTGTTCTCTTGGTTTAAAGTTAACTTTAGTATTCACTGCATTGTAGAGATTAATCTTAGTAATTGTAATTCTTTCCCTCCGTAATGCTAAGTATTACGAATAACCTTTTGTAGAGTATTTTATTGCCCCTGTGTCTGGTATAATACCTTAAAATGTGTGGTCCGCATAAAGGTCGCGAAGGTTAATGGTATATAAAAGTTTAGGAACTTAGTTAGGAAAAGGGTAAGAGTTTTTACCACCTAAACGGTACAAAAAGACGTGGTCGACCAATTATTAAGCTACGTTAAGGGTAATATCTTTTTCATGCCACTTGATTTGTTTGGTGATGTTAACGTCGTTTATTGTCTCGTCGCCTTTCAAGTTTGCGATTTGATCCAAGTAGTCTTTTTCAGAAGCAATAGGGTATTGAGCGTGGTATATTGCTTTTTTGTTATTGCATTCGGCAAGGGAGTACCGAGTTGACTAATGGTCAGATTTACCATAGATTTTATATCTTTTTCTATCATTATGACGATAGTGCTGGCGGTTAACAGGTTCTTTTAAAGCTTGGTTTTGTAGACGTTAACGTGGTTGTTGTTTCTAGTTTAAGGTTGGTGAGCCAGAACTTAGGCGTTGTAGGCGCCCGTATTTGCGGTTATTGTAATCAACTACCATAAGGTTTTTTTCATTTACGTTAAGAAAGTCGCCGGTTTAGAAGTATATACCAAACGAGTTTGGTATACGTATCATTACAGTAACAAACGAGGAACGTAACTAGGTAAAAAAGCCTTCACAGGTGGCATTTAGGCGTTATAAAGCGTATTCGAATTCGCTAACGCCCATAACTGTTTCCCGTAACTGTTTACAAAGTGTGGTTTCGTTAGTGTAGGCTTACCCTATTGCTTTCTGATATAATATCAGCTCCTCAATAATTTGATTCAACATATCCATTAGTGCTTCCTCCTCTTTTTTCTCAGCAATTATTATTACCCACCTTGTAGTAGCCCAGTTTATATTTCATTATGTAAGGTAGACGTCGTGTTCGAAGTAGCTTTTCATACTATAGGAAACTTCGTAAAGCGTAGTTACTTAACTCAAGAAGGTTTAGTAGTAGTCCTTAGCGTGCCTTATAAGGATTTTAGGAAATAGTAGGTAAAAATCAAAGGGTAGAACCTCTATTTACTTGCAAATGTTGAGGGAAGGCATTACCTTGGTATTAAAGAGGTTATAAGTCTTTTAATTATACTTTTCTTTATCCTCCTAGATCTTGACTCTATCCGTAAAAAGTTTGTAGTTAATATTAATTATTTTGACAGGTTTTAGAGAAAGATCGCGATAGTTATCACAGCTTTAAATAGTGTTTTTTAGAGGTTTAAGTTTTGAGGCTTCCGAAATACGGTGTTAAAGGTAATTAGTAGTCGTTTAACCCGAGGGGTTATATCCTATGGTAGGACCAATGGAAGGATTTTGCGCGTAGGCAAACGTAAATGAAAAAAGGTCTTAGGGGGCTTAACGATTGGATTATTAAGAAGCGATAGGTACTTGAAGGTTTTAGGAGGCTTAACGATTTTTATTAATTAAATAGTATAAAGCGTTAACTTCAATACCTTTAGCCGTGTTAACGGCTGTTGCTTTACGTGTCCTGTTACCGTTAAAATCGTATTCCGTGTTTTTGAATAAAGGTACTAAACTATCGAGTAGGTTAATATGTTCCTTATCCCTAACGCGTAAAGCGGTATAACTTAGCTAAAAGTAAGTTGTTGATTCCCTAAATCGCCTATAAAGCGGTAATATTCCTTAATAGCCTTTTCTTTGGGATATGGTTTTTGAAGACGTTTCTAAAGCTGGGTTAAGTTGAAGAGTTTTTAATCCGGCTTTGTAGTACCATATAATATCACCTAAACCCCCTGCAATATAAGCATTTCTTTAACATTTAACTTAACCCCTTTTTAAACTGAAATTCACATATCAGTGGTCCAGTCGCTAAAAAAGTCGCGAAAATTACTAAAAGCGTGGTCGGGGTCTTTAGTATTACTATTCTCGACGATATAGTAGCCGATGAAGTTGGAAAGGTGTTTTTCCATTAAATTTTTATCGATATTTAGCGACTAAAGGTCTTCGTCATAAAACTTTATAAATGTAGTTTCGAAAGCTTTAATTGCTCTCTTTTTTCCGAAGTCGGCGATAGCATTAAATTAAACGCTTTCGGTAAAAATCTTAAATGTTTTGGCTTGTGTAGAGCTTGGTAAAGCATGTAAAGCGAGGGACTTGGTGATCTTTGGGCGTAGTGACTTGGTGTTTTGGCGTGAAGTTTCATAGAAACTTGGAGACTTGTTGTTAGGTCGCGCGATGTAGCTTTCTTGACGCGACTTGACAATTTTTGTTGTTTTTGCTTAGGGTAACGAACTTAACAATTAACGTAGTGGAGAAAGTAAAAAGATTAAGGTAAAGCAAAGGTCTAGTATAGTGGGTAAGGTTAGAGGTCGTTATTGGTAATAAAGGGCGAAGACTATTTTTTATATGCCGTAGGACTTACTCGTTTTCACAATATTAATACGCGCAGTAGTACTGACTTAGCTGTTTTCCAACTTGCCGAACTTTAAAACTTCTAATAGTTAATCTTAACGTTTTTCTTTTAAAAAAAAAATTCATCAAGATTTATTGGTATTTTCAATAGCGATACCATCGTTAACCTCCAAATTGCTGTTGTAAAACTGACACAGCCCAAAAGTTTTCTCTGTTTTTCTATCGTTGCGAAACTGACACAATACTAATAAAGGCCTTTCGCAAGAATTTTTCCTCTACTCTAGCTGCTGTTGTAGCCGTAGAGTGTAACCGAAAAGTAGCTTCTTCTTTTACTTAGATTATTTGTGCTTAACCTAATAAGCACTAATTATTATTTTTAAGCCTTATACGTTGCAAGGTTTTCTATTCCATTGGTTTTCGAAGTAATAGTAGTATTGCAGTAGTCAGATAGTGGATGTATCATTCTAGGTTTGGCAGACCACTAGCTGGTCTGCATTGTAATTTGTATGGCCAATTACTTAGCTCGTGCTCTAAAGTGAAGTTCAGCATACTGCACTCGACTTATACCCAATGCGGTAAGTCCGCATAAAGAAATACACTTGCAGTATGGTTAACTTCACTATCTATAAAGTTGACCTACTGCACTGTATGCAATACTATTCCAACATCGTTAGTCATTTTAACAATTACTTCAGAGTTTTCGATACTTAAAATTTTGTACGGGTCCTTTTATTTTCCCAACTCCCGTTACATAAAGATTTTTCCTTGCAAAGATAAAATAATTAAATCGACTATAATAGGGCTGTTTTTGGTGTTAAGGGAATTATGAACTTAGCGGCGTATCGATTTCCTTCGTAGTTCCCTTAAAACTTTTCTGTAGGTTATAATACGCTTTTAAGTACTTGTCGATGGCGGAGATTCACTCGTTAGGCGTGTGTACACTTTAAAAATCAGTAACGTTAGTATTAGACCATTAGGGCCTATAGTATCGTTTAGGTTCTTTACTGTCATTTAAAGTCGTATTTCCGAATCCGTAAAGCTTGTTATTTTTAACGTAAAGATATTATAAGTTCGGTAAAGAAGTACGTATACCCTTCTAACATTCTTAATATTTTAGTGGGCTTTTACAGCTTCTTGTTTGTATTCAATACCTATTATCTTATTACCTTTTTAAAACTTCGTCATTGTAAAGTTATCATCGGTATCATGAACAACGACGTTAGGTGGGCCTAAATACGAGTTAATTTACAGTATCGTTAGTGTTTTCCACATAGTCTACACTGAAAGGGATTTCAAAAATTTATCTTTATAAAAGAAAATTGTAAAATCGACGACGTAAAAAATAGGCTTATTATCTAAGTAAAATACATTAATAAAGATTTTACAGTTAAATTCTTTATCGTTTTTTAATATCAACTTTAATCTCCGGTAAGATTGGGAATATGTTCGGTAATAGTAAAAAAGTTTTTCGATAGCTTTTAGGGTAAAGTATTTTACATTTTTATACCTTATGGACTTTACAGATTTATATAGCATATTAACGATTGAGTAGTTAAAAAGTCGATGTAGTTAGTGTATATCTGGCTCCATTATTTTCAACACCATTATTTTAAGGTCTTAAAGATAAAATTATAAATACCTCTATCTAAAGTCGAGGTAAAAACTTTAATCGTTTTTAACCAACTCGTTTATATTAAATTCGACGTTACCTCCGAATGTCTTTATATCCTTTTAGTAAAAAAGGAAGGGCGTAAGGAACTTAAGGATATAGAACGGAATTATTATTATAACAGTTTGAATTTCTATTATTTTTATTTAAGGTCATTTTTTATCTGGTTTAAAACAAACTTTTGTTTTTTTTCAATATTGTAACGACTAATTTCAATGGTTATAGTGTTTTTTTCCGTAATACCACGTATTACGAATAATCTTTCATCAAGTACTTTATTACCCCTATATTTGGCACAATACCTTAAAACGTATAGTATGCATAACGATCGCGAAGGTTAATAGTATATAAGGAATTATAGGATTTATTAGGGCAAAGGTAATGATCTTTATTACTCAAACTATATAAAAAGGCGTGGTGGGCTCGTTATTAGACTGTATTAAAAGTAGTATTTTTCATTTCACTTAATTATTTAGGTGTATTATCGCCATTGATTAGCTCGTCGTTTTTCAAGTTTGCGATTTAATTTAAATATTCTTGTTTAAAAGTGGTAGGGTATTGGATATAATACATTACCTTTTTGTTATTTCGCTTGGCGTGATGGTTTCGAGTTAATTGATAACTAAACTTGTTATCAATTCAATATCTCTTACCACTATTTCTACATAATGCATTCGATTAGTAAGTCCTCTGGAATCATGGCATTGTTAGTGTCAACGTGGTTATTGCCTTTAGTTCATAATCAGTGAGCCAAATTTTAGGAGTTAAAGGCGCTGGTAATCATATTTTCGTTCGACGTAACTAACTAGCGGAAGGTTTTTTATATTTACGTTAGGGAAGTTGCTGGCCTAAAGGTATATATTAAACGAGTTGGTTATACTCGCTATTACAGTGGTAAACGAGGAACGTAGTTATTGAAAAAAAAATTCGCAGATGGCATTTTGGCGTTATCGTATGTATTTAAACTTTATAATGCCTGTAATTGCTGCCCGTATCTACTTACGAAGTGTTTCTTCGTTAATATATGCTTTCACAAATGCTTATTGATTTAATATTAATTTGTTAAACATTTAATTAACGAAATCTATTAATTTTTTATCCTTTCTTTTTCCTGGTATTATCGTAGTTTACTATGTAATGGCCTATTTCGTATGGTATTGAGCGAGGTGAACGTCGTATTCGAAGTGGGTTTTCATGTAATTATGAATTTTGCGAAACGTGGTGGCTTGAATTAAAAAGGTCAGGTAATATTCCCCATCGTGTCCTGTAAGAATTGCATAGAATAATATGTAAAAACCTAAGGTAGAGACTTTTATACACTTACAAATGTTTAAAAGAGGTATTATCATCATATAGAAGAGGTTATAAGGCTCTCCGTCACACATCTATATATCGTTTAAAATTTTAGCGAAATCCATAAGAAGTTTGTAATTAATATTAATTATTTTAAGAGTTCTTGGTGGTAGGTCGCGATAATTATCTTAGTTTTCCTGGGTGTTTCCTGGCAATTTAAATCTTAAAGCTTCCGAGGCACAGTATTAAAGGTAATTGCCAATCGGCTAGCCCGAAGGGTACAGTTCTATAGTAGGACATATGGTAAGCTTTCTCGTATATATAAACCTCCTATAATGGGGATTTTAAAAGGCTTAACGATCTTAAATAAAACTTTAAGGGGGAAGAGGGAAATAAAGTTTTAAAAAAACTTAACGATCTTATTTAATAAATTGATGTAAAACGCCGACTTTAACTCCTCCCATCGCTTTAGCCGCCGTTACTTTACACACTCTACTATCATTAAAAGCGTACTCCGAATTATTACGTAACGATGCTTAATTGCTGAACAGGTTAATAAGTTTTTTATCGCCGATACATATGGAGGTTTAATTTAGTTAATGGTAAAATAAAGGGCTTTTGGATCGTGTATATAGGTAGTAAATTTCTTCAACACACTTTTTTAAGGTATGGACTTTAAGGGCATTTCTTAAGTAAGGTTAATTTAAAAAGAGTTTCTATTAACTTGTTAAAGCCCTTTCACTATACCTAGATCCCTCGGCGTTTAAGTTTAGCCTAATTTAGATTTAATACCCTTTTAAATCTTTTTCCATATATTAATAATCCAATCGGCTAAGAGGTATCGAAAGTCTCGAAAGATGCGGTCTCCGCGAGTTTTTTCTCGCCTTTTTACTTAATGATATAATAGCCGACGTAATTAATTAGGTACTTTTATATTACGTTTTCGTCGATATCTTGTCCTTATAGGTATTTATCCTATTATTTGGAAAAAAGGTAACCTAAGGTGTTAATCCTTTTCTAAATCTCTTGGGTAGGTGTTATTTTGAGATTTAGGCTTACATGGGATATACATAGCGTGTAGGGCGAGGAACTTCGTGATCTCGAGCGTAAGGAATTGGTATTTGGCATAAATTTACGTAGAAACTTGGCGATTTAGCGTGAAGTCTCTTAACGTGGCTTATTCGACGCCACTTGGAGATTCTCAGTGTTTTCTCTTAAGATAGCGATCTTAGCGATTAAATTAACGTGGGGGTTGTAAAAAGAGTGAAGTAGGGGTAAAAGTTTGGTATAAAAGGTAAGGTTGAACGTTATTTATTATTATTAATTGTTTAACTTAAGAATTTGGTCGTTTTTCTATAGTAGTAGCACCCGTAATAGTATTTACTTGGCTGTTTTCCAATTTGCTGAACTTTAAGACTTTTAACAGTTAATTTTGACGTCTTGGAAAAAGGACTGAAGAAGATTTCTTGATGTTTTTCATAGCGATACCATCGTTACCTATGGTTTTCCGTAAATATTGGCACAAAACAAAGGTTTTTTTTTACGTACTTCCATAAAAACTACCGAAATAGTAAAGGCCTTTATTAAAAATCTTTCTTTAACTCTAACCAACTTTTAACTTAAAGCGTAACTGGAAAGTAGCATTTTTTTCTACTTAGTCAATCTGTGCTTGATCTAATTAACAATGATTAATATTGGTAGGTTCTTGGATCGTTACAACGTTATCGATTTGAATCGTGGTTGATGTAACAGTAGTATTACATTAGTTAAGTGGTGGATGTATTGTTTAAGTTTGGTAGACCGCTAGCTGGTCTGCACAGTAATTTGTATAGCCAATTTCTTGGCCCATGCCTTAGTGTAAATTGCCGCGTACTGCACTCGACTTACACCCAATGCTGTAAGTTCACACAAACAATACACTCAACTAGCAGTTTAGTCAACATTACTATAAATAAAGTTGACCTAGTGCACTGCATGTAGTAATATTAAAAAAAAAAATGAATAGTATTAATGATTGTAATTGAATAATTTCTACATAACGATTCGATAATATAACTTTGTAATGAAAAGGGGTGATTATTTAATATAATTGATTTTTTGAAAAGTTTAAAATTAAATATAACGCGACCGTTTAAAATTTTATAAATTATACGCCATATTACAAAGACCAGTGTGGCAAAGTTTAACGTTTTATTCGAGTATTTTATACGATTTCAACCGTGAAATTTCTCAAACTGTTTGTTTGAAAGTATTTTTTTCGCTTATAAATAAGATAAAAATGATAATTAAGTCTAATATATTGCTTATCTTTAACTAATGGTACCTTCATCATTCATTTTCCGGGACTTATACCAAACCGATAATGTTTTACATACAAAGATATTCCGCCTAAATTCCTTATAGTTTTAATACCTATATTATATTAACAGCGTTAATATTAATGCTTTACATGGTTTGAAGTATTATCATATATATTTGCATTTTCACCCCTATTGGATTAGGCATTACCCGTGGTAATTCTCTTACCAATTTAAACCTTATTCGAATAATAATCAATGGTTTATCAGAAAATTCATTCATTAGGTAAACCATTATATTAATTAACGGAGAATTTATCTTGTAGATAATAGGAGTATGACTTTTTTTATATTCTTAAATTAAACCTTGTTACTTATATCGTAGGAAAATTCAATGTGAACTTTCATTATAATATTAATGTAGGCGAATTATCGTTTAATACTTCGAATAACGTTTTGGTTACCTCATAATCTCTTAAAGTTACCTTCATAAGATATATTACCAGTAAAATGATTATTACGGAGTTATTGGCTTAGGCTAACATTTGCAGTACGTCGTTAACTAACTGAGCAATAAGCTAAATATTTGTATTTAGTTATTGTTTTCAATCTGACTTTTTTTACAAAGCGTTATTGCTTTCACGTCAGATTGTATAACTGTATAAAATACAGCGTAATAACTTTGGTAAATACGTTTAAGTCGACTAAATATGAAAAGATAAATATAAATAAGCCACCTTTAGCTAGGTCTCTATATTCTACTAATGCTTAAGTAGTTTACTTAGGTTATAATATTAAAGGAATACGATTATTAACTTTATAAACCACAAGCTTGACGGTTGTTTTTTTACATGGAAAATAGGAAATCAATTTTTCTATCGCGAAAACAAATTATATCTCTCGATATGAAAATGTTAGCTCTACCTGGTTTTAACTAATTGTTATTTAATAGGGCGTAAATATCGAGTTTATTTATAACCCAGGTTTTCACCGTTTTATGTAATAGTCACAGCAAATGAATAATAATATAGTTAAAATACTAAAATGCTTATCTAACTTTCGTTTTTATCTAAATGAATGATTTCATAACATTTATGATGATTTATCGTTTTTATATTAATATTTCAAATTGAAAAAAAATCATGAAGCAATTTGTGAGGAAAGATAACTCTACGAAATTTTGGCCTGAGTTTATATCGATATATATGATGATTTTATCGCTTTTAATCTTAATATAACTACGGCTACATATGGAAATATGCAAATATTGATATTAATATATTGTTACAAAAATCTCCCTACGAATAATTCAAGTTATAATAACTCTTAACTTTTTAAAATTAAGACTAACTTCATATGAAGTGGTTTTGTCTGCTCGGGGTAATTGTTAACGTATGGTATAAATACTGATAGTACCGCGAGTCAAATATCCTTTTGGTTAGGTAAATAAATAATCACGCGGGTCCAAAAATTCGTAACAATAGCTGTAAGTTTTTTTTACTTAGCTTTAGTGAATTAACTACATTGTTTACGATACCATTTTTGGAATACGTAAAGGAAAAACGTAAAAAGGCTTTTGATTACTACGAGGTTTGGTTATCATTGGTATCTAAATGGATAATATAAACGCGGCAATCGTAATTAAGATTACGGTAACGTTTACGACTATTTCAGCGATGTTAGAAACTACATCGTCGGCGTTTACGACTGCTTCGGTAATGTTTATAGCTACTTAAACGTTTTTAATCCTCTTTTCGTAGTCTTTTATCTCGTTTTCTTTAACGAAAATGATTTTAACAGTGTTAGTAATTTCGTTTACGATTTTAATATCGGTTGTATAAACGACCGTACCTTCAACTTTAAGCTTTATAACGATTATTAAAACAACGAGTTTTTTCGTACCTTTAAAAATTATTTTCGCGATTACCGCGAAAATAGTCACGCTTTCTCATATCGCCCTTTCACATAGGCTGATGGTAGGAAAACTTGTATTCTGTTACTGCAAGTAACGTGATTTTTTATTATTAATATTAGTTATATATTTACGTACTCAATATTTTCGACGAGGGGGAGGTAAATATTACTAATTATTTATATTTAATAAGGACTAAATATTATGTATAATGTGTCGCTAAGTTTTATTATTCCTCTTTATAATATTGAAGGCTTTAACGTATCGTTTTCGTATTAAAATATATTTTTAACCCGTATTCGTCGTTTAGTAAGTTAAGGAGGTTAAAGGTATATTTTTGATATTTTGTAATATGTCGCTTAAATTTTATCGCTTATTTAGCTATAGAGGTATTTATAATATTTGAGAGATCATAGGAGTATAATTCACGACGGTTAAAAAATGTGATTTTAGTTTTATTAGTGAGTGACTGATCTTGAAAATAGAGTTAAATTTATTTCAACCAATTAAATTTGAGCGTTGACATTATTGATATTCAATAAGTTTAGGCGTTTTTAAATAGACCAAAAGTTTGTGAAAACAACGTTTTTACTTATAGTTATAATACTGAAATTTAAAGCATCGAGATATTCTGAGTTAAAGACCCTTACTTTTCTCCTTCATAAGCGTTTTCCTCCCGTCTAATATTGTAAAAAAGGCTGTAAAGCCTCGCGTCTGTCAGCTTTTTCGCGTTTCCGTAGCTCGTGTTCGTGTTTTCGGAGAGATTTGGGCACGCGGCGATTTGATATTCTTGATTCAGGTTCGCGACGGTGATTGGCAACTCGTTCGCAGTTTTGACGGTTATTTTCACTAGGAAGATTGATTTCCTTACAAGGAAGACGATTATCCTTACGAATAAAAGAAACTGTATGGGAAGATTAAAGAAAATGGGGAGAATTTCGTTGTATGGTAGCTAAGGTAATTGTAACCCCTTTGGCTACTCTAACTTTAACATGATTTTCCACCTGGTTTCTTACTTCTTAAATGTTGTTTTCCAAACCATTAAGGCCTTTATTTACGGCCGTAAAACGCTGGTTAATTTATTAAACAATGTTTTCATAAAGGTAAGCTATAATGAGCTTATCGCTACTGATGCTGTGACCGTTGCTTCCACTGCTTGAAGAGGTAGCATTCCCAAACATTGTATGTATTAGTGTGTGAAAGCAAGATAAAGCTGGTGAGGAAGAGAGTAGTGGGATTCGAGATAGCTATAGTGCTTTGGGAGAAGCTTAATTGGCAAGTAAGGCTTCATATTTCTGGCTTCGAGTTCATTGTAACGGCTTATAAGGAAGTAACTGGTTTGCTAATAACGCTTATAGCTGTCTTCTCGTTATAGAATTCAATGGAAGAACAAGTAGGTTAATGCAAGATAGGCGAAAAGTCTGATGACTTAGAGGATTTTTGTAGTCTTGCGTTTTGCAGACTATGGAAGTAATAAAGCCTAGGGGTAATTAAGTTTAGTTGAACTTAATAAGTTGTGTTTACAGCTACCGCTTGTTGGATATTGCTCGTGTTGGTATAATTTGAAATGTATTGAAAGATAAAGAAAGTAAGTTGAAGTTAAAGTTTCGCTGCAGAGTTTGCAGTAGGTTTGAATATATCACAAAAACAGACAACAAAGAAGGCAGATGGGATTTGGTACCCCGGCCAAGTCCAACAGTATAACTTGGGAATCCGCCGCTAAGTAAATTATTTTAGAGGGAGTTATAAACGATAATTTGGTCGATAGGTCATTCCTCCATAATAAATCCACGGATAATGACGAATAGATCGCCCATACCTAAATTATTAATAGGCGACTTTACAACTTTCGTATTCAGCATAATAACGTTGACCATACCAGTATTATTAGTACCGAATATATTGCACGTAATGGAAGTAATAGTGTCAACGTGTGAACCTACGATAGCTGTGGGGATATTATTATAATTAGCGTAAGCGCTTTTGGAACCGCATTTAAACAGCGCGTTAGTTAAATTGACCAATCGAAACTCTTCCGTCGTAAAAGTTTTAACTTGCTCATATAGATATTCAGTTGGTGAGGGCTCTATTGAATCAACGTAGCAGAGGAGAAATCATGAAAATTTGTTTAAATTGAAGTAAGTTAAGTTATTAAAGGGAAAAGAAGTTTTGAGGGATAGCACGCTACAGTTAAGAGGTTATAAACCACTCATCTGGGTAGTAACACTGTATCATACACTCTGCTAATCTCTTATTTAGGCAGTAGCACTCTATCGTGTACTTTGCAAATACTATTTCCAGTCAGTCGCACGTTATTATGCATTTTGTAGGAATATACCTTACAAAGTGGTACGTTACCGTACACTCCTATAAATGTAGACTCCGTAACGTGGCCATTTAATGATTACAGGAATATAGAGTAATATCAACACAGGCAATCTTTTTTTCTATTACTGCCCATACTTGATAATAATGATAGAGTTTATATAGTAATTCGTATCCGTGGTTTAGTAATAACAGATGGTTGTAGTATAGTACATATTCGTATTTTAATAATAATAGTATAGTTATGGTAACAATTATGAAGTTCCGAATTCGAAATTTGTGGCCGCGGTAGTAATTATATTAAAAGCCTCACTTGTTTGGTTAATCGGTGGCAATATTTTTTCAATGGAAATTGCTGTTAATCCTTGTAAAGGTATGATTACGAGTGTAATTACGTAGATACTATAAAGGTATAATGATAAAAGTGCAATTACACTATTAGGTAATTTAAGGTTTATATAAAAAGATATAATGCTATTGGTTCAGGCAAAAGCTATTTCTTTTTCTTTAAACGACATGTAACTATAGTTAACGTAAATCCTAAACAGTTAATTAGCGTATATAAACCTAACCCACCATTTGAATTACCCATTTTAAACCGCTTCGATAAAAAGGTTATTTAATTAATTCCTATATACTAACCTCGTACCTGAATAAATACCACGTAAAAATAAAACTCTTAAACTTCGTTTAATGCGTAAGCGTAAACGCATAAAGGTTGTCGTCGCTACCATTAACCGCGCCGCCACCACTACTATTACCAGCTCTGCCTTTTTAGACACGATATCCTTAATCCTTACCTCCCTTTTCACCTTACTATTCGCTGCCAACGCCGCTAAAGCTACCACCCCCTCTCCTCTCCTCTCTCCTTCCTCCACTCCGCCTAACTCCTAGTGGGTGAAACGGGGAGCTTCTAAGGTTATAAACCTTACCTTCTCCCCGCGGGTAAAGATCCTATCACATGCGAGAACCTTCCCCCCGCCGTTAACGCAACCTGGTAAAGCTACGGCGCGATTCGTATCGCTAAACTTTTCCGTATATTTCTTTATACTAATATCCCCCTAAACGAGGCTGTTAGGGCGGACTTATTCCGCTACCTCGAGTTATATATCTTTAGGGTACGTTACAAGACCTTTTTAACGCGTAAGGCGATGGAGAGACGTACTGATTACATAGTTCCGGGCTGATAATAAATATGCCTGACGTACCATATATCGCGTCTGCAGTCGCGGGCAAGTTTATCAATGATGAATACCAAAAAAAGAGTTGGTCGGCCCGTTATCACCATTAAAGGTGGATTAATAACGGATACACCCCTGTTTAGATAATTTTAAAGCCGTAAGCTGAGGTCGTATTACGCGCTCATTCACGTTTTTAATAAGTTTACTTTAAATTTATATTTGAAACCGCGAATTAAAATTTTACACTTTTACAAATATGTCGTTTTAAGTGTTTCTATAAATATTTATTATATTAAATAACTGAAACAAGATGTTAATAGTTAGTGATAAACGTTAACAGGCGGATTAAAAAATCGGTAGCCGTTATTATTGCCTAAAAGCGGGGCTTACGTATATATTACACATGCGAGTTCGACAACATTATCTCTTGTTGCCATAAAAAGGGTTAAAAAAAAACGCGCCTTTACCTAAGGGAATACGGCCCAAAATGGCGGGGCTACCCCTCCAACGGCGCCGATAGCGACGTCGATCATGATAATAATGGTGGCGCCAGTATAAAAGGGGAGGGCGGCGGTGAGGTTGGTAAAGACGCGACGGCACCACCCTCTCCCTCTCCATTGAGCAGTGTAAAGCTACCTTTTTCGGCTAGGCCAGCGCGCCCATCCATAGTATAATACGCTATACAGTGAGATAATTTATTTTTGGAAAAAAAAACCGTAACGCAAGTAAAGATACAAAAGGTAAAAAAGTAAAACTTTCAATAAGTTTAATATTTGTAAAAGAAAAAGAAACAATATATTGAAAGCGGTACGAGTTAGTAAGTTTAATTGATGAAAAAACTTGGTAACAGGTGTGTATATAGCGGATCCAAACAAAAAAAATTACACAGGAGCGAAATAAAAGATACTATGAAAAAATGTGGGAAGCAGCGCAAATATTGGATTTCGAAACGCTTTAAAATGTCAAAAGATATGTAAATATGTAAAACAAAAAGAAGAAGTAAGGATTATAATATTACCTTAGGTCGGGTCGTAAAATCTTTTGACCAATACTAACTAAAAGAGTACTTGGTAATATAAGCGTTTTTAATACATAGCTCGGGGCGCCCTTAGTTATTATATCTGCTAGGTTTAACTTTCCATAGATCAATCGTATTTCCTTAACTTGGTGGGGTTTATACGATTCGCACAAAGTTATGTTATATATTATAAGGCGTTCTTTATTTGTAGTGTTAAGTTTAATAAAGCATTCGTAAAATGAAAAAGAATCAGTGTAAACAACAACAAAGAAGGATTTTCAACCGAGGTTTAAAAGAATTTTCTGGACCGTCATCGCTATAGTGATTCCTAAATAGAAACCTCCAGATATACTATAAATTTCTGAGACCAGAACGTTTTATATAAACCGTTTGTATTTAGTCAAACTCAAATAAATAATATTTCTACAAAACGTAATCTCGTTTTTAACCTATATTTCGTTGCCTAAAACAAAAACGAACCTTATTTACGAATTACAATACCTATTTTAAGTTGTTTTTGGTAGGGCCTTAAATCGTTACAACGTTGTCGATTCGAATCGTGGTCGAAGTAACAGTAGTATTAATTTGATTAAGTAGTGAATTTATTGTTCCAGGTTTGGCAGTCCGCTAGTCAGTCTACACAGTAATTTGTATAGCCAATTTCTTAGCCTGTGCCCTAGTATGAAGTATAGCGTACTGCACTCGACTTATACTCAATGCGGTGAGTCTAAATAAACAATATACTCAGCTTGCAATTTAGTATAGTCAACTTTACTGTAAGTAAAGTTGACCAACTGCATTGTATGTAGTACTATTCCAATACAGGCGGCTTTTTAGTTTGTACGTGTACGCCAGTATGGATGACTAATCTTTTTCCGGTTAGCGTTAAATAGTGACCTCGACAATTTTCTAATCCCTTGTTAATTCCAATTGGCTTTCATATTGAATTGCACCTAATTACATGCAAATTATCCCTATTTGACCTTAATTGCTCTGTTACTCTAAGGTCCGAGTTTATCAACCCCTACAAAAAGTTTTTCCACCACAAGCCTTTCCAAACCTCCACTTTAGCCATTCTAGTCAAATAGATAGCTATCGCTGCCTTTACTTCCCAAGTAGTTTTTCAGTCTGCCGACATAGCCCTATTAACCGACACGTAACTTAAGCTTGTCAGGCAACTTATTAACGTAGACCTCAATGCGTATAGTTAGCCTATTGCTGTCTACAAACCTTTCCATGGCTTTGTTCGGCACTGCTTTCTATATGTCATTTGCGGGATTATCTTTTCCGTTAATCCATCGGAATTCCTTAATTTCCCTGTTTTGTACGCTTTATGGAGTTCTATTATGTTGATTATCAGGCTTTTTTTTATTGGTGGTTTACAGCTTCAAAAGGCATCCGAATAAGCGCCTCAAATTGTTACAAATTATCACCAAGATAAGAGGAATCTTTAGTTCTCGGGTAATAAGGTTAAGGTTTTCTTATAGTGCTATACATACGTCAAAACCAGCTATTATATCGTAGACCTTTAAAGTCAACAAGGTCCGTGTAATTATTTTACACTTGATGGAAATCTAGTAAATTAAGCTGCCAATAATGTTAAACTGGTCTTTCTACTTATCTTTATTAACGAGTGTTATTAGGATGCCTATTTGTAAAAACAGGTCGATGTTGCTTGTAAAGCATCTATTCGTAAATATTATTAACTTAGCACTCGACAGGTTGATTGGAATTATATTAATATCGCGGGCCAGGTTTCGTATTTGTTACTTAAACCCATTTTTATGCCGGTAAAGGTCTTTATTTGTTGTATCTTATGTTTAAAACGCGATAAAGAGATCGTAAAAGGATTCTGGTGGGCATAAAGTTGTAATATAGCTATCTCAGACACGTTACTCCAAGTACCGTTAGGCCTCCGCTACGTTAGTCTTGACTATTATAGCTAAAACGATATTTTAGCCCTTTTAAAAGAAATTAGGGCTAGTATTAATACTCATCATACGAAAGAATGATTGATGAAATTTAAGTTAATTTCTTTTTATCAACAACAGTACCAGCTTGTAATTTTAGAACTTAAAGTCCATAATCGCTTGTTTTTTTATGTTATAAAGCTAGATGTTCCGACGAAAAGGGTATAGTTAATTTATATACCCATTATGTCAAAGTATTTTTTCTCCGTTACTAACAAATACGGGTCGTATGTTGAAAACTTTATCGCCAGTGGTAATTTAAAGTGTAATCAATATGTTAGAAACTAATAAACGTTTGTTACACCTAATACATATAATAACTTAATATGTCATATTACCGTCTCTAAAGGTTAGATGACACGTTTTTTTTATAATAGCTTTAATAATACTATCTGATTTAAATTCTTCATGAATTGCGTATATTCTTACATTATATTATGGCTATTAAACATTAACATACCTTTGGTTTTAATTAGTAGACTTGTTATTAAAACGTCTACAAAACGTTAGTTAATCTTTTAAATCGTTGGTAACTGGGTGAGGGTCCAGTCTTTACCTTTATCGTTATTTCCTTAAGCGATTAGGCATGAGTTTTCGTACGGCCGCCCCGTAGTTTTACCTTGAAATTCTTAAATAATCTTCAACTTAAAAATCGTAAAGTTTATATTTTAAAAGTTAATATCAGTTTTCGGTACGAATTATATAATCCCTTAAGTCAATAGGTCATCAATTTCAACTCTTTTTTTTTTCTTTCAAAGTTTTACTGAAGGTTTTGATAATCATTTTTATTCAGAACTTTAGTGTCAAATCTACGTTATCATTTTCTTTTTATTTACCCAATTAGTATTATAAATGCGACTTAATGTGCATTCCTCCTATTTAAAGTTTGTTTTCTTCAGGGGTCGTTTATTTCGGTAGAGTTCTATTGACTTGTCGATAATGAGTGAATATGGCTCATATTAACTCGGTCGTTTAACTTAAGGGTTTTTATCGTTCATAGGCTGAATATAAGGTTTAACATAAATTGTTCAAAACATAAAACCGTTAACAGTTTTAACAACTACTTCGAAGTTCATGATACTTAATATCTTATATTGGCCTTTCCATTTGCCCGACTTCTACTATACGAAAAATTTACTTTATAACGTAAAAGACAATAAGTTGATGATTAAGGGTCCGTTTCTGGTATTAAAGATATTATTAATCTGACGGCGTGCCGATTTTTTCGTAGTTCTCTTAAAACTTTATCGTAAGCTACAATATGTTTTTAAGTACTTAATAATAATGAAGATTTACTCGTCAGGTGTAAATACGCTTTAAAAACCAATAGCGTTAGCATTGGGCCATTGAGGCCTATAATATGATTTATACTTTTTACCGCTATTTAAAACAGTGTTTTCGCATCAGGAAAACAATCAATTTCTAATGTAAAGATATTGTGGGTTCGGTCAAGTTATACGTATACCCATTTAACCTTTCCAATTCTCCAATAGGCATTTATAGGTAACTGTTTATACTAAATACCTATTATCTTAACATATTTTTAAAAGTCCGCCACCGCAAAATTGGTGTCGGTATCGTGCATAAAGATGTCAGGAGGGCATAGATACGCATTAATCTACAGCATCTTTAACGTTTCCCACATATCCTTTGCCGAAAGGGACTTTAAAAACTTAACTTTGTAAAAAGAGGTTACGGAGTGAACTACATAAAGAATAGGATTATTATTTAAGTAAAAAATATCAATAAAAACTTTACAGTTAAAGTTCTTATCGTCTTTCAATGTAAACTTAAATTTCTAGGGGTGGCTTAGGCATATATTTGACAATAACGGACAAGCTTTTTAATAACTTTTAAAGTAGAGTATTACATATCTTTATTCTTTACAGACTTTATGACTTTATATAGCCTGTTAACGGTTGGATAGTTAAATCTTCGGTGTAATTGACGTATTTCTGGTTTTGTAAGGGTTAATACCACTGCTTTAGAGCGTTAAAGATAAAACCATAAGTGCCTCCCCTCCAAGGTAAGGGAAACCTTTAGTTGTTTTTAACCAGCTAGTCTACGTTGACATCGACTTTAACATCGAGGTTCTTTATATCCTCTAAGAAAAGGATAAAAGGAGTAGCAGACTTAAGGATATAAAATGCAATCGCTCCTATAATACTTTAAACTATTATCATCTTTAGTAACGATAGTTATTCACGTGATCCTAAGCCAACTTTAGCCTTACCAGCATCGTAGCAATTAATTTTAATGACTGTAGTACTTTTACCACGCAGTATTACTTATTAAGAATAGTTTCTTATCAAGTATGTTATTGCCTTTATATCTGATATAAGATCCTAAAACGTGTGGTCCGCATAACGATCGCGAAGATTAAAGGTATATTAGGGGTTAGGAGTTAAATCAAGGCAAAGGTAAGTATTTGCACCACTCAAATGGTACAAAAAGTTGTAGTCAACTAGTTACTAAGCCGTAATATGTATATTATCTTTGTAACACTTATCTTTCTTAGGAACATTATCGCCGTTATTTAGTTTGTTGCACTCGAAATCTGCGATTCAATTTAATTATCATTTTTAGAAGTGGTTTGGTATTAGATATAATACATTTCCTTTTTGCTATTTTGTTCGGTTGGAGAGTGCCAAGTAAACCAAGAGCCAGACTTACCATATATTTAACATTTTTTACCACTATTACGACGATAATATTTGCGGTTAGCAGGTCCTCCTGAATCCTGGCTTCATTGGCGCCAACGTAGTTACTACCTCCAGTTCAAGTCAATAAGCCAAACTTTTGTCGTTAAGGGCGCTCGTAGACATACTTATGATCGACGTAATTAACTATCATAGGGTTTTCTTTATCTACATAAGAGAAATTGCCGGTTAAAGGGTATATATCATGCGAGTTTGATATACGCGTTATTATAGTCGCAACAAAAAAACGTGATTGGTTAAAAAAGCCTTCTTAGGTGCTATTTAGGCGTTATAAGGCGTATTTAAACTCGCTAACGCCTGTAACTGCTGACCGTACCCATTTTAGAAGTGTAGCTTCACTAACATAGGCTTCTCCCATTGCTTATTAATACAATATCAACTTATTCTTCATTTGGTTTAACATATCCATTGGTAATTTATCATTCTTTTCATTAGATATTATCGTAGTCCACCATATAGTAGCCTAATCTGTATAATATTAGGCAAGGTGAATATTGTGTTCGAAGTGACTTTTTATGTCATTGTAAATCTCGCAAAACGTAGTGGCTCGGGTAAATTTTACGTAGTAATATTTAGCGTATCTTGTCAAGATTCCGGGAAATAATAGGTAAAATCCTAAAGAGAGAACTTCCATTTATTTACAGATATTTAAAAAATGTGTTATTTTAGTATGAAGGAGGTTATAAAACTTTCCGTCATACTTTTCTACGTCGTTTCAAATTTTGACGAAGTTTGTAAGGAGTTTGTAGTTGATATTAACCATTTTAACAAGTCTTAGGGATAAGTCTCGATAATTATCCTAATTTTAATTAGTGTTTCCCGGTAATATAAGCTTTGAAACTTCCAAAATACGGTGTTATGAGTAATTACTAGTCGCGTGACTCGATAGATAAAGTTTAATAATAGAACCTATGATAGGTTCTCACGTCTAGGCTAATTTTCCTTGCGAAAGTTTTTAATAAGTTTCGTTATTTTGAGTAAAACTTTAATGGGGAAGGGGGATCTAAAGGCTTTCAGAAACTTGATGATCTTGCTTACTTGACTGGTGTCAAACGCCGACGTTAATATCTTTAACCGCGTAAGCGGCCGCTCTTCTACCCATTTTGCCACCGTTAAGCGCGTACTCCGCACTATTACGTGGGGGTGTTAAGCTACAGAACAGGTTAACAAGTTCCTTAACGCCAGAGTATAAGGAGGCTTAACTTACTTAAGGGTAAAGGGGAGGTCCTTTGAATCTCGTGTATAGGAAATAAGATTCTTTAATACCCTTTTCCTTAGGGTATATGCCCTAAGCGCATTTTAAAAGCTGAGCTAAGTCGAAGAGTTTTTATAACAGTTTTTTATTGTCTTATAATGATATATAGACTCTTTACCGCTTAAGTTCCGCCTCAATCCTTAACTTGACACCTTTTTGAATTGAAATCCATATTTCAATGTTTCAGTTGTTAAAAAGATTACAAAAGTTGGTAAAAGCGTAATCAGGGTCGTTAGTATTGCTATGCTTAATCATATAGTAGCCGACGAAGTTAGTAAGGTGTTTTTTTATTAAGTCTTTATCGATATCTAACGCCTAAAGGATTTCGTAGTAGTACTTGGTAAAGGCAGTTCCGAGGGATTCGATTGCCTTTATAGGTTTTTGGGTAGGTGCTATCTTGGGACTTAATAGTTTTTAGGCGTGAAATTGCGTGGAGACTTGACGATTTAGCGTGAAGTCGCGTGACGTGGCCTCTTCGGCGCGACATGGTCATTCTTAGTGTTTTCGATTAAAGCAGCGAACGTTTCTATGAAATTGGCATAGGTGAGTAAAAAAAAAGTAAAGTAGAGGCAAAGGTTTAATGTAAAGGGTAAGGTCGAAAGTTGTTTATTATTGTAGGTTATTTGGCGTAAGGATTTGGTCGTTTTTCCATTATTAATACCCGTAATAATAATCACTTAGCCGTTTGCCAATTTTCCGACCTTTGAGACTTTTAACAGTCAATTTTAACGTCTTCAAAAAAAAAAAATCAGTGAACATTTCTTGGTATTTTCAATAGCGATACCGTCGCTTACTTACAGATTGCCATTGTGGACTGACGTAAACCAAAAAGTCTCTTCTATTTTCCTGCCGTTGTGGACTAACGCAGTACTAATAGAGGCCTTTCGCATGAATCTTTCTTTTACCCTAGCTGCCGTTATAACTGTAGAGAGTAACTGGAAAGTAGCTTTTTATTTTATATAGCTAATCTGTGCTTAACCCAATAAACTCTGATCAGTGTTGGTAGGGCTTTAGATCGTTACAACGTTGTCGATTCGAATTGTGGTCGAAGTAACAGTAGTATTGCATTGGTCAAGTGGTGGATTTCTTGTTTTAAGTTTGGCAGACCGCTAGCCAGTCTGCACTGTAATTTGCATAGTAAATTGCTTGGCCCATGCACTAGTGTGAAGTGCAGCGTACTGCATTCTAATCACATACAATGCGGTAAGTCTACACAAACAATACACTTAACTTGCAGTCCAGTATAGTCAACTTTACTGTAATTAAAGTTGACCTATTGCACTACACATAGTACTATTCCAATAGTGGTATGAATTAAAAACCACATTTTGGATTTTACATTTACCCCGTAAAACGTTTACTAATCACCTTATACAATCGTTCGAAGGTGTAATTCAATACTATGTAGCGACCGAAAGATTAAACGCCGCTTTCGATTATATTACTAAAGTAACCTAAACGCTGCGTACGCTTTAGCATCTTTGCTCTTCGGCTCGTTTCGTATTATTTCAAACGATAAGGGCAAGCTTATCTAATTTCCCTTTTTACATAAGGCCCAAAATACCGGTCTGGAAAGTGATTGTTGCGCTATTCGAGCCAACTGCATAGTTCTTTGTTTGGTACGTCTTAGGCTTTACTTTTAAACTGGCATCCAAAAGCTTTCTCCCATTAAATACGGAAAACTAAGTATAAGAAAACGTTAATATATTATCCGTTTACATACAAATTAATGTAAATCATTGAAAACGGACCATTAAAATCAACAGATATAGGTCAAAGATCGAGATAATTGTTTCGAATCGTTTCTTATAATACCACTAATAGGTGTTATACTAGTATAAACCAACCTTAACCAAGCCTTATAACGGTTTTATAATACGTAAAATAGTTTTATGTAAATAATATTTCCTAAAACTCGTAGGCATATCGGCGTAAATACGCCGCTTAAGTCGTTCCTCAGATTGTATATAAACATACGTAATATTACGAAGTGTAACATACAAGCTATGAAGGGTATTGGAGAAGTAGGCGAATATGATAATAAATCAATAACTTACCCTTTATAAGTTGGGCGACTAAATTATAATATTCTTTGTACAATCGTCGTTATACCCCATAATAATAAGGCGAATCTTGTCTTATATTTTTTCGGTTTTTTCCCTAACTTTATTTACGAAGCGTACAGAAACAATACTATATGCGCTGTAAATCACCGGTTCCAACCTTTTCAAGTGAAAAGCACCTTTTTCGATTAAATCAAAAATTTCCGTTTATATAGATCATTCGATAGAATCGCTTAAAGCGGTAATAATACCTTTACAATAGAGATTTCAGTTAAGTTTGCGGTTTTCCATTTCCTTCTACATAATGAAAAGGTCTATAATAAAGTTTTTAGGGTATTTCTTGTTTTTTGAGCCAGGTAGATGTCCTCAGCGACGAGATATTAATAATATTCGTATGGGCGGGCCGCTTTCGTATAAAAGAAACTGTTCTAATGTAAGATCCGAAGGGTATACTAGATTTAGGGACGGCTTAGATCCGTTGTCGTAAAAGTAGTTTCGCTGGTACCACTAGTTTGATTACGGTTTTAGGTCGCTTTTCTCTATATTTTCCCTTTTATAGTCCTTTACCAGAATCCTGAAAAACGAGCTTGTATTATTTGGCAAATTAATGAACATATTATTGCCTCTTAATACTTCAATATTTCAAAGGCTAGTTTATTCGTTTTTAATTCTTAAAACTAAGACTTTAAACTTTTATAGTAAGTTGGAAACGCCCTTCTTATGTAGGTTGTTCCTTCAAGGCAACATTTTCAAAATATTACTTTTAATCTGTAAAAAACGTAACGTTACTATAGCTTTCGCCATAATATTCGCCCTTTATAACGTAATTAGTAATGGTACAAAGTTTAAATGAATCCTTGGGTAAGTATTGAAGATAAAAAGTGTAGGGATTAGCCTTTTAATGCCGGAAGTGTTGTTAACGGCGCTAACCATTATCTATAGGATAGATTTCTTAAAACTGGTAATTTTTTTAGCTTTTTAAATAATACCGTATGAGCCTTTTTAAACTCTTTATAGTACAGTTTACACTTTTATATACCCCATAATACTTTGACCGATATTTATTTACATTTGCTACCAGCGGTACTAACTTTAATACACTATTTAGTTAAGTCGAAGCTATATAGGTATCCTAGGCCATCTCATTCCAAGGCCCTAAGTAAACCTTTAACTAGAAATTAACCAAAATATTCCAATAATCTATAAATAAAGCGCTCTGCGTATACTTCGCAAATTTAATAATATTATCGTGTCGACGACGTATAGTACAAGCTAGCCATCAAGTTATATTATATTCAAAATTACCTTGTAAGTAAAGTCCTCATATTTTTAAAGGCAGAATTTTCATCGACCAAAGCTTGCAAATATAATTGGGATTTATGGCAAAACTTTTAGATAACTTTAAACGCCTCCCTCCCTATATCCATATAGTCTACAGCATAAAGCAATCGTAAAAAGCGTTTCGCAACTATTTAACCGAATCGGCCAAGTAACATCTGTAATTCCATCTACATTGAGTAAACAACTTTAATCGTATTTGTTTCAAGAGAAAACTATAAATAGCCGAATTGAAGTAGAAACGATAGGAATACGTTATTCAAAGCGTAGACAAGTTAATTAATAGTGTTTTGGACCTCGATTCCGAGTTTATTTATATTATCTAACGATAATAAAAATAGATTTTTTAAAGTTCATTACGTAAAAATAGCCTTGTTTGAATTGTGTATTTATAACTCCTTTACCTAATCGGACATTTCGATATTCACTTATTTGGTTGAGCTAAAATTTCCGAAATTTCGCCGCGAACGTGTTAAAATATCGCTTTCCGGCGGTTGAAATTTCGACTACACCGGTATTAGATATAATACCCTGAAATTAATTTCCCTATCTATCCAGAAGCGTAAACTACGACGTTAAATAGGCGTTCATCACGCCGTTTTTGCAATCCAAGCCTGTATATTACGAAATTAAGATATTTTACAAGCCTGTAAAAATCTGCTAAGCGGCTTCATTATCTTAAGTTATCAGATAAATATTATCGCTCTAAAATTCTTCTTTTTCTAAGGTGTATTCGTGAAGGTAGGCCTTAAATTTATTTTCCGCGTCTTCGTATTCGGCTACGTATACTGTAAGGTTTGCTTCTGTTTTGTCTTTAAACGGATAATTAGCCCAAAATTTTTATTTAATTTCGAAACTTTTCGTATACTTGGTGGTTAATAACCTAATAGCCTATTTTTCCGTACGTAATACAACGATTTTAAAAATCCATGAAGTTACGTATGCTTTTTCGTAAGTATTGCTATAAGAGTGGTAAATTTCGCCCTTGATTTTAGGTTCGCTTTCGATAATAGGTATTTTAACTTTGGTTTTGGAACTTCCTCTTTAATGACTTCTTTTCTAGTATCCGTATTCAAACCACTTCTTTTACTTTAGGTACACTTTAAATCTTCGATTTAAAACGTAGTAAATTATGTGGGCAAGGTTTGTTTTAGTAATCTGTCCTTCGTCTTTGGCTCCATCGGATATAAATACCAATCCCAATCTCAACTATCAACTTATAAAAGTTTTAAACGATATTTTCAAACTCGTATAAAAAGTCTTTAAGTCCTTTTAGGGTTTAAATAGTATTAGGAAAAATATGGGTTTCCGCGATATACTTCTATCACTACTTAGATAAACAGTTTGTTACCCTTGTATTCCAGTCCAAAATCCACCTAGAACTTTCAGAACTTAGCTAATAAAGCAGTAAACGGTTTTGGTATGTTTTTATCAATGTTTTTATGCTAATATATTACGGATTCCCAGGTGGTATTAGTGCAGTTTTCATCGTAAAGTTCGTATTTAATTTTCGCATAGAAATGTGATTTTTAGCGGTCATGACACTCTGCAAATGTATTTAATTAAGTAAGGAGGTATATAGACTACTTGTGAGCTTGCTCAGAAAATATACAGGGTAAGATGACGTAAAACTATAATAATTTAATATCCATTCTTCTATATATATTTAATACTAACGTATTTTGTTGTCGAACACATCGTATAGTTTGCCGTTATAGTTTTCTTCCCTATCCTATAGTTTGTCGAAGTTGGTAAGTTTTGTTAAATCTATTTTATTCATTGTAAAGCGATACGATGGAAGGTTACCAGAAGGGTTGTTATTGACAAGTATTAATGTATAAAGTATGTATTAGCGTTTGGTGCCGCTTATATTATTTCCGGGCGAACCGTTTTATATATCCGGGCCGTTTTTGTTATAATCCCACTGGTCGTTAACGGTATTAATAACGTGGTCTAATCTTGGTCTTTGTTTAAAACTACGTTCCAGGGAGGGTTCGTATTTAACCCATGTTATGGATAATTTTTGTAATACTTCCTCTTCATCCATCGATTCCTCTATCTCTATTTCAACTTCGCGATATACATTGAGCATTACTAAGCGCCTTGTTTCGTATGTTTACAAAGTCTTTTCTCGTTCTCAATCTGTTATTTCAAAAAGGCGATCCTAAAGATTATTCATCCAGTGTTTTTTTACAAACTTTACTTCCATTACTTCATCGTCAGTCTATTTTGGCATTTACGTAAGTCAAGTCATAATTAATAAGGCCTCTATAATACGGCTATTATTACCATCAATTATATTAATACCTTTGTTTAATTATTATTTTCGTTATATTCTAACAATTGTACCATCAACCATACACTATATATCTGGAAACCAGTCTATACATTCCTCCCTAAATTCTTCCAACAGGTTGCGCCTTTCAATAGCGCCGCAACAATAATTGTAAATTATATTGATAATGTACGTATTTGCTACAAATGGTTTTAAATTCTTGACTAATACCTTGATATTATTATTTCACAGGTAAAGATCCAGATATTTTAGAATATTACTACGAAACGAAGTATACGTAAATAGTTAATCCATATATTCCTGGGCTTTTTCGAGGTTTACCACTCATAAAGCCATAATTATAGAAGTGTAAAGTGTATTAGAGCGGTTAGAAGAGCGGTTATTACGTGTACCTAAAATTCTTGAGCGATTTGAAAGGCGGAATGTACATATACTAAAAATGCTAAAGCGATATTACTATCAGTTTTACTCAGTAGAAAATATTCGGGTACGTTTGTAATACAGTAATTATGGTAGTTCAGTTTAAATATCTTAAAATGAAAAGTGTATTAACACGTCAATATAAAATAAATAAAGCATAAAAAATGGTTAAAGAGAGATACCTAACGCTAACCAGTATAAGGAAAATATGAATAAAGTTTAAATAAAACGTAACTATAAACTAATTACTCGTCTCAAATTAATTCTTTTGATATTTTGAAAGCGTTATACTAGTCAAACTGCTAGTAAACTTAAACGTCGTAAGTAATAAACTTAAAAGTAGGCGGTGTATACCGAGCGATAGAAGGCGAACGGGGTGATAAGAAAGGGGAAAACGTGATTTGAGGAGGTGTAAATATATAATTTGATATGTAAGTTTCGGTTTACGTTTTGGCAAGCGGTTTGGTTGTCGAGTTATAACCGTTTTTATTGTTTGTAAGCGGTTCGTATATTGTATTGTAACCGCTTTTTGATTTCGTAAACGATGTAAATATTACGTATTTTCCTATTTTGGATCTTATAAGGGGTATATATACTTCGTTTAGGTCGGACGGATTTTAATTAGTGGTTCTGAAACTTGGTGATTTTGGCTTACGTAGACTGATACGGAATAAAACACTTTGTAAAAATTACACGGGTAAGTTTAAAGCGCTAAAACGAATTGATGTATAACGTAACGGGGATTTTAATAAATAAGGCATGAACTGGTTAACTATATCGTGCTAAAGTGATTCATTTTAGAGTTACTTCGGATTTTATAGTCTTACTATGCTTTGAGATTTAACAGCGATCCTGCGTAATTTCATACTCAAGTACTATTTTTGTAAGTCGTAGTATTAAAGTACAAATAGTTAGGACCGCAATAGAATCCAGATATAAGTACTTAACTTCGGTTTCTCTCTTCTTTTCTAGGATACTCATAGTCAATTTAAGTGGCTACTAATTCTTATCGGTAAGGTTTCTATTACTTTAACGTAACGAAAGAGAAATTTTAAAACTTGGTAAAAATTAAAGTAAGTTAAGTTATTGAAGGGGAAATAAGTATTCTGAAAGTATATGCCACATGTAAGAGATTTCAAACCTTTTATCCGTGCAATATTACTTTGCTATACACTTTAATAATCGCCATTTTCGGCAGTAGCACTTGTTTATATATTTTACAAATGCTATTTTCAGATACACTCTTGCAAATATGCACTACGCAGCGTGTCCAATTATTAAATATAGAGATATATGGTCATATCCACATATTCAGTGTAATACTTCCGAAAATTTAATAAACCATTGGATGGGGAAAATATAACTTTTGTATGTGGTCACGTATATAATTGATTTTTCTTAATTTAACCTGATATCTCGTTGTTGAGTTTTAAATAGATTTTCGTTTATAGTAGATTTACTTTAGAATTCTATTTAATTCATATACGTTTTAGTAAATATAAGGTATAAATGTTATAACGTTACGGGTGAAAAAATCGTTAGTCAATTCAAATTACCGCGTATTTCTTTTTTACCACGATGACTCCGTAAAACTACGCATTTTATATCTGGTTCCGCCCTACGGCTTATTTATTTTATGACTTTTTTAAATATTGACTTCGATAGATACCGATATCGAATATAGCTTAATATTATTTTCTAAATATAATACAACGTTATTTCAAGCAAACTTTCAATTTAATATTAATAGGTGATTTTTTTCGTATTGAAGTTTATATTACTTTTAAAGCAAATAGGTAACCAACGAGTTTGGAAACGATGGTTCATGTTGGTATTATGAAAACCTAAAGGAATTAACTTTTCCAACTTCCATGTTATACTCTAGAAAACCCTGAGAAATTAAACCGTTACCAGACGACGCGGCGCCATCTCCTTCGAAAATTTTACCGAAACGTTTACCCCGAATATATTTGTCTTTATTAACGACATGTTTCTCGACGTCTTTAAGAGATCTATACCCTTATTCGATAGGGTCTTAGGAAAGAAACTATTCCTTTACCGCTTTAAAGCCGATTACGAAATCATTTTTTAAAATAACAATTCAGGTTGGTATTTGGAAGTCCAGTAAGACTCGTTATATAGCATGTCGTGGGAGAAGCGTTTTATATTGATGAATAGGTTTATCGAGTTATTTAATTCATGTTACATTAACACGAGTAGCGTTTTAGCGGATAACCTCGTATTTTTTGTTGAAAAATCCGGGTTTAACTTGTATTTTAATATCCATTACCGTGAATTTAATATTATTCCCAAAGCAGAGTGCTATACGTTTCCTTTCATCAAAAACTTTTAATAATATCTCCATATTTAAATTGTTTATCAAATTGAATATTAAAGTGGCATTTTATAAACGACGTATTAAAAAAGGAGATAAATGGAAAAATACGTTCCGTATACGATTTTGAATATTCGAATAGTTTGTGACGTCTTTTGGTTTCTTTATTATACCAGATACTTTTTAATGGTATATTAATAACTTGTAACGTCCCTTTTTCGACTTTTTTAATTTCGTTTCTTTCGACACTATTTTACCATCATTCAATAACGCCTTTAACTATTTATAACGTTTGAGTTACATGAATACTAAATGCTTTAAACTTTACGAGCCTTAATCTCGATATATTTGAATATAAATTCGAAATTTTAGGAAGTCAATACCTGAAATTCGTTATCGAAATTGAAATTGGCATAGCTATAAAACCGTAAAAGCTACGCATTATCATGTAATAGGCGGTTCCCAAGTTTATATCAAAAGTAAAATGATTTTTCGAATCAATTAAACTTTACCAATCAACCATTCTTGAATATGTTACAGTAATGAAGTTTTTAGTTTAATGAACACCAAAAGATACCACTTTTCAATCAAGACCCAAAAAGAAAGCTATAGTCGAGCGACTTAAGTTTAACTTCCTTTTCGAACCAGTTTTCGTTTAAAAAGATTTCGACCGCAACATCTTTTAAAAACCTAATTACTTTAGTTAGCCTTGTGACTTATTACTTGTGCTTGTTGTTATCAGTCGATTATAATTACAAAGTTTTTAATAAGAAATTACTTGAGATTATAACTTATTTTAAAACGTGGAAGATGAAGCTTCAATATGGGGTGCGCTTTTTCACTATTTTTATAAATTACAAGAATTTAATGTACTTCATAATTATACAACAACTTTTTAAACGACAAATCTGTTGGTTTGAATATATTTTTTAGTTTTTCTTTAAATCAATTCATAATTATACGGTCGACTATATGCGATTTGATGTATTATTCCGATGAAACTAGGATATTTAGAAAGGTTTTTCCGACTCACGCTTTCTAAGCCGGGAACTTTGGCTTTTACACCCAAATTAGTTGTTTCCAAACAGTTTCCTTGTAAGTATATTTCCCGATTTACCGTCGCTAACAAGCCTATCCCGGAAGGTCTCAAATCTTTTACGAATATCAACCTTTAAAGTCATTGAAACGCTATTATTACACGAAACATTACCTACTTTCGTTTAGTTTATATAATACGTATAAACGACCGGAGTTCTCCTACCGATATCTGTATTAACGACTATTAAATATTTTTTATTACAAAATACTTAATAAACAAGAACAGAATTCGATAGTTTCGTAACTATATTTAGAACACGTTTATAAGCCGCCTACTACTACTTTAATATAGAATATTGACAATTTATTTTTCGTTAACCAACCGGTCCGATACATTGTTATCGGTTTTTGTTACGACTTACTTTTAGTTCTTTTTACACCATACAATCTATAGTTTTTACCAGAATTGCGATATTTATGAATATACGACCTTTTAGAAATATTATCGAAAAATCTCCATCAATCGCTACCGGGTTTTAAACGGCTTCAAAGCGAAAACTTTGATAATTTTTTGATCTATTTTCCTTCAAATCGGTCTATCAACCTATGTTACCTGACATTTACTATTATCCATTAAAATAAAGCCATCACCTTCAGGGTAATAATTATTATAAACACCAAAACTTACGTAAAACTATTTTCAAACTGTTATTGACGGTTGCATGAGTTTCTCTGTGTAATTTTTAATAATCGAAATTCAAATTGTACAGCTAGGTTTTCATGACGTTTCTTTAATCTAACGGGTATTAAATCACGTGTAAATACCGTATTCTACCCCAAAACCGACGAAGTAATCTAATAAACTCATTCAAAAGTCCAAATATACCAACATTTATTCATAATTGATATTTAACATAACTATAATCGCTTATTACCTGGTTACTAATTAGTGGGAAGTAACAAAAATACAAGTATTATCGATATTAATCTGTTCTTTGTAACCTACGAGTATCACGCCGACTCTATACAAACCGTATAATGTTTACTTTAGTTATGAAGCTACGTATATAAGTCAAAGATTTCGTTTAATGTACTTATGATATTAAAAAATTCGTATAAACCGAAATAACAGCAATATGACGACGTATAAATAAACAGTTAACAAGTAATGTTCCTCGTCAAACCGATTTTTGGTCAGTGATAACGTCCTTTTTTTTTTCAAAAATATAAACTACATAAGATTATAAAAACGTCAAGTTGACCTTATAACAAATATCGTATAACACGTGATATCGATTCCTACAGTATCAAATTAAACATTCTAAAGAGGTAATATTCCCGATTTCATATAAATTAACTTATCCAAACTATTTAGAATCCGTTTGCGAATTAACTAACCTACGACCTTGAACTATCAGCCATTAAGTTTATATAAAGAAGAGACAATGAAACTAAACTAAAATAATATGTTGAAAATATCATACGAACCAAAACCAAACTCCAAATAAACCGCTCCTAGATTATCGACTCCCTAGAGCGATAAATATTAGTAAAATAAGTAAATTATATATACTCAACTTGAATACCGCTCTCAAGTTTTTCGAATACCGTTATCTTCGATGCTTGAAATCACATTATTAATCGACTAAAAACCATAAAGTACCCTCCCATCCACTCTGTAAACATCCCCAAAATATTGTTATTCACATTATTAAACGCTATAAAAGCTTCTATTTTACGGGTGCCAAATATATACTTTACTTGTATTACGATTACAACCGAAATTATTAAAATATATCATTATATTTGTCGTCCTCATAGCCGTCTTCCAAACTTTTACAGTTAGTATTTTCTTACCTATTTCGACTAGTTTCCTCAGCTTGCGTTGTATATAACCTAACTTGCTATTAATACACTCTAAAACATTCACTAATTACTTAATCGACTTTAACTAAACTTTTGACCTGCTCATTAATCGCGATACCCACATTTACATTTAACATACTTTACTTATCCAAAAACCATGCTCCCTGGCAAGAAGTTATATAGCCTGGAAGCTATCAGAGAGGATAGGAGTAACAGGTACTATACCTAAACCCTTATGGATATCTACCTTTCTTTACGTTTCCCAACGAACCCTTGTACCTATTTTAACAAAAATAACTTAAGTTTATACACTGTTCAACTACTTAATAATATAGATGAAGCAATTTATACTCGAATAAATTACTCTTATCTTAAGCATTAAGAGCTTGTTAAACTTGGAATAACTTCTCTAGTATTTCGTCTATATTTCGATCTCAATCCAATATAGTATATTTATAGCTAGAGTTACGGCTAATAGTACTAACAAAGGATAAACCATAATAAACACCTGTATCCAACCATTTATTTACAGTTTTCCAACCGTTATACAGATTTCATTTACCCTCAATTTCCAAAAACACAAATTCAGGTCGTAAACCATCCTATAAATATATTTTAAAGAACGTTTATTTACGAATCACATTCGGGTATATATCAATCGCGCGAAGGTTGAGGAATTTTTAACTTGTTAATAGGGATGAAGTAGTTTCAAAACAGGTATATTTACGGTTTTCATATCCTGGTCGACCGCAGTAATCAATTGGGAATTCATTTTAAATAACAACAACAAAAAAAGGCTTTCTTTTTCAAAAGGAATAAGGTGCTGTAGCACTGATGGTATGAACTTATAGATGTATTAATCGTATGAAAAGGTGAATGTAAAAGGAAAATTTTATAATTTTAGAAGAAATGCTTATGGAATCATTTATATTGAGGGCGGCAGGGGGAGGTTCATACGATTACTTTCCATACGGTACTAAACCTTTCGATAGCTGGAACCTTTTACATGATGTTACAGCGTTTTAAACCGCTTAGGAGAGGTTGTTTCGCATCAGCCATATCCATTAGTTCACCAACCCCTTTTATAACCTTTTATAGCATATCAAGAGAGAGGGGGGAGGTAAACTAGAGAGTAATATTATAAGCTAGTGCCTAGGCTAATAAGTATTAGGGATCTAACCCTGGTGACAACTATCTATATTCCTACGGTGTTTTGAAGCCGCTTAAATGGCGTACGGAGGCGTGCCTTCACCTTTCACGTGACCAGGTCACTACTCTTTTTATATCTCCGTAGCAGCTCCTTAGCAAGGGTTTCTATTCTATTCTTCATCGAGGATTATAAACAATATCCGACCATCTTACGCGACCGTTCCAGCTCAGTTTTATCATAGTAATAGATAAATTTCGCGGAGTTACCTCTTTTTTCGTCGATTTCTAAAGCTCCGTTTACTTTTCGCGGGGCGTAATTAGTTTTTTTGGGGCGTCCTACGCTTTATGTACATAAAGTGTTTCCATATCAAGGCTACTTTCGCATTTCAACAATAATTTATTCTTCATTTTTCGTCAATAAATCTTATTTCATAAAGTTTGCCTATAATACCTACTTATTTTCCCAGGCTAGTATTTTGTTCAATAAAGCTATGGTAAATAGGACTTTTACAATACGGCCGTTTCTACCACCTAAGGTATTATTTCCTCCGCTTTGTAACCACGACCATAATACTTTGAAATCGAATTTTATACCATATCCCATACTTCTAACATTCAATTTGAAAATTATTTTCAGAAATCATCAAATATACCGATCCCTTGAGCGTTTTATTTCTAACATCGAAAAAATATTTTCATAACTTACATATTTTTCGTCCAGAAGTTTAGATGTTTTATCAGCGTATCAATGGTATCTTTCTGTATATTTTTATTGATTAATTTCAAAAAGCCTTTTCAGAATGTTTTATACTGGAATCAAGAACTTATATATTTTTTTACTTTAGTCTAGTTTGTGGCTAAAAATGTTATAGTAGCGTGATTATAGTTTATAAAAGGTTAGTACAAATCGAATGTAGTGATATGGTATTTTCTAAGTTTCAATTACTGTATTAAAAGGGGTTTCGGAGTAAAACGGTCAATAAAAGAGTATAATAAGTAATTTAGATGTCAAAAAATGCGTCAAAACTTGCTAAATAAAATTTGTAACGTTTACTAATGAAAATGGAATTTGAATGAGGCGTGACCATCAACTACTTAAATACTTTAAATTGGTTGTGTAATATTCACACGAGTAAACTTAAACGTCGCAAATAATAATTTAAACAAACGATGTATGATAAGGAGAAAGGTATAAACGTTAGGTAATTGGAGTGGGGAACTGGTTTGTAAGGGTGAAGATAATGTAAGAGAGAAAGTTGAGATATTATGGGATCGCTAGGTATTACTTTAGACACTTTTAATATGTTAACCCTTCGAATGTTATTTTAGGCGTATTCTAAATTTTTTGAAAGCGTTGAAAAGATATTTTAACGGTTCAATATGTTTTTATATTAGAGTTTCCAAAATTGTTTTCAGGTTTCGAGGTAATTGTAAAAATGCCAAAAAAAAGGTTTTAGCTGTTATCGAAGTATACATAATGGGTTTCAATACCATATTAAACGTTTTCCAAATTTGTTGAAATGTGACAAAAATTATTTCAAACTCTTTCTAAATTCATTAAAACGTCTTTTAAAGTGTTTCTGAATAAGTTTCAGTAAAAGGTTCCGAAAATCAATAGCTCATGTAAACGATATGCAATTAAACGCTTTCCAAAAATTACTCAAATACATCCAAAACGCTAACCAAATTAACGAATAGCGTAACGGGGCTTTGAATAATCAAAGGGCACTAACCAATTTAATAATATCGTACTAAAGTTATTATTTTCAAAGTGACTCCGGGTTTAATAGTCTTTTTACAAAACCTTATATTTTTTATAAATCGTAATATTAAAGTACGGAATAATTGAAACCGTTCCAACATCCAGTGATAAGCTTTTAATTATGGTTCGTTCTTTTTGACCCCTAAGCCACTCATAATTGACCGAATCGACTACTAACCAGTATCAGTAGAATCTCTATATTTTAACGTAAAAAAAAAACAATATAATATAATAAAACTGGTAATATTGATTATGGATAGTTGAGAGGGAGAAAAGGTATCTGGAAATTGTACTCCTCAGATGCAAGATTTAAAAATTTGACTCGGAGCGTGAAACTCTACTATGCACTCTGCCAACATTTTTCTTTGGGCGTGACACGCTATTATGCATTCTGCAAGAGTGCATTTTACAGCGTGATACGTTTTCATGCCCTCTGTAAGAGTGCACCATGTAGCGTAATACACTTCCATGTGCTACGCAAATATGGTCCCCTATATATGCCAACTACGATGATATATAATAATATTGTTGGTAGTCCTTTATCTTTGCAATGTAGTCAATTCGAATCACTATGGTCGAAGTAACTGGTGTTGCGTTGATATTATTGATTGAGATGTGTTGGTTCTAAGTTTGACAGACCGCTAACCGGTCTATACACTAATTTGTATGGCCAAACGCTTTAACCTGTGCCCCACTTTAAAGTAGTCACCTACTGCACTGCACTTGTAGTGCAGTACCACAAAGTACAGTCAATTAGTGCAGTACATAAAACCAACCTTACTGCAAGTAAAGTTAACTTGACTTTACTGCAATTGACTACTATTTCAACGCTAGCGGCTTTTTGTTTTATGCCCGCACGCCAGCGTAGCTTACCATCAATTAGTAGCAACCTCTGAAATCTCTCCTTAATCCGTAAACCTATAACAAGCCACACCCCTATCAATTTTGATTAATCTGTACTAAAATCAACCCTTAATTACGGCCCTTATAACTCTTTTTTTTTACACATTCGAAGCTTTCGTTTTTCAAATCCCGTATACAAATCTATTGTTACAAATCTATACAAAATTAGATTTGCCACCACTTACGTATCTTTTACCAGTAATTAAAACTACTACGATTATCACCTTTATCACTGTTGCCGTCAACTTTATTACCCTAACAGTCTTTCAGTTTACCAGGGCTACCCTCTTCTTTCACATTATGTAATGGGCGGTCCACGTTACCCTCGATTCGTATAATTAGCTTATTACTATTTACAAACCTTTTCAGGGCATTATTAGGTATAGCCTTAGTTATAACGTTAACGGAGTTATTTTTGCCGTTAATCTACCGAAACTCATCGATTTTCCGGGCTTCATATACCTCCCTTAAGACTATTACGTTTATCATTGAACTTTTTTCATTAGCCATATCAAGATTTAATAGAAATTCGTATTAACTTCTGGAGTTAACATATACAACCACAGCTATCAGAGGTAATCCTAGCTATTCAGTAATAATCCTTAATATACCGTTAGTTACCTTATCGATGCTAAAGCTTACTATTATTCTATAAACTTTTTCAAGTCAATACATTTTGGATTACATACTTGAATTTAATGAATATCTAATATATAAGGCTTTGAGTAACTGTAAATTTCCTCTTAAAAATATCCTCGTTAATAAATATTATGAAGAACTCGATTGCCGATATAAGATTAGTATTATTAGCAAATGACCCGTTCGTAAGGATTATTAGCTTCTCTTTCGTCAATTTTACAAAGATTATATTAATTCCTCTTCTTCCATAATCTTTTCACCACTCAATTCGATTTTTTTAACCTATTAAAGTCCTTGTTTTGTAAATCTTATACTTATACCACGATGGAAAGTTTATACGATACTTTTGGTTAATATAACGTGGAAATATAGGCCGTACGAGCCTTTTACTCTATGTATCTTTGTAATCTTGCTTTCTCGGCCCTATCTATAATTATTAGCCTCATAGCTTACTCCTTAAAATGTAGGCCAATGTAAGTGCTGTTTTCAGTTTTAATATTATGGATACAGATTAACAATTTATTAAAGTCAAATTATATGTATTTAATTAAAGTTTTGATTAACCTATACTTTTAAAAACCAAATTTTTCAATAATACGTTATTTCGCCGCCATAAATCCAATATTTCTGGAAAAAAAATGGTATCGTTAGTTTACATACCCATATTGCCGAAGTCTTTGCACTTGATAATTAATAGGTATATGTTAAATGTTAATTTCTTTATACTTGGCATATTTTTAAAGTAAGTTTAATATATTAAAAACCAGTTAATGCCTACCTTGTCTAATCCGTATGAAGGCTTAATACAAAGTATTATCGTAATAACCGGAAACCTATCCCTTCGTTCTTTTAATAGTTTAAATAACATAATCCGCTAAAAATCAGTAGCAAACTACGTATACGTTTACGTAATATTCCGATAATTAAGTGTGGTTCAATCTTTTACGCTAATAGTCTAATTAATAACAATTACAACGATTAAACGTTGGATTATTTTTGAAATTATGAAAGACTAAGTTAAAATCTAATTCTTACTTCTATTACCATATCTTTCAACAATTAACCTTAACTTTTTGAACGGCTGGTCCGTAGTTTTACCTTTAACCTTAGGAACTATTTTCGAATTAAAGATAATGACGTCTTAGACTTTAAATTACGTCAACGGTATAAATTATACAACCACCCGGAAAAAAATCCATCAATTTCGATTTAGTCGTGTTTCTTGAAAAAGTTACCTAGTTTATTATTAATGCCTTCAATAAGTAACTTGAAAACAAGTTTTCCATCAGATATTTCCTTTCAAAATACTCACGCCGTTTTATACGCTTTAACAGGCCTATAGTTCCTATCGCCATCTTTTTCTTTGGTATATATCCTTATTTTGGGTAGTCTTCTACACTGTCGACGTTCCATCAATTTGTTCACAATCGACTTATAAAGGTTATATGAACTAATTCGCTCGGCTTGTATGTTACCGACTTCAAGATCTTTATAAAACTTAAGGGGTGTAAGGGGTTTTTGGTACGGCTTAACTTATATAAATCGGAAAATCATAGGGCTGTTAGCAGCTTTAACTACTACGTTTAAATTGTTATGATTTAAAATCTCATACTGCTCATCTCATTTACCAACCTAGTACTACGTAAAACCTTTAATTTTTAGGGGAAGTAAAAGTACATATATTATTAATGGTCCAGTTCTGCTATTAAAAGTACCGTTAATCTAACGGTGTACCGATTTATTTCTTAGTTTCTTTAAGGGTTTTTTATATACAATACCCAGTTTGTAAATACTTAATGAGGGTGGAAACTTAGTTATTATATGTAGTTAAGCACCAAATACCATTAGAATTAATATAAAGCCGTTAAGGCTAACAATATTGTTTAGCCTTTTTACTGCCATCTAAAGATGTGCATTTTAACTTGCAAAGCTTTTAATCTTTAATATAAAGATATCGTGAACTTTTCGTAAAAAATTATAAACCGTTTCGACTTTACTAACACCTTCAAAAATCTTAATAAAAACCGATTTAAATTAAATTCCTATTAACTTTATATTATTTGAAAACCTCATCGTTACACATTTAGTATAGTCGCTATAAATTAACACTTTTCATAGCCCAAAGTACGTATTAATCCACAAAACGCATAATACCTTCCACTTTTTCTTCGTCTTAATAATTTTAAGGAATTTTACATCGTAAAAAGTCGTAACGGTATATATAACGTATAATACTAATTTACTGTCCAAGTAAAACACGTTTATGAAAACTTTCGAATTGAAGTTTTAATATTTTTAACGTGAACTAAAATATTCAGTGGGGTTAGGAATATATTTAGCAATAGTGACAAAGCCATTTAATTATCTTTAAGGTTAATTAGTCTACATTTTCGTAACAATTTTCCTTTAAAACCTTATGAAGCCTATTATTTTCTGGATAGTTAAACTTACAATGTAATCAATGAAGTTTTGTCTTTGTTAAACTTAATATAACTGTTTCTAGCATTTAAAAGTGAAACTAAAAGTACTTCTATCTAAGGATATATGAAATTTTGTTTACGAACCTTAACTTATATTAATTCTTTAGTTTGAATATCAACGTTAAAATCGAGGGTTTTTATATTTTGAAAAGAAGGAGGGAAGATGTAAGGAATTTTTGAATACAAAAAATAATAAAACCAATAATAGCTTTAACCGTCATCTATCCCAGTAAAAAATACCTTTCTTCAGAGCTAAAGCTGACCTTAGCTTTACCAGCATTTACGTGGTCAAGTTCTGTAATAATATTAATATCCCTTCGTAACGCGACGTATTACAAATAACTTCCTACTAAATACTTTATCGCCCCCGTATCCGAAATAATCCCCTAAAAGACCTGCTTCGCGTAATGATATTAAATATTAAAGAGGTATATAGGGCCAGAATCTTTATAGTTTTATTAACAATAAGGGTTTTTACTTGTAAAGCGGTATAAAAAGGCGTAATCGGAGAGTTATTACGTTACTTTCGGGTTGATGCCGGTATTAATATCTTTATACCAACCGATAGTCTTTATTTTATTTTCCTTTTCTTTTACTTAACTATCCTTAAACTATATAATTCATTCGACGTAATCACAATTCAAAGTAAAAGGAAATCATATAAAATATATTATTTACTTTAATTTACGCTCGGAGGCAATATAAAGTATTGACTAATAGCCCTACTTACCGTAAATTCGATATTTTGTAACGTTTGAGGTGAAATTGCTTAACCTACTTAAAAAAGAAAATTTAAAAAAGGAATACCTTTTTTCGTAGGTAAAGGTCCGGGTTTTCTGTTAACCGTATTAATCGGTCCTTCCGTACCTTTAATTCATATAGTACGTTTTTGAGATACCTTCTTTATCGTCTATGAAATCCGGAGCTTAAAGGTATATACTTGTCGAATTGGAAACTCGAATCTTTACGGTGGCTAATGAGAAACACAATTAGCTAAAAAGAACCCTTTGTAAGTGTCATTTAACTATTAAAGGGAGTATTCGAACTCCTTATAACCTGTAACGGCTTACTGGACCTACTGGCATGAGGTTCTTTCGCTAACTTCTACGTTTACCATTACTTATTAGCAAATTATTAGCCGCTTAAATATCTAATTAAAAAGGTCTATCTTACTTTCGGATGTTTTGTTATTATTTAGTATATAAGACCAGTTAATAATATTCCAGTCGGTATGATATTGGGTAAGGTTGATATCGTATTCGAAATAAATTTGAAGCTATTATAAATTTCGCGAAAAGAAGAATAATTCATTAGTTACCTGAGGTAATAATCTTCGGCTTAACCGGTAAGAATATTAGGAAACAAAGAACGAAAATCCAGCAGTTTAACCATTATCTGGCTGAAAATGTTAAAAAATAGGCGTAACTTAACGTTGAGGAAGTTATACGGTTTACAGTTATATTTCTTCTTTCCTTACTGAATCTTAACGAACGTAGTAATTACCGTGTAACCCGTATCCTTTATAGAGATTGGTCAAAAGGAAAAGGTAATATACTGATCGTAAAAATGTTTTAGGTTTTTAAACTAATACTAGGGAAAATACTAAGTTTATTAGTATTCATAAGCAAAATAATTACCTTGAACAAAGTTTCAAGGTAAAAGGCCAATAACCGTGCCTATAATAGGCTCTCTTATAAAGTTAGTTCGCCCCTAAGTTTTCTGTTAAAACTAAATGTATTAATGGGATTGGAGGAAAATTGCTTAAGGGTTTCCGCTACGGAGAACTTGGTAATAATCCTTTAGGTGTTAACTAGAGAGTCGAGGTTGCTACTGCATTAACGAATAAATTTAAAAGCTTCCAGCTTGCAAAATAATCGATTCTTTATGAATAGTAGTACTATATCATTTATTTTAAGTAAAATGGTTGAAAGAATTTATCTAAAATTAAACAAGTTTTTATGAACGAGTTTAAAGGCGTTGAAAGATACCATCGTCAGCAATACCTTTTCCCTAAGCTTTAGTCTATTAAAGCTATTTATTTACAATGCATTCGAAAAAAATGTAAATTTAGCTTTCCTTGTTTTCCTATTTTCGCAGGAATATTAATACTGTGATTATGTACTTCAGCTTTAACCCTTATAATTACTTATTTATTGACCTTTATCAACATATTTATAATCCAATCCTTAAACCATTCTTAAAATTTATCGAGTATTCAGGGTCTCTTAACGTTTCCAATAGTATTTTTGTCAAAAATATAACACCTAATTGTGTTGGTAAGGTACTTAAGAATTAAGTTCTCGTCGACGTTCGTAAATTTGTAGTCATTGTTATAATAATTTTAAGAAACGGAATCGAAATCCTTAATTTCCTTTTTATGGTTGGGGTTGTTAATGGTATTCATTCCAACATATTTTAAAGCCATTATAACGAAATTTGAATGATTTTGGTAAAAATAAATGATGTAAAGTAGTAGTTTATAGGTTTTCCGTTAAAGTTAATATAAATTGAAGGTCGTAGAACTTGATCATTTTTACGATTTGTAATATTAATCCCTGTAATAATAGTCGTAATAATACTTACTTTACCGTTTGCCAACTTACCGGTTTAGTAATTTTTAAGACTTTAAGGCGGTTAATTTCAACGCTTTTCAAAAATAATGGTAATAAAGATTACTTGGTGTTTTCAATGGCAATACCGTTTCTTACTTATAAATTACCGCGAAAAATAATATAATTCAAACACCTTCCTTACTTGCTATCGCAAAAAGTAACATGACATATAAGTGCCCTTCGCAAAAACATTTTCTTTACCTTACCTAAACAAAGAGTAATAATAGGAAAGCAGCTTTTTCTTTTACTTAGTCAATCTGGAATTAACCTAAGAAACACTAATCAGTGTTAGTAGGCCTTTATCGTTGCAACATAATCGATTCGAATTACTGTGGTCTAAGTAACTAGTGTTTCGTTGATATTGTTAATTGAGATGTGCTGGTTCTAAGTTTGGCAGACCGTTAGCCAGTCTGCATACTGATTTGTATAGCCAAACGCTTTGACCGATACCCCAGTTTGGAGTAGTTACCTACTGCACTGCACTTGCAGTGCAGTCCCACAAACTACAATCAATTTGCAGTACGTCCAATCATCCATACTGCAAGTAAAATTGACATGACTTTACTGCAATTGACTTCTGTTCCAACAAACATCCACAATTATCAAGTTCCCTACAAAAATATTTAAGATAACTTTACAACCAATGATGCGAAAAGCTATTTATACTCGCGCGTATTGGTTTAAGCTTCGCTAATTATAATAGATACCGGTATGTTGTATTAAAGTATTACCGTGACGAAATTGAAAATTTATAAATAATCATTTCAACACTTCAAACGTAATTTTGGATGTTATAACGCCTTAATTCATTAAATTTTGTAATGGCTTATAATAACATGTGACTGTTTAACGAAGCATTCGTATAAGCACAATTAAAAAGTGTAAAACCTTATGGAACTATATTATAAACTGGATGGCCGTCTTTGTAATACTTTCGTATTTGTTGAATTTGGGTTAAAATATATCCAACTTAATATTTGTTATAACTTACGATAAATTTTAATTTATACGAAAGCTAGTTATCCAATTTATTACAATTGTTTTTGATATCAATACCAAATTCTCTATTTCTTTTTTCTAACCTAGCTATTATAAGAAGGTAATTTTATAAAGTTTCTACAAAATCAGAATCTCGCGGAATGAGATGTTCCTAAAATTTAATAACTTATATCAAAAGGTCCCGGATTATGTACACCGCATTATGTATTTATAATAAAAGTTAATATAAATGCTGATGTTAATATCATGTATAAATATTATTGAAACATACAATGAAGATAGTTACACAGCACACAACTCAATAGTAGGGCCAACAAAACCTGTAAGTACTTGGTACAAACTTCAAGTACTAAACCTCTTAACACCTAAGGACCAAGAATTCACCAGAGTTGTAGATATCTCTATCAACACTAGGATTCAGTAGTACAAGTACTAGTATTAACTAGTATAGAAGATCAATACAGAAATGCTACATGAGCTAGTATTTACTAGCACAGAAGAACTAGTATTTACTAGTATACACTAGTATTAACTAGTATGGAGTCTCGACATTTAATTCAGATTTAGGCTCGCAACTAAAGTATTTCTACCCACAACAACCACCATATTCGAAAACCTCTATGACATCCAAATTATATCGTACAATCCGTTAAATAAATGAGTAAAATCTGTGTCCTTGACCAAAAAAATATATAAGGTTGAAAACCTAATTCTATACACTTGTAGCCAATTTTTGGGCAATGAGTTGTACGTATGTGTTGAATGACATTAGGGTCTTGTAATCAATCGTGTTGGTCATCACCATATGTTACAAACTTATAAAAACTACAAATATGGATTATATTCATATAAGTTTGTCTACGTGCCACGTAGATGAGGGTAGGTACTATTGGGTATATCAAAAAAAGATTCAAACCAAATATACCTATAAAGAAAGTGTTATGACCCAACATCTGCAGGGCGCACCAGCGGCGGCCCCGCAGCAGATAACGAAGGAAATCGGTTGGACACAGCCTCTCGGCAGGCACCAGGGATCCACAACAGACACACCGTACACAAGGGTTAGGGTCAGCATGGTGTGAGACTCGATGGACTCGGTATCGAGCCAGTCGAGCTGCACACCGGGACTCGATGGACTCGACGTCGAGCCAGTCGAGCCTACACTGAAGACGTATGAAGGCGCGGATATATAAGGACACTTTCATTACCAAGATAGATAGTATTTCCTTCATAGCTCTTCAGTTGTCAATCTAAGTATTCAGTCTACCCTGAATAGCCTCACGGCTTCTGATCATCACTCGCACGAACACAGTCTTGATATTGCACCTTTTGTTACCTCTGCTACCTTACTGTTAACATAAACCCTCTAACACCTTCTACATACTCACGGGTATTTAGTGTGATCATTACAGAAAGGTCCAACAATACAACCATTATTGAAAGAATAGGAAAGTACAAAAACAAAAAGAAAATCCAGAAATCGAACTTTGAACTATCCTTTTAATCGAAGCCTTAAGGTATACCCATAACTTAGAACCCCATAATATTATATTGGCGTAAAAACTGTAGCCTTAACCGGATCATATTGTACGGCTATTTTAGTCCCCAATCGATGCCTACTCGTATAGAGAATTTAACGGCGGTGATAAAAGAATAAAGAACCTGTAAGACACATATTTAGGTAAAGAGCCCGTATCAGTGGGGAGGATATACTTTACAATCTAGTAAAGGATGTACTTCGTAAGTAATAACCCGAGTCATATTTTCGCCATAGCCAATAAGTTTAAGAAGTGTAAAATAATCGTAGAATGGTTGCACCACTAAGCGGGTAGTGTGATGGAGAAAGTCTTCAGTAGACAGGCAAAGAAAGGTATTTAAAGTATAGTCGAAGGCCCTGCTAAATAGGTAGGGCGCTGGTGTAGATAGCAACGGCTCAAAGATAAATAAATAAATAGAGCTTTCAAGAGCGAGCGTTTATAGTAAAGGTCTTTCTTTAAGACCTTAAAACGCGACAGGAATAAAACTTGCATTGCAATTGCAGTACAAGTTCAAATCCAAAGGCCACGCTAAGTGAGCGGGGCACCGATATAGTTGACGACGGCATAAAGATAAATAAATGAATAGAGCCATTCAAGGAGAGCGCTTATGATAAAGGTATATATCTCAAAGCGAAAAAGGAATTAAACTTGCGGTGTGTAAGTTCAAGTCTGAAGGGTTACATTAACACAGGTAATGGGGGACAGAATCGTTGGTTATAAAGGCTGTTCTCTGGATGTACCGTTACGCGAGCGGTGCGCTAGGCCGAAGACGATCTTCATAGCCAAAAAGGGGTCTCTGAAAAAGATTCAAGTGGTGATAGAGCCGATTAGCGATGTTGTGGTGGAATAGGGTACATGTGAAGTGGTGGTGTTAAGAACGACTGAAATTAGAAATTTTTTCTCGGAAGTGGGCACTGTTAGAGCTTACAGTGTAAGCCCCCTACCCTCCTTAACAAGGTGGACTGTATACCCATGCCAAGAAAGTTGATGTAAGGTCGAAGATATAATATTATAATTAACAATTACACTATTATTTAAGTCACGTAATAGTTTCATTACAACTTTATCGCTATAGCTTTTACCCAGTCCTTGGATTCTTCCCTTTAGTATACCAGCTTTGGTCACACTAGTATAAAGTTAGTAGAGGAATCACTTTATTTGTTAGACGGCCCCAAAAAATAACAGGAAATAAAATGTTTCGCTCTTATATATACTCCTTAAAAACTTTCTAAAAGCATTTGATAACGACAAAGTTTTTAATATGATACCCCAAAGAAAAAAGGAGTTTATCTAAACCCTTAATAGTTTTTTGCAAACAATTGCTAGCCTAAAATGCGAATACCGTGGCCTAATGACTACAAAGGTTAAGTATTATTATAAGGTTTGTAATATAGTTATTATATTTCCTGGTAAGAGATTAAAAGCCATGTGTTGTATATTAAACGAACTGATAAAACGCATTCAATGTACTATAAATTAGTTGATTTTTGGCGGGGATAATGAGCTTGTTGATTATTTAGTTAGTAAGATGTCTATCTATTATGTTTTCACACTTAAGATTTCTTCGCCATACATACTAGAAAAGAAAGGCAATTCCGAACGCTTTAAGAAAATAATCTTGAGAATGATGAATAAATAAACAATTATGGAAAAAGAACCACATTACTTGTAACCCTACCTGTTTTAAGTAGTCGTTACCATAGTTAAATTAACAGTTAATAATAAAATTAAAATCCAACACAACACGTCTTATAGAGGTTTTCACGATAAAGTAAAAAGATATAGTGGTTATAGACGTAGTGTTAAGTTTGACTTTGTTCCCGGTTTTACCGTTATCGTCCACATACCCTTTGCAGTAAGAGTAAAGGGTTAAAAGACTAATCCAATAGGAGATAGGAGAATCCTTCTTTTATAGCAGTTTTCTGATATTACAAATCCCTAACACATCTTTAAGGTTTATTCATTAGGCTGGCCGGGTAATTCGATATGGAATATTGTTAGTATTTTTAGCTTAACGGCCTTAAAAAAATATTGCGGGATCTCGCAATTCTATTGAGAAGGAAGAAATATTAAAACTATGAAGATTGATATTTTAATGACACTATAATGGCAACTTTAAACTCAAAACTAAAGAAGAAGTATTTGCTAAATAGTACAAAAAAACATCAAACAAATTGCCAGAAAATTTGTCAATGAATATTAGGATGAATCAAAACATAATCGAGTATATACTCTTAGTTATCCAACTAAAAAAACAGTTAATTATAAAGAAGGCTTTGAAGAGCTTAGATGCTAAGCATTGGAAAAAGGCCCTCTATAGTGAAATACAGAGCTTTTTATCCCTCTAAGTTTTCAAGGTTATTAAAAGGAATACGAACCACTATGTTCTAAAAGCAAAAAAAGTCACCAAGGTTAAAACTAATTTCAAATGTTAAATCAAAAGGTATAATATTAGGATTGTAATTCAAGGATTGAAATAAAGATACAGTATTAATTGAACTAAAAACTTTGTTGCCACAGCAACATTTTATACGTAAATGATCCTTATTACACTCATTAATTTCTATGAATGGAATATAAACCAAATCGATATCGACTCAGTTTTCCTAAACAGGGAATTCAAAAAACTGGTATTAATGGGAATCTCAAACACTATGGGAGCCTTCTTATTAAAGTTTCTGGATGAAAATATTATAGGTTTTTTGTTGGTAGGCCTTAGACATTGCAACGTTATCGATTAGAATCGTGGTCGAAGTAACAGTAGTATTGTAGTAGTCAGATGGTGGATGTATTATTCTAGGTTTGGCAGACCGCTAGCCAGTCTGCACTGTAATTTGTATGGCTAATTGCTTGGCTCGTGCCCTAGAGTGAAGTGCAGCGTACTGCATTCGACTTACACCCAATGCAGTAAGTCCGCACAAAGCAATATACTTGCAGTACGGTCAACTTTACTTACAGTAAAGTTGACCTATTACACTGCATGCAATACCATTGTAATACTATTCCAACACTGGCAGCTTTTTGTTTTGTGCCTGCACACCAGCGTGGCTTACCATCAATTGGCGGCAACCTTTAAAATCCTTCCTTAACCTGTAAACCAATAACAAGCCAGACCCCTATCAATTCCGATTAATCTGTACTGAAATTAACATTAATTACGGCCCTTCGTGGCTCTTTTGCTCCACCCTTCTGAGACTCTAGTTTCTCAAATCCCGTGCACAGGTCTTTCGTTACAGACTTGCGTAAATTAAGTACGCTACCCACCACTTACGTACCTTTTACTAGTAGTTTAAACTACTGCTATCGCTACTATTGCCATTTCTACCTTGGCAGTCTTTCAGTTTTCCAGGGTATCCCTGTTCCTCCACGTGACTTAGACTTTGTTAAGTGGCTTTACCAAGTGGTTTTTCCATTAACCGATACTTTTAAAGTGTGTATTTCAATATTAACAGGCTTTTTAGGCCTGCCGGCCCTGCTGGGCTTGTTAGGCCTGCCGGTTCTGCCAGGCCTGCCAACATTATTAAGCTTGCCAGGCCTATTGGCCTTGATGAGTTTACCAGGCTTGCTAGCCCTACTTAGCTTGCTAAATCCGTAACGCCTGTTACGCCCGTACCTTAGCCTTTTACACTTGCTTAGTCTATGGCGCCTATGGCGCCTGTTTCTCAGCTTTTTGGACTTGCTAGGCCTCCCGGCCTAATGGGGCTTTATCTTTTTGGACTTACTGAGCTTTTCAGGTCTGTAACACTTATTCTTCAGCCTTTTGTAGATTTTTAGGGGGTATACTTGTTAAGTCGTTAAAGGGGTTCTTATTTCAAGGAACTTAAAGGTTTTAGGTTTAATGGATTTAAAAGTCTTCGACTTAAGGGACTCGTAGGTCTTCGACGTAAGGTATTTGAAGGTCTTTGGCTTGATGAATTTGAAGGTTTTCGGTTTGAGGAATTTAAAGGTTTCGCAGCGTACTTGTAAAATACGTTTTCCAGACTACCCTATTTTTGTTTTTTTTTCGTAGGGAGTTTAACTTTTTGAATAAATCGTTTATTCTTTACCCTTATTTTTATTTGTTTGTTCGCCCTTTTTTTATATGTTTAGGCTTTAGTCGTAAAACTAGTCTTGAAAATCGTTAAGGGCTTGAGGGCCACGGTTGGTTTTAGTAGTGTTTAAATTGAGGATGAAGCGGCTAATTACGTTAGTCAGGTACTTTGAGGTGGAGTTTTTAGTAGTATCGGCAAATAAAAGCTTTTCGTTCTAGTATTTTTCGAAGGTAGCGCCGAGGTCCTTGATTGCTTTTTTTTCGTTTGGGGTTGTTATCGGTGTTGATTCCGGCGTGTTTTTAAAGCCATCGTGATATTTCAGCTGATGTAAGGCTTAGTATCTGACTTGGTGATTTTTGCGTTAAGTTTTGACGATTTGAGGGCGTGTAGATTTGGCGTTTTAATCGTAGATTCGCGCGACGTAGCTTTTATGGCTTGAATTAGTGTTTGAACTAGCGAACTTGATGATTAAAGTGATGTGGGAAGCGAAAAAGAGTAAAGTAAGGAAAAGGTTGAATATAAAGGGTAAGGTTGGAGGTCGTTGTTGGTATAGGTTGTTTGGCGTAGGGACTCAGTTGTTTTTGCGATTTGTAGTAGTAGTACTTGTAATAGCAATTGACTTGGCCGTTTGCTAACTTGCAGGCTTGGTAATCTTTAAAAAAAAATCAACGGTTAATCTTAACGCCTTTGAAAAGGATTAATGAAGATTTTTGGGTGTTTTCGAGTAGCGATACCGTCGTTTACTTAAAGATTACCGCGAACAACTGTATAATTTGTAAGTCTTCTCTACTTGCTGCCGCGAAGAACTGTACAGCGTATAGGAGCCCTTCGCAAGAACCTTTCCTTCACGTTACCTAAAAAGGACAAAGCGTAATCGGAAAGCATTTTTTTTCTTTTACTTAGCCAATCTGTGCTTAACCTAATAAGAATTGATTAGTATTGGTAGGCTTTAGACGTTACAACATTGTCTATTCGAATCGTGGTCGAAGTAACAGTAGTATTGCAGTATTCAGATGGTAGATGTATTGTTCTAGGTTTAGCAGACCGCTAGCCGGTCTGCACTGTAATTTGTATGATCAATTGCTTAGCCCGTGCCCTAGAGTGAATTGTAGCGTACTGCAATCGACTTATACCCAATGCGGTAAGTCCGCACAAAGCAATACACTTGAAGTACGGTCAACTTTACTTACAGTAAAGTTTACCTACTGTACTGCATACAATACCATTGCAATACTATTCCAACATTTTGATCTTATAATCATCTAAGTTTTCAGGTTAATTACTTTATTTTACGGGCTATTAAAGGCCTTAAAACAATAGTTAAAAAGTTAAAAAAGTAATTAATACCTTTAAATTTAAAAGATTTAGCTCTGATAACGTGGTATATATCAACTATTGTCGTCAACTTATCATATATACTTACGTTGATGACTTTATAATAATATGCCTTGACCTAAACTCTATTAAGACCTTTGAGATAGGTATTGGAACGCACTTTAAGTATAAAAACCTGAATTGTCAAAACATGTAATGATCACACTAAATACCCGTGAGTATATAGAAGGTGTCAGAGGGTTTATGTTAGCAGTAAGGTAGCAGAGGTAACAAAAGGTGCAATATCAAGACTGTGTTCGTGCGAGTGATGATCAGAAGCCGTGAGGCTATTCAGGGTAGACTGAATACTTAGATTGACAACTGAAGAGCTATGAAGGAAATACTATCTGTGTGGTGCTGACCGTGTCCTTATATCCTCAATCCTTCATACGTCTTCAGTACTGTATAATGTGGATAGCTTGGATAACCTCCGATCCAACATATCCGACATATCCTTGGCATGTCCTTGGATAGCTTGGATAACCTCATATCCAACATATCCAACATATCCTTGGCATGTCCTTGGATAGCTTGGATAACCTCATATCCAACATATCCAACATATCCTTGGCATTAACCCTAACCCTGGGTCTGCTGACATAAGAGATGTTCCCCGCCTGATGTGTTAGACTTCAGGCGTCTCAGTGGCGTAGTTTCCTTGCTGGCCTTTTTTCCTNAACCCTGGGTCTGCTGACATAAGAGATGTTCCCCGCCTGATGTGTTAGACTTCAGGCGTCTCAGTGGCGTAGTTTCCTTGCTGGCCTTTTTTCCTAACCTAACCGCTGTCTGGGTCATGACAAAACACTTCCTAAGAGTACATATTTTGAGGAATGGAAACCCACGTAATATTATCTCAGCAAAAAATATGTATATCTATAGGGTATTGAATGTAAAGGTAAAGGAAACTAAACAAACGTCCGGCTTACATCCATATTACAACCGGATCCCTTATTCATGCTATACTACATAAAATTCAAGATAATATTTTACAAACCAAAAAGTATTAGTTAGATATAGGGGATTTTAGCCATGTAATATGCCAAACTAGGCTGGATATCGCCTTTGTTTATATCAGTATTTCTACCTTTTTGTCACAATCTTTCACATAAAAACATTATATTTACTAGTTACGTTTTCAAATACTTTAAACAATATAAAAACTATAGACTACAAGTAGGTGGTAAAAAAACAGTAGTAAATCCTCAATGAAACTTTATAGAATTGAACTAAAATCATCATAAAAGATTTTAAAGGCTTTAAATCAACGGCTATAAGATTCCAACTACACGGTAAATAAGGCTATTATAAACTTAACCTATAAATATACAGTTCATATCATTAATAACACGGTTTACTAGGTATGCAAAGGGGGACTCAAAGTATACCTTTAGTTTATTAATACTGAAAGCATGACAGTATTAAGAGTCATTAAAAATACTCTATGGATAAGGAATCTATTTACAAATAAACGTATTCATGTTGTCGTAATAATATACTATAATAATAAGGAAGCAATGAAGTTATTGAAACCCCCTGAAAATAACTACTGAATTTAGCACATACCTCTTAAAAAACACTTATAAGGGATAAAGTAAATCGTGGCATAATACAAATTAAATGGTTTCCTAAGAATGAATAACTAGCCGATGTGTTAATAAAGATATTACCGAATAAAAAACAAGAAAAGATGATACAGCGGCTTAGCTTAGTTAACCTGAATTTAGATTAAATGAACAATTTATAGAGCTTGATACTCCAGATTACTTTATTGTATTACAGGTATAACATGGTAAACTAGTTTTGATTTCAACATTAGATATTGATAAAAGAGATACTAAAATGGTTATCGGTTTAAATCAGACTATATAGGTCTTTTTAATTTTTGTTTCGACTAATTTTCATTTTCTCCGAATTATATTTTCTTTACTTTACCCTTTACCCTATATTTACTTCCATTCATTTATTTTCTTCTTATTAAGTGTATAATACCATTTCAAAGGGTGTGTTAAAATATGTAATGGGTATAGTTGCACATCACACAATGCAATAGCAGGGCCAATAAAGATAATTAGTACTTGGTATAAACTTCAAGTACTAAACCTCTTAACACCAAAGGATAAATAATTCACCAGAGTTATAAATATCTCCACCAGCACTAGTATTTACTAATACAAGTACTAGTATTGAATAGTACGGAGTCTCGATCTTGATCGAGATCTCTATAAGTATACACTTGATCATATATTCAAGTCCTCCATGTAGATTCTAGAATACTTGGATCTACAAGCCTAAGTAATATTTTCTTGGGTACTACCTTCAAAAAATATCAAACATTATAGTTATCGCACCTATATAATAAGTTCATAATTTTGTAAAAATGAAGGGAATTCAACCAGTAAAATATAAACAGCATAATAAAAGCTTCAGAAATGAAACATTAGTAAAAACATAAATTTAATCGCTACCTATACCAAATTTCCAAAAGAAATAAAAAACTTGGTTATGCTGGGTTTAACTAGTTATGCGACTCAAATGAAACAGAATTTAGTTATAATATCTCGTTATTTGCAGTACCGTCATTTTTTATTTATTGATAAGTATATGGTGGAAATAAAAGTCAAGTCGTTAACGATTTTCTATTAATAAATTAAGTAACTATCACAAATGATTAATATTTAGTTTTTTTTATCAAGAGTTATTAAATTAATACGTGGTAACTAATTAGTCATTATTATGAATAAGATAGAGTACTTCTCATTCTTCGTTCAACTTTGCATTATAATATACTCACTTCTTTTTATTCATTAAAGCCTCAAAAAAATAAAATTAGTCCTTATAAGTTAGCGTAATACGCTTGTTTACACGTAATGATTCATAAATCATAAGCTACATCACTTTAATAAATCTTTGTAGTGTATTTATCGATGATATTACTGGTCTTTTAAACACATTTAAAATCCAATTTACAGTATAGAACAGATGTCTTTATTTACCTTAACCAATGTGGCATTTTTTACTAAATCATTTCGTTATGTTTTATTCAGGCAAATTACTTGGATTTGATATTGATATATTCTGTTTATCCACCACTCGTGGGAAATCTTTATCATTTCAGGGTTTTGAGTTTTTTTTGTAAGTTACCAGCCCCTAAAACATATCTAAGATCCACGGACTTCCTACTATATATAACACCCTATTTTATATAATTGTCAAAACCCCTCTAATAGCTTCAAACTTAACTGTTAACAAAGGCCCTCGACGAATAATATATTGACGACAAATATACCAAACATCAATATTATACTACATCAATATTGTGGATATTACTATATACCTTCATAGATAGTATACATAGGTCAAGTGGCAGTGCACTGTATTATAAGGTGACCTCCTGCAGAGTGCACGATAACGTGTCACGCTGTAGGCTGCACTCTTGCAAGACGCAAAGTACATCATGCATGGAGCGGTCTGGAATAGGTATTCCAGACCATACGGCAATGCATGGAGCGATTTCAAATGGGTATTCTAAAGAGCACGTAAAAAAGGCCACTACCAGGATGAGAGGTTTATAACCTTTAATCCGTGGCGTGCACTCTCTTAAATACTTCTTTTAATATCTATCTTTTACTATAAATTAACCAATTTTATAATGAACTCGTTTACATTTACGTAAATAGGTAAAGACCTTACCAATACTAATTAATAGTCGACCAGATCGATTATAAACAGTCTAGAGGAAAATAGATCAATATAAGTTAAATACTTAAAAAGAAATGTAATAACGGTTTTAACCATTTGTACTTTAACATTACTTTTTACAAAAATTACATGGGATGTATAAAAGGATTGTAAAAACTAATTAATTTGAAAAAGCATAATTTCAATACGATACCATCAACCCTTATTTAGAGTTCTATTTATTAAAAGCCTCATTACGCTACTATTAACCCTTGTTTGGCATTTTGACGTACTCGGGAACTTTTTTGAGAGCGTTTTATTACTTACTAGGTTAAGTAATCCAAAACCATTAAGTCTCGAAACCATTCGTTAAGACTCGTACCATTGAAAATCGATAAATTACATCGCTTACGAAACACAGGAGCGGTTACGAATACAGAATACAAACCGCTCGTTTAATTTAAGAACGGTCATGAACATACTATCCAAGCCATTCGCTTTAACAAAAGCGTCCACAACACGACAATCTGGACCGCTTATCAAATACGAAACAAGACCCATACACCGGATTACACACTACACCTCCCTACATATATACTTCCTTTTCTCTATTCGTCTTTTTACATTCGTCTATTATATTTTGAGTTTAATAATTATAACGTTGAAGTTTTTCCAATCGTTCAACTAGCGTAACATTACTAAAAGATAACGAAGCTTATTTGAAATGACTAACTAATTTATGGATATTTTTCAGTTGAGTATTATTTAAAATTGATTTATATTGGCAAACTTTAGTATCCTTAATATAATCGCTTTATCTATTTTATTTACTTTGAATTTGCCGTTTATGAAACAAATTTCCTCAAACTTTAAAATATAAACCTACTTAAATCCAACTACGGCTCTAAATCACTAATTTACAACGTTTTAATATACCAGTCATATATGAGAATCTCTATACCAAACCGCCTTAAGATACCTATAGCTATAGCCCTAATACTAATAATAATGGAGGAAGCAAACGTTTACTTCGACGTTTTGGTTAATTATATAGTAATAAGGAAGGTTATAATATACGAAATAGACCTGACCCTTTAGGACAACACCATCGATATACCATTTAAAAAACTAGACCTATATAAGGTAAATATGTATATCTTTGTGGTAATTTTTCGTTACTGGGATAAGAAAACCCAAGGACCTCATATGTTGGATAATTTTCACGAACGATTTTCGAATTGAACTTTAGGCGTGTAGAAAATAGTAAACCCCTTTATTGATAAAGCTTTACGAATTTAATTGCGAAGTAAAGATATAAATATCCTAGTTGGCAGGAATAGCCGCCTTGCGAAAGCCCTATTTGAAATAACACAGCTTATAGACTTACTAAACTGAGAGCATAAAAATATATACTAAACGTAATTTTTAAAGAGATGTTACTTAAAGAAGCATAAGAAATAAGTAATAAAGGATATACGGAAGAAACGAAAAATATAAAACGTAGGACGACTTAATATTGTACCCGTACTTTAAATTAGGTATATAAATCTCGAGGAAAAAGAAAAACGGCTATAATACTTATTTATACCATGCATATAATACAGACTTATACCTGTTTACACTATAAAGTAAAATTAAATACCAAATCATTTCCTCAATACGGTTTATAGCTCGTTCGGCTATAGTAGCAGCGGTTGAAACACCGAAAATAGCCCGTTCGATCATGTTAAAAGCGGCTAAAACATCGAGAATAACCCGATTTAGGAAACGACGAGCGGCGTAAAACGCTAATAGGTGCCTTACGGACTAATATCCATTAATTACGACCCTTATCATAACTTTTTACCGTACCGCTTTTCCACTAATATAAACGATCCTATAAAGCTTATCAACTTCACTAAGCTTTGAGATAGAGACGAGAATTATAGTGGTAAACTATACGATATACTTCATAATAATATAGGTATTATATTTCATATATATAAGAGACTAGATATCGAATCGTCCCAATTTTATGTTATTTTACCCGGTATATTGTTCGGATAAGTTTAAAAATGCTATATATATTACGTTTCATAGGTAAATACATTGCAATAGTATTACAACCGCTTGCAATCCCACGTCGATACAAAAACTAATTACGAATTTTATAATAAAAACTAGACTAATACGACTTCAAAATTCGTGAAAAACCAACAAAAAAATGTCGATAAAAACCAACAGGAAGTTTTTACCGCCTTTTTAGCTAAGTTTAAAAAGTGTTAAGCAGCCCTTAAACCGGAATATGGGAGAGAAAAATTATTTATTTAAATAGTGACAAAAGTATACAGCATGAACTCAGATTTCGACCTTACACTCTTTCAATTAAAAAAGTATTTAAAAGGCTTTTGTATAAGCCTTTAAATATCGCTTAAAACCTTTATACGTCAACAGGTAATCTTCGGATTAATATTTATAGCCGAAGTTTTTAAAGGCGAAGGTCAAATTACTAAATCAAACCTTACCGAAACCATTTAACACGTTTTCAATCGAAAATTTAAAGTATACCCAAAGTAAAACAAGCGTTTAAGGTATAAGTATTAAGAAGGAAACTCTAGTAATAAGGGATAGGGACGATCGTTCGAAAATAGGCGAGACTTACCGCGGCTATAGTAATACTTGCGAAAAGGTATACGAAGTTTCGCCGGTTTATAGAAGCGGTGTATCGTATACGGTAAGATCAGTTACTAGTTTACTAACCACTCCGTTTACGAGAAAATTTAAAATAAACGATAATTCTGGGACGATTGTATATTTCAAAACCGGATAAAAGATAACTTTAAACAATACGTAGTTAAATACGAAGGTGTAAATAATGGCCTTGACGTCTATACCTACGAATATAAGTCCGTAAAGAAAGATTTCAAGGGTGATAATGCTCACTTGATAACCGAAAACGACAAAACCGCTTAGCGTATTTTTACAGGTCTATAAGACGCCTTTTTTTTATATATTATAGGTTTGGATTTCGTAAATAGAGCGTTTAATGCCTATATGGCATTTTAATTTACGCTTTTGGGTAAATGCCGCAACAGGTTTTAAGGAATTATACCTGATACTAATATAGTTGAAATCTTAACATCTGGAAAACGATAATTTGAAACGTTCGTAACGATGTTTCCGAAGTTTTAGTTGAACCGAATAAAAGAATACCGAAAGGTTTTATTGAGTAAGGGCAAAGAGTTATTACTCGAGAAAGTTATTATAAATATGTGATTCGGACCGGTTAAGTTTTACGTATTAAACTTTAAAATACTATTTTTACTTCTATTAACGAATATTAATAAGTTTGGAATTGAGGTCCGGAATATGACTAACTAGTTTATTAGAGCTTCAGATAGCATATTTTTATCGCTCCGGTTTAAATTCGGTTACTTGGGGGGGGTTTTTTTTTTTTCGAAATAAGCATAATTAAAGATGTTTATTTAACGTAATCGGGATTACGGATATTATACAGACGATTTAAACACCCGGTTACAAAACGCCTTTTACGATTACTTTATGTTGTAAGTCATACAAATGTAGGAGAGGATTTACTTAAAGCTATTAAAAAGTTTTACCATAAGTTTTTAGTATATTTACAAGTTTTAAGTCGGTTAAAATTCCGCCTTTGTGACGATATGGACTTTAACTACGTAGTAATTGTTAACATTATATATTTACATAGGTAAATGGTTCTTTACGCTGTCGACACGGCAATATTATTTCAAGGCGCCAAATTTATATGAAGTGTTTCTATTATAGATTAATGAAACGTTTTATTTAACTGTTTGTTGAACGTTTACCTAAGGATTTTTAAGTAGATTACATACGACGTTAATACGGCGTTCGACTTGATCGAATAAAGAATTAAAGCTCGAATAATCGCCAGCAATTGTAGATAGATTTTAGTAAAAGCCCTATATGGTATTGGAAAATGTAGACGGTATTATAAGCCTCTTAAAAAAGCGTATATAGTTTTGTTTGAAAAACTGAAAAGTACTACATTCAAGGAATTCTTTTTTTTTTTTTTTTTAGAAAGCGGTTAACGCCCTGAATAACACATTTAGCTTAAATGAGTTTATTCTTGGGCTTTTTATTTTCAATACGTACCCGAAAATTTACACAAACTTTTCACCATTATTAACAATGGTGTGAAAGGTAAATACTAGGGCGAAAGTCATAACAGCATTACGTTTTGAACGGGCTAAGAACGACGAATTTAAAGCGTTAATTATAAGGAATAGCCTACGTAAAAATGACGTTTTAGACCTACTATTGTAATTTGAGGTTCTAGTTTAAAGAACCAAGGACGAATAAATTGGTCTTTGGAAGATTAGCAGGTTTAGAGGCCATAATGTGCTCGTCAATCAGATAAACGTCATAAGTTCGTTTCACTGGTTAATGGTATGAGAATAGGAGAAAATTAAAAAAGAGTGGCCCGAAACCAAAATCCGAACAAAACCGCTAACAAAACACCCCCCAAAACGACTAATCCAAATCGCTTCTAGTTTCAGCCCACGCTCCGAATTACGTATTCAGCCCGCTCCTACCAAACTAAAACGGTTCGTTTGTACTAACCCCACTAATACTTCGCCACCGGAACCGCCCCTTTAATTCGAAAACCAAAAAACGCCTCTAAACTTTTACCGTAAGTTTCTTTATCACTTGAAAAGAAATGGAAAATCGCGAACTTAGCTTAAAGTTCCGCTATGAAGGTATTATTATTGCTCTAAATACCTCGTTCGAATGGTTTAAATAAATAAAACAAATTGCCCCAATCGACCAGAGCGTATTTCGTTTTAAACGGTTCGACTAGATGATTTACGGCGACTCTGAGATTTTTCCCATTTGCCTCTTCTACGAAATTAAGGATAAAACCGGGAAACCTTACGGGAAAAAACTGTAAAATTCTCAAAGGTTATAGTAATGATAGTAAAAATGATATTATAATCTAGTCGCCCACTTTATAATGGGCCAACCACCGCTTAAATTTAACATTCTTAACCTCCTTTAATATATCGTATAGCCTTTATATCTAACTCTGTAATATAACGCAATTATATGTTTAATTTAAAACGCGGTTTTAACCACATACTTATGTAGATATACATAAACTTTCTTTAAACAAAAATATCACTTATTTAAAACGATTTTACGTATTATAAAATCGCTTTACGGTCTGGCAAAAGCTGGTGCTTATTAGTATAATACTTACTAAGGCACTATAAGTAACGGTTCGTAATAACTAATTTAACCTTCTACCGATGCTTATTATTGTTAACAGCCCGTTTGGAGGGCTCTATATTAATAGATATATAGACAGACAATATACTTACGTTATATAACGCGTCATATTTTGTATTTAAAAATAGGAATCTTTTGGAGGCCGGCTTAAAAGTAAAATCCAAAACGTACCTAATGAAGAACTACATAATTAACTTGAATAATATCACTTTTACTCTCCAGAAAGATGTTTTTGGCTTTGCGTAAAAGGGGAAGTTAAACAAAATCACCCTGATTATTTTTTATAATGTTAAACGAGCCGACGAATTCAACTGCCAATACGTATATAGCGTTTAGGTTATTTGTTTAATATAAACGAAAAAAAATAATCTTTTAGTTGCCGCATAATACTAAGTCGCCCCATTAGATCATATATATAAAGCGTTTCATAATTTATTTGTATGGAAAATATATAATCTAAAACGCGGTTTGTAATTTGTACCGCTTCATATACGTATTGTAAAGCTGTTTAATTCTAATAGGGGTGTTTTTGGTAATGAATCCGACTATAATTCGCAAATAATCTTAGTTTTGATTCTTGGAAACAAAAGCTTAATACGTAACAGCTTTACTTTTCGTAAAAACATTATTTATTGTAGTTTTATTAAGTATAAGAAAGTTACAAAAATCGTTTTGGCTTAAGAAATTTATAGTATAATTAAAGGTTTCGATTCGGGTATTACCATGGCAATAACGGTCCGGATAATTATTTCCAACTTTGGCTTATGCTCTATTCATTTCGTTGTATATACTAATTCCTTTTCGCTTTATAAATATCTAGTTAAACTGGGTATCACAAATGAAGAACGCTTGATAATCGATATTATAGCTTTTTACAAGTTATAGAAGCGCTAGGAAATCGAAAAAATAAGATAGATGAATGAAAAATGAAACTCGAAAAACGTAACAATATAAATCACACCAAACGGAGCGTTAAAAACGTTTATAATAATAAAAAAGTTGTTTATTAGTATATTTGAAAAGTTTTTACGACCTTAATAGGTTATTATACCACTTTCGCCGATTTTAAGCGGTTCGAAATCCGTTATTCACATCGCTTCCTGATTTGTACCTTTATCCAATCCTACTATCTCGTGCTTTTCCCAATATTCTTTTACTCTTTGTTTTATGTACTTCGACCTTACCGATTTTTCTTTTTTTTTTTTTACTTTATTTATTTGGATTTACCATTTCGCATCGTTTTTGGAATATCATCACATTTCGATTTATACCCTTTAGCTGGATCGTTTTTTCTCTGTTCGTTTTTCTCAGTTCGAATATATAACTTTACATTGTTTTTAAAAATGACTTTGCCCTTTATTTCAAGTATTTCGGATATTTTGGGTATTTTAATATATGTTCCTTTTTATTTCGTTTTATAATATCGTACAGGCTTTAACATATTGCCTCTCTTTGTGTCATGTACTTTAAGTTACCTTTATTGTAATTTAAGTTGTATTTGAAACTTATTAAAGATCTTAAAGAAAATAATGACATTACTGTGATCGAGCGCGCCAACCTAGCCAGAAGGGCAACTTATTACTGCCAGAAGGAAAGAGTGAGGGCGATGCCGTCGCGTCCCCATTACCCTCTCCACCGCTCTCCCCCTTTATACTACCGTTACCGTTATTACTGTTATCGACGCCATTAGCGTTAACAATGATATAAGCTTATGTCTTAAGTCGTATACTTTTAGACAAAGTCGTAAAGGGGTTTTTACTCTCCTTACGGCGACGCGCGATAACGTTGCTAAATTCACCTATTCAAGAGATATGTAGGCTCCGTTTTCAGGCGACAATAGCGATCGCCAAATTATTAGTCCGCCGGTTGGTGTTTACTACTAATTATTATTAGCTTATTTTGGTTATTTACGAGCGTTTTTGTTTTTCGGAGCGCCTCAAATATTGCTTTGTTGGGAAAGTGGATTTTAGAAATCGGTTTTTAATATAAAGCTAGCGGGCGCGTAATACGACCTCAGCCCATAGCTTTAGGTATAACGGAACGGGAGCTTATTTATTGCTAATCCGGTGGTAACGGTAGTAATGTGCCAAACGACTCCTGTTTCCGTATTAATCGTTAACGGACTTCCCCGCGGCCGTAAACAAAATATATGGCACGCAAGGCGTATTTATTAACGGCCCGGAGCTATGGATCCGGGTGCGCCGTTTCAACGTTTTACGCGTTAAAATAGTCTTACGGCATACGCTGGCGATACGAAGTTTTAAGCGGCGAAATAGGTCCGCCTCTAACACCTTATTTACAAAAACATTAAAAGTAAATACACGGGTAGATTTGTGTTATGACCCAAGCACGTTAGCGGGTCAGGAAACAGACCAGCATACAGCTGAGCTACCGGTGAGCCTCAGTGAGTCCCGGTGAGCCTCAGTGAGCACCGGTGAGCCTCAGTGAGTACCGGTGAGCCTCAATGAGCACCGGTGAGCCTCAGTGAGTACCGGTGAGCCTCAGTGAGTACCGGTGAGCCTCAGTGAGTACCGGTGAGCCTTAGTGAATACCGGTGAGCCTCAGCACTGAAGATGGTATGAAGGCCATAGGATATAAGGACACGGCCATCACCATATAGATAGTATTTCCTTCATAGCTCTTCAGTTGTCAATCTAAGTATTCAGTCTTAGTATATTCTGAATAGCCTCACGGCTTTTGATCATTACTTGCACGGTTCGATATTGTTCACTCAGTACCTCTGCTACCTTCTTGATAACATAAACCCTTTAACACATTCTATATACTCGCGGGTATTTAGTGTGATCATTACAATTTGGGGAATATTAACCGCGGAAAAGCTTCGTAAAGCTACGTTTACGGTGTCGGGAGAACCTTACGGGTAAGGGGGGTTTTACATGTGGGGAGAAGGTAAGGTTTATAACATTAGAAGCCCCCCGCTCCTCCCCTTAAAAGCTTAAGGGGAAGGGGGA
>JASMMZ010000003.1:10286032-10310229 GCA_038502455.1 Anisogramma anomala | reverse complement strand
TAGTGGGGCCGGAGGGGTGGCGGTGGCAACGGAGGAAGGCGAGGCCAAAGGGGTGGTGGCGGCGGCGGGGGTGGCGGCTATAAATAAAATTGTGTCCGATGAGAGCGAGCTGCTGGAGGCGGTGGTGGTAGCGGTTTCGGCGGCGGCGTTCCCGTGCCTGGAGGCGCCTAACCAACCTGGATTTACGCGTTATCTATTCAAAAAGCGAAGTTAGTATATATGCATTAGTTAAGTAACCTACTCATTGAAGTGGTTTCAATTCGTTAATTAAAAAAAATATTAAGTTACATTGAGATAGGGACTTATATTAACTAATTTTTGGCGACTTTAAAAGGAAAAAAAAAATCTAAACCGATAGCAACATATCTTTTTATACTAACACAAAATACGTCACGGCGTAATTACCCCTTCGCAATCTCTCCTGCAACGTCTGCATAATTATACGCCTGTCGAGACCAACAAAAAACTCCATTAACAACCATATCGTTACCAATTAACTATACCAACCAGGCCGTTATTATAATCACTACCGCGGCTAGGATTTACTAATTCGAACCTTTGTAATTTGTACTGCAACTACACTAACACTATAAAGTATGCTAATTTAAACCTTTACAATTTGTACCACAACCATACTATTATTACAGGCTACGGATACGGACTCTCTACAAATATAATGTCGCTACTGGGCTATAAGAATATAAGAAAGAAAGAAAAGATTACCTGTATAGATATTACTATATACTCAAAAAAATAGTATACATAGACCAAGTAACAGTACACTATATTACAAGGTGCCCTCCTGTAGAGTACACGATAAATTGTAATGCTGTAAACTACACTTTTACAAAACGTAAAGTGCATTATGCATAGAGTGGTCTGGAATAAGTATTCCAAAGTATACGGCAAAAAGTCCACTGCCCGGATAGGAGGTTTATAACCTCCCATTTATGGCATGCACCCTATAGAATACTTCTTTCAACATCTATCTTTTACTAAAAATATACCAATCTTATGATTACTCTTCTACTCATTAACTTTTACGTGAATAGGTAAAGATCTTACCAACTAATAAATATTATACCTAATACCTCATAAAAGAAAAAACTCTAATATACTGTAACATTTTAAATATGAAAAGTTATCCTTAAGCCATATCGACCCAGAAACGAAACTTTCCCTTTCAATTAATTATAGCTTTAAACAAGGTTTTAAAGTCTAGCATTTGCACTTAAAGAAGGATTTTATAGAGAAAAAATATATTGTTGTACCATTTACAACAGTAAAACCAATCCTTTTCTTTAGCCATTTCCTTTCCAAAACAAAGTTACATTAGAGGCCTTAAAAACTTGAGGTGGCATACATCGTATAAGCCTGGTACAGGGTACGCATCAAGCGAATGAGAAATTAATATTTAATAATAGCTCTTACCGATTATGATTTTATGAAGGATATTATAAATTATTTCACTTGTAATACAACATCTTCACATCTAATCAATCGAAAGCTAATAAATGCTGTTATTTACTTATAAAGAAAAATTAGTTAATGGTAATATATCTGCCTGGTAGGTTAAATCTCGTACCTATTACTTTATCTAGGTTGTATTTAGCTAGCAATAAACCGTACAAAAATCTCATGAACCTATTATCTTTGTTCAGGTTCTTAAAAATAGCTTGTACATATTCTTAGTAAAAGTATAAATAATTGATTAATTACATTAACTCTTTACAAATGATTATATCGCCTCATATACATAACGTAACATTATCAAACATTTACAAACACAAAAAAATGTACCCTAAAACCAATTAAAAATCATACGCAAAAATACTAAAGTTTTCACGGTAAAACACACAGTTTGTCCATTTCTTCTTACAAATACACTATTTTATTATGGAGATTCATAATATATATAACGCCTTATAGTACTACCACCCTTAGTACAGTAATTAATGGTAAACGAATACGATTATCATTATTACTTCGGTCACAATAAAATTATTTTTTTTGTTTATGGTGTTTAATTTTGCAAAAATCGATATTTTGGGACGAAATATGTAAAAAATATTTCAATGAAATAAGGAATGAAAAAAGAACAATCAAAGGCTAATTTTAAATCTTTCCTCTTTTCAAGCACTCGAAAAACCAATATATGTAATTACGATTAATTCCATTATAACTTTTTTTTACTGAAATACTATAGTATATAAACGATTACTATAGATTTGAAGTCATTATAACCGTCATCTGTGAATTTTTAAAACAGATTTTGCTATTTCCTAAACAAATAACATATATAGTAAAGATTTGGGCCTTATTATTATATCGTTATATATTTTGAATACCCAACTTTTCCTTTATCGTATCATTTATAATCAAAATTTGAAGTTTAATTTTATGTTTTGAAAAGGTTTATAAAAAGTATTCTGTATCAAATTTTCTATAATTATAGTATATTATCGGTAGGTGAATAGGTAATTTAAACGAAAGAATGAATCATTACAGTTCATTTTACGATATTGTTATAAAATTCCCAAACTATGTATATTACTATATTTCTTTATAGTTAGTTAGCAGCGACATTGCAAGATGCACTCTTGCAGTGTATACGGTAACATACTACGCTGCAAGGTGCGTTTTTGCAGTATGCATTATAGCGTGCCACTGCTTAGAAGGGATATTAGCAGAGTCTATAGTAGAGTGCCACTGTACAGAAGGGAGATTGGTAAAGTATATAGTAGAGTGTCACTACCCTCGTAAGAGCTTATGAGTTCTTACCTAAGGTATGTACCTTCTGGATGCCTCTGTTTCCTTCGATCTATTTATCTTTAATATTTTATCTTTTACTTATCTTTATGTTAACTTACATGGTATAAACAAACCTTATCAATAATTATTAATAATCGAATCGGTTAACTATATATAGCTTAAAAAGAACAGATAAACCTAAGTTAAAAATATAAAGCGGGATGTTATAACGGTTATAACTGCCCATATTTTAACACTATAGTTTATAAGAAATATACGAAAGTATGAAAAAACTGTAAAGTAAGGGATTTCTAAAAAGGAATACTTTAGTACGAAATTATTGATTCGGTTGGTTTCCTTTAACCATTAAAAGCCTTATTACGCCACTATTAACTTAGTTAGAGCTTGTGATTTATGCGGGTAATTATTAAAGAGCATCCTGTTATGCATCGACTTTATAAGCTGTCAAATTTTCAGAACCCTTCGTGAAAACCTATCCAACTTAAAAGCAGCATTGGAACCGCTTACAAATTTTAGAAACGACTAAAACATAACTGTTGGGGCGCCCTTTACAACTACTTCACACCCTAAAAGCAACATTCGAACTGCTTATTAAATACCTACCATGCGCCCAAAGCATATTTCGAAGCGCGTAAGCACACTTTACAAGCACTGAACGCAGAATTTGAAGTACTTACCACTCCATCTCAACTCGCCTTTACATACTATTTTAACCTTTAAATACACACCTCCGTACTTCTTTCTCCCCATTTACCCTACTCTATGCAACTTTCCGCGTTTTCCCTGTATTGCACCGCTTGTTCAAATTGTTATTTAAAATAATGGGGGCTAAAAGCTTTATTTGGACCGCTTTAACACATTGGATTTATATTATATTTATTCATTACACGATCTCGCGTACTATTTTATATTAAAAACCCTTTTCAATATACAATCACAGTTGTACAATTAACCCTATCACTTAGGTTCTTTTAGACTGTCTTCTTACATACAACAACCTCGCTTTTATGGAACAATATGTGATAAACCTAGTTAACACTATCAAATACATGAACCTCCTATTACAATATACAAAGTTTCAGAAGAACGTTTTATAACTTATCAAACTAAACATATACAACAATAATATTGAAGTTCAGACGGAAAACTTAAATTTATAGGCAGCAAATAAGTACGTTACAAACGTAGTTTTTCGCTATTAGGAAAAAATGCCCAAATCCTTGGCATATAAGATATTGCTCAAGAACAATTTTCCAAGTAAATACTAGAAAAGTGGTATACAGTATACAATTTGATTTCCAAAATACTATGGGTATAGTTATAGAGCGGAAAAAATAACACCCTAAGTGGTAAAAAAAGCTGTATTACAAGAACCTTATTTGCTATAGCCTAACTTAAGGAAATGACAGATTGGAAAGATAAATAGGAATTGCAAGTGAACTTTATAAAAGGATATTGGTTAACAGAACGTATGGAATAAATTATTAAAAAATGTGGGAAAAGCCTAAAAAAACTTTACGTACGCAAAGCTTAAACATTCCCAAAATCCAAACGCACCCCGGGAAAGGAAAATGAAGGTAAAAATATTAACAAAAAAGGATGAACCGCTACAAAAATTATTTATCATTCGGTTCGAACACGGTACCTTTTCAAAATTCAATTTTCAAAAGAGTTACATATTGAACCACACCCTGAATATAATTAACTCTCTTTTTAACCTCAGTAAAACCGGCAAAAATAAGGAAAACGACATTCCTGAAAATAAAATAAGCAGCGTCAAATAACAATACAAGCCTTATGAACTAATAACTACTAACTATAAACCTTACCATAACTTCCCTTCTTACCGGTTTACCACTAATAAAGGTCATTTTATAAAGCTTACAAACTTTATGAAGTTGTGGGATAAGGACAAGAACTATAGTAGCAAACCTTAAGACCTATTCGATAATAAAATCCATATGATATTCAACACTTGTAAGAAACTGTATATTAAACCTTTATAATTCTATATCATCTTACCTGGTATATGAACTGAATAAGTTAAATTGTAGTATATATAACACCTATTTTAAATATATACATTTGCGAAATATTGTAGCTATTTGAAAATATATTTCGATACAGAAATAAACTGCGAGTTTTACGATAAGTATTGGAAGGATACTATTTATGAATCCGTAAGAAATCAGCATAAAAACTTTGACAAACCCCCCAAAAAAGTGTTTACCATCCTATTAACGAAGTTCCAGAAATACTAGGCAGAACTTGAATCAAAATATAAGGGAAATAAACTATTCATTTAAGTAATTACAAAACCCCACCATCAAAACTCAACTTTTCAATTTATATCATTTCAATAGAAAAATAATTTGAAAGATTTTAGTACAGACCTTAAAACATTACTTCAAACCTCTATATATCGACAAATAAGCCTTGTATTAATATTTGTGACCGGGAAGGTTAAAGACTAAAACCTGTAAATTACCAAAGAAAATCTTGCCGAAATAATTTATTACGTTTTACAGCGATGATTTCAAGTATACGTATGATATGAGGAAAAGGAACGCCCCAAGTACGGCTACAAAAAATAAAAATACCAAGGAGAAAGCTCCGAAACTCGAAAATGAAGTAGCTACTAGCGAAGGCGCCCCTATGACTAAATACAAAGCTTACCAGATATATTATCATTTTTACGCAAAAGTATACGAAGTTTTATAAGTTTTGAACAACGATATATTGTATATAATAAGATCGGTTATTAGTCGATTAATTACTTGATATACGAATAAATTTAGATTCAAGAATAGCTTCAGGCCGATAACTCACATGAATATAAAACGAAAGCCAATTTTACAATATATGTAGCCAATACTACAGCCGTAGAAAAGAACCTAAAAGCTTACACTTACTAATATACTTTTAAAGAAGACAAGCTAGAAAAAGACGAGACTTACGTAATAATCCAAGATAAGGAAATAGATCAGCGAGTATTTACAAGCCTGTAATATGCCTTATTTCTATATAACGTAAGTCTGGATAGCAAAAGAAGCGTTTGGAACGCTTACATAGGATTTTAATTTACATTTTTTATAATTACAGTAACCGGTTTCAGGGTATTATACCAAATACCGGAATAACAGAAATTTAGACCGCTGAGAAACGATAATTTAATGTTTTCGTAGTGAACTTTACCAAATTTTTACTCGACTTGATGTGTATATATCAAAAAGTTTTACTTAATAAAGGTAAAGAGTCGTTATTCGGTATAATGGTTGTAAAAATAAAATTCGAACCAATTAAATTTGGAGTAATAAATTTTGAAACGTTGTTTTTAGTATTATTGATTAATATAAATAAACTAAAAATTAAAATTCGACATATGAATAACTAACTCGTCCGCTCTTTAGGTAGCATAATCGTATCGCTCCATTTAAACTTTGGATATTTGTGATTTTTCCTTAAGATACGTACCGGTAAAACCGTCTACTTAACGCAAACAAAACTAAAAATGCTACACCAACGATTTGAACACCCAACCGTGGAGTGCCTTTTGAGACTGCTATATATAATAGGCTATACAAACGAAGGTAAAAAAGCATTAAACGCTATTGAAAAGTTTTACCACGGGTATTAATTATACTCACAAACTTTACAGAGATTTAAATTCCATCTTTAACATAATGTAAACTTTAAATATGAAGTTATTGTAGATATAATATACCTTAATATCTAGTTTATCCTGTTCTCCATCGACATAGCAATATTATTTCAAGCCACAAAATTCACGCAAAACGCTTCTATTACAAACTCCTAGAATATTATAGTAAATTATTAGATGAATATCTACCTTAGGCCTCCAAACTAAATTACTCATAATACAAACATAGTTTTCGAGTTCAATAAATGCCGAATTAAGACTTAATTTACCGACAATAAGTATGAACAGATACTAATAAAGACATTTTAAGGTATCGAGAGGTATATATGGTATTACGCACCATTTAGAAAATATATACAATACTATCTAAAAGAATAAAAAGTATTTATACTAACGAGTTAATCCTATAAATAGAAATCAACGCCGTGAATAATACTTTTAACCTGCGTATACTAATCTTAATATTTGTTGGTAGGCCTTAAACGTTGTAACGTTGTCGATTCGATTGGTCGAAGTAACAGTAGTATTGCGTGGTCAGATGGTGGATATATTGTTCTAGGTTTGGCAGACCGCTAGCCGGTCTGCACTGTAATTTTTATGGCCAACTGCTTGGCCCGTGCCATAGACTGAATCGGACACTCCACAATCAACTGATTTGCAATCAGGACAGTCAACTTGCAGTCAGTACAGTCAACTTTACTGTAGGTAAAGTTGACTGACTGTACTGCATTTGACCTGCTAAAAATAGCAGTCAATACTGTTCCAACACTAATGGCTTTTTAATTTTGTGCCTGCGCACGTCAGTGTGGTCGACCAATCTTTTCCGGTTGCCACTGAATTGACTCCAATTACCTCCCTTTCCCCCATAGTCCCGAGTCCTTCGTTCCTCAACTCCCGTATACAAGTCTTTCGCTACAGATTTACGCGTATCACGCATTCCACTAATTGCGTACCCTTTTACCAGTAGTTTAAACTACTACCATTGCCATCTTTGCCATCGCTACCCTGGCAGTCTTCCAGTTTGCCAGGGCATCCCTATTCCTCCACGTGATTTGGCCTTTGCCAGGTAGCTTTGCTAGATAGTCTTGCTAGGCTTACCAGGCCTGTTACGCCTGCTGGTCTTGCCTGACTTGCCGTGCCTGTAGCGCCTATTCCTCAGCCTTTTGGACTTGTTGGGTCTCCCGGGCCTGGAGCGCCTTAGCTTCTTGGACTTAAAGGTTTTCGGCTCGAGGAAGGTCTTTGTCTTGAGGATCAGAAGGGTCCTTGTCTTGAAGGTCTTCAAGGTCTTTGGTTCGAGAAGAGTCTTTGTCTTCGTCTTCCGGAGGGTCTTCGTCTTCATCTTCCTAAAGGTCTTCGTTTTCAGGAGCTGAAGGGCATTCCACAAGTTGGGCTAGGTCACAGAGGGCTTATGCCAGCTTTGTGTTGCCCTAAGCTAGTAAATAAACCCCTTGCCGCTTAAGTTCTGCCTTGATCCTCATCTTAACCCCTTTTTGAACTGAGGTCCACATGTCTATAGTCCAATCGTCAAAGAGATCACGGAAGTTGCTAAAGGCGTCATCAGGGTCGTTAACATTACAGAACTCGTCGATGTAACAGTCGACGAAGTTGGCAAGGTTTTTTTCGGTTGAGTTTTCATCAACGTCCCGTCCTCAAAGATCGTGGTTGTAGTGCTTGACGAAAGCTGTTCTGAGGTTCTTGACTGCTTCTTTCCAGACGGGGTCGGTAATGACATGAAAGTGAGGACTTGCGGTAGCCATCTTGATAGTTTGGCCTGTGGAGGACGTGTAGAGCGTGTGGAGCGAGTAACTTGGTGATCTTTAGGCGTAGGAACTTGGTGTTTTGGTGTGAAGTCGCGTGGAAACTTAGCGACTTGACGACTTAGTGACTTGGCGTAAGGTTGTGCGACGTGGCTTTCTTGGCGTGACTTGGTGTTTTCGCTCAAAGCAACGAACTTAACGATTAAAGTGACGTGGGAAGTAAAAAGAGTAAAGTAAGGGCAAAGGTTTGGTGTGGAGGGTAAGGTCGAAGGTCGTTGTTGGTAGTAAAGAGCGAAGGTTGTTTGTTGTGGTTGTTTGGCGTAGGGACTTAGTCGTTTTTCTTGCAGTAGTAGCACCCGCAGTAGTACTAACTTAGCCGTTTGCCAACTTGTCGTTTAAGACTTTTAGCGGTCAATCTCAACGTTCTTCAAGAAGGATCAATAAAGATTTCTTGGTGTTTTCGATAGCGATACCGTCGCTACCTTTGGTTTGCCGTAGAGACTGCACAGCTCAAAGGTCTTCTTTACGTACTATCGTAGAGACTATACAGTAGTAAAGGCCCTTCGCAAGAATCTTTCCTCTACCTTAACCGACGTTGTTAACGTAAAGCGTAACCGGAAAGTAGCTTCTTCTTCTACTTAGCTTATCTGTGCTTAACCTAATAAAAGGGAAAACACTGATCAATGAACGGTTAAAATGCAATATTGATTAAGTAACCAAGTTATACAAACGGTTTAAATAGCTAATTTAGATAGTGATCTAGGCGCATATATACTAATTAGTCAATTAGAGACTTACTTTATAAATAGAGGTACATTATTAAAAGAGGAAAAAAGAAATGTTACCTAAATTTATACCAATATATCTTTTAATATTAATCTCAAAACACATAACACCGATAATTACACCTCTACAATCACATCACTATAAGGACAAACGACCTTTCCAACCAATATTGCTACCCACTACCTGAACTAATTAGTATCTATATTATAAATAATATCGTTACTAAAACTATTAATTAAAACCTTAAACGAATTATACTACAAATACTATCATTACTCAATGATGAATGAGGACAAATATAAACTAAACTATTTCTACTAGATTACGAATACAAAACGTACCGAAAAAAATATTACCTATATAGATATTATTATACGTCTCTATAGTTAACAAGTGGCTATACTTTAAGATACACTTTTACAAAGTGCATGATAATGTGCTACGTTGCAAGATACATTTTTACAAAGTATATAATAGTGTTCCACTACCCAGAAGGGATATTAGTAGAGTGTATGGTCAAGTGCCACTACCCAGAAAGGAGATTGACAAAGTGCATAGTAAAGTGCCACTGCTTGGCTAAGAGTTTATAAGTTTCTACTTAAGATATACACTCTCCAGATGTCTCTTCTTACTTCTATATATCTATCTTCAATATATACTATTTAATTTTCTACTTATCTTTACGTTAACGTACACGGTACAAACAAACCTTACCAATACAAAAAATTTATAAGTAAACGTTAACCCTTTTCTTCAATAAAACCTAAATAATATCTTTTTACATATATAAAATATGAACCCATAGGAATTGGTTTTCTGTTTTCCTTTTAAATTGGTAATGAATAATTAACCTAATATATTGCCATTAACGTAAGTTAAACTTGAATTTTTATAACAATATTTTCATCGAAACATATAACTTGTTATAAACATTATAGTGGTTTAAAATAAGTGTTTATATAATAAACGTTACCATTAACTTTCATTTCATATCGGATATTATATCTGGCTTAAAGTTAATAAATTATACAAACCACATTATTTACAAAGTAAACTTACGTTACCAAAACTCAACTTATTTCGTATTTTGAAAATGATTCCTTCGTTAACGTATAAATTGGATTTTCCACAAGCCTCAAAAGTACACTTAATCGTAAGTATATTATCTTTACTACTTACAATGGGAAACGATCTTTTCTACCATAAAAACCGATCACGCCTTTCATAAAATATAGTGGTGATACCTTTGCAGTTTTAGAAAACGAGTATTGGAAAGTTAACCAGATTTTGAATAAATATATAAATCGTAGGAGCAGTCAAATAAATCCTTACTACCTTGTCTACTAAAAAGGTATAACGGTAAAAAACGATAATTAACTTAATTTAAGTAAATTAAAATAGTACGAGGAGTTTATAAAAGACTTTAAACGTTGCTAAACGTTATTAAATACGAAATACCGCAAATTTCGCAGAAAAAAACGTCTGACGGTTAAGGCGCACTAACAATAAGAGGATAAAGAGAAGGTTATCTTATGAAAAGATTGTTTTATAAGAAGGTGAGAGAATGCCTTATGTGTTGGAATAGCAGTCAAAGGCAGTACAGTCAAGTCAACTTTACTTGCAGTAAAGTTGATTGTACGTACTGCAAATTGACTGTAGTTTGTGGGATTTGAATAGACGGCACTGCCAGTGCAGTGCAGTAGGTGCCCACTTCAAAGTGGGGCACAGGCCAAAGCGTTTGGTCATACAAATTAGTGTGCAGACCGGCTAGCGGTCTGCCAAACTTAGAACTTACCACATCCATCAATCAATAAACATTAATGTAGCACTAGTTACTTCGACCGCAGTGATTCGAATCAACTACGTTGCAACGATAAAGGCCTACCAACATTATGAGATATTTTGATTGTGTGGCAACATAATTATTTTACTTTGGGTCTAGTTTGATGAGGTCATTAATTTTTTGGGGGGGCCCGGCATATGTTGCGGCGTACAGTGGTTACCCCTGTAACAACACCACACCTATTTAGTCTTTCTTTTTAGAATAGTATAGCCTAGTTTTCTTCCTTCTTGAACTTTTCAATACCACTCTGTTTTTTGGCCCTTTTGGAGCTTTTTTGGCGCTACCCTGCCATGCTGCCACCATACGTAGTTCTGTTGACTGTATTGTTAACTGCACTGGCATGCAATAATCTGGCGGTCAACTGGTTCGTCAATATTATCGGCGCAAACCAAAGCTGATTGTTAGAGATTCTAATGTAAGCGGAAATGAGTGTCCACTCTTGCAAGGAGTACGTATTAGCGCTGTCATACACATAGTAGAGAATAAGGTGGGAGCCAGTTAGTGGCTTTTGCAGTTGAGAAAATACATCTACCACTTTCACTCTCAACGCTTTACTACTGTTACCTCGACCAACGGACTCGAATTGACAACCCAGCTACAACTGAATACCTACCAACAATTATAATTACTTGTATATATAACAAACCAATCCTTCATCCAACACAACTAAATCGGTGATAATAGCCATATTACCTGCCTGCGTTGTCTGCCGTACGCGGCTGCAATACGCCGTCGTGCGTGCTTTGCCTGCCGCGGCCCTTCAAAGCAGTGCAGGGCCGTGCGGCAATTGCCACTGTATTGCCTGTATCCTTTGGAGGATACTAGTACACAAGCGTGGCCTGGATATCAGGGCTACCCCAGATACCAAGCTCTACATAGCCCCTTTGGGTAATATTATTGGATGCTTCCATGACAGGGGGCCTGCGGTACGTACTGAGTACATATCCAACTTATGGACAGCTGGCCACAGCCTTGTCTCAGTGATTTCAATCGTGTTTCCTCACTGTTTTCGAGCACACCTTTGGTGTAATAATTTGCTTGCACGACCCGGCTCTGTCGGCAAGGTCCCCGCACAGACTGGGCCTGTGTACGTTTGTATCGTCAAGTCCCTATTCAGCACATGTGTCAAGTGGGTCGCACTACAGTTTCCGACATGATGCTCCAGCTGCTTGCGTATAGTCCCCACCGACCCTCGTCTTGTGAAGCGACCAAGTTGAAATTCTCCAGGGCAATTCTAACAAGAACGGGTGTTCTCTTCTCGAGCCATCCACCATCTTGTCAGATTGCAAATCAGAGTTGAACCATTGTCGAAAAAGCAATTCCAAGTCACATGTTCACCGGCGACGTGTCTAGGACGGGGTGGACCAAACACCAAACAGGGGTTGTTTGTCCCGGCAAAAGAACGTTCATGCATCGCAAGGATTACGGTATGCGCCATGGGCTGGGTCACCGCCTGGGCGTCCGTGCGTCCCGGTCTAGCGTCAATATGTAAGGGATGAAAGATAAAGAGGGCCCATCCCGGTACCGAGGTAGATTGTTGGCCTCGCTCTCTACAAGAACAGTCCTCCGAAATCTCTCACTGCAACTAAGCATGGTTCACGACGCACACGACACACACGACGTACACGACTTACACGACCATCTCCAGTCTCTCCGTCACCATGGGTGCACTACTACGATTACGCCAGCCCACCACCAGCAAGTTTCTATATGGCTCTGTCCTCTTGATCCTGGTCTGGGTCTTTATGGCTGCGAAGCATCACAGTACACCACGGGCAAAGCTTCCAGACATCAAAGGAACTGCTCCTGGCTTGGGCGCCTATCTCCAGAACACCTTCAAAAGTAGACCGTGGTCAACAACAGCTAAGCCTGAGTGCTGCGAAAATCGGGAGCATCAGCACGAGGAAGCCGTTTCGGTGAGTCACCCAGAGAACCCATCCAGCAACCCCTTTCAGAAGCCATCCAACTCGTACTGGGACTCATTTCGCCACGGCAAACACAAGGGCGCCGGGCAAGATGTTGGGCACGATGCTGGGCAAGATGCTGGGAAACATGCTGGACAACATGCTCCAAGCTACGACAATCTTGCCGCCTTCCAAGAGGCCTACCTCGCCACGGACCTAGGAGGCCCCATCACCAACACCACCTTCGAGCCCATCGCTCGTCTATGCGCCTCCGTCACCTGGCGCACCGACGTCGTGCTCCTCATGGCCCAGGTTGGCGGCGGCATCGGCAACTTGCGCGTCTTGATCCTCGACTTCATCCACTTTGCCCTGATGACAGGCTCGCCCATCATCCTGCCCGTCTACACCAAGCGCACCGCCGGCACGCTGTACTGGCTCGACCATAGCAATGGCGCGCACCCCTTCTCGCACCTATTCGACGCCGACTTCTTCATGAACTCGCTGCGCACCGCGTGCCCGCAACTGCGCGTCTTCGAGTCCCCCGAGGCCGCCCAGGCCACCTGGTCCGTGACCGAGACATTCGACGCGCCCGAGACGCGCACCAACAAGCACAGAGACCACTGGCCGACCAAGACAGTCGAGTCCTTCAACGCGTGGCTGGCCGTGAAGCCGGGCGGGTTCCGGGACGGCGGGCTGAACATGGTCCGTGTCCAGGTCCCGCTGATCATGTTCGACTTGAGCTGGAAGCCCAGGCTGCGCACCGCCCTGGGGCGGCTGATCCGGATCAACCCGGACGTTCGGAGGCTGGCCGCCACGTTGCTGTACAACCTGCGCAAGAGTCAGCATCTCGAGGCAGCCATCGATCCAACGAAGCCAATCTACCACGACGCTTACTATGGAAGTGTGTAGCCCCCCACCCTGATGCTACCATGCTTGCTGGTCCGTGATTCCTAGCGCTGTGCTAACTATACACGGCTGCAGTGCACCTACGTACCGATGTCGACGTGGGAGATGCGTGGGGCAATTACGAAACCCAAGCCGCGGCGCACTTGGACATGTGCAAATTTCTCAACCATAATCTCATATACCTTGCCACGGGGAACCAGCAAGACGGAGCGCGGTTCACGAGCGAGGCAGCAAAACATAAAATCAAGGTCGTCAACAAGATCGACCTCCTGGCCTCGCCGGAGGACAAGGCGACGCTCGACGGCCTGTCGTGGGACCAGCAGGGCGTGCTGGACTGGGAAGTCGTATCGCGTAGTAGCTTCTACAGCGGGGTTGCGGGGGTGCGTTTCTCTTGCCTCTCCTCCATTTCCCCCGTGGCTCCTCGTCTTCCCTGTGCCGTTCTCGTTTTGCGCACCATGCTGACACTTTCCCGCAGAGCAGCTTCACCTGGAACGTAGCCATGAGGAGGGCCTGGTATAACCCGGACGAGCCGCGCCTGCACCGGCTGGACGCCTATGGAATCCAGGAGATAGAACCGACTGTTGTATATGATGACGGGTTGAGCAGGATTGCAGTGAAGTCCATACCCCAGGGAATAGATTACCTGGAGTTCTATGCCCCCGATGGCTTGTACCCCTAGATCTGTGTCATTGAGCGCACATTTGGGCTGGAGTTTTGTTTTTATAAGTTGAGTCTGGAGCACACCACCATTTCATCACCGTCTGCGCCCGCCGGGGTAGTTTACATGCTGTGCATTGGGCATTGGGCATTGGGCATTATGTACAAAGTAAATAAAGAGCTGTGAATTTGAATAGCAACGGAATGTACGCGCTCTTCTACTGTGCTACTGATCCATCTTCTCATTGCCTGCAAGATCTGACAGTAGGTCAGTAACATGCCCACTCGGTATACAACACATCCGACAAAGAAGTAGACATAAATATCCCCTCCGCAAACTAGCTATATACGAACCTTTTTTTCCCCCTTCACTTCGCTTATGCAAACAGGAGGCTTATAAAGGGAACTATCTAAATAACTAACTGCTTGCCTTTAATACCAAAGGAGCCAGCCAGACAGGCAATATATGCTGTTTTTACCCTTCTCTTGATCCAAAAGTCCAGTTTCAAACGTTCCCCGCAAAGGGGGCTGAGACCTATCAGCCCAACAAAATCCATCAATCCTACTAACATGTTAACACTTCGCTGATTCCATTCATGATACGGCTTCAATTGAAAGTTAATAAGTTAATTTTACTTCACGCGTTTGTTGGGACAATGATGACCGCTATTTTTAGCAGGTCAATTGCGGTACAGTTAAGTTGGCTGCATTGATTTCAAGTTAAGTGCAGTGGAGTGCCCAATTCAATGTCGGGCACGTGCCAAGCAATTGCCCATACAAAGTAGTGTGCAGACCCGCTAGCGGTTTACCAAAATTAGAAGTAACATCAATCCACCACCTGACTTTTGTAATACTATTGTTACTTCAACTGTGATTCGAATCGATAAACGTTGCAACGTCTAAATATTTATCTTCACGGATTAGTGTTGATTAGGTTAAGCACAAATAAGTTAGATAGAAGAAGCTAATTTCTAGTTACGCCTTATATTGTAAGATAGAAGAAAGAATTTTGCGAAAAACCTTTATGAATTGCGTCGGGTTTTCAAAGTAGTAATTAAAGAAGTACTTTGGATAGCATCGTTTTTTTACGGTAGTTTGGAAGTGGCGATGATATAGCTTTTGATAACACTGGAAAAAAAAAACATTACAAACTTTTTCGAAGAAAGAAAAAAAAAAGTTAGAATTGACTATTCAAAGTCTTAGGATTAATCGTTAAAAACCGATTATAAACTTATTAAAACCTTTGTAGTTAACAAACGACTAAGCTATTATTACTATTATTGTAAACTATAAATTATAAACTGCTGAATCTAAAACCCTTTAATGGTATACAACAATTTACATAGCAAATGATCTATAACTTGTACTCTTACATTAATATTTCCCTTTTCTATAAAATTATTAATTCAGAAAATTAGAAAGTACAATAAGATAAGTTATACCGAGCAAAAAAAAACCCAAAATTGATGAGTTATAGGCAAATAAATATGTTAATTTTGTATGAAGAATCGTCAAGTAGTAATAAATAGCTATGGTACGTAACTTTAGGCTACGTCTAAATAGTTAAGTCCATGTTTCTTAAAATGACGTTTATTTTCCAGTTAAAACGTTAAGATAACTGTTAAAATACAAAGTTGAAGGTAATTGAGATTCTCATATTCCTCTTTGCTGGATATTATAATAAAGACCTTAAGTATAGAGGTATTGATGATAAATTTCATCGGTTAGTATATCCTCGAGATAAACACTGGGGAAGAGTTTAGTTGCAGCGCTTACATCTTTCAAAACTTCTATGAGCTCTTTAATAACTAGACTAGTAACGTGTAGAAAATAGTTAAAAAGGGGTAGAAATTAAGTTAAAATCGGATATCTATATGCATAGGATGTTTATATAAAATAAAACTACAAACGGATTGATAAAAACACTTTTCAAATTAATTTAAATTGAGAATTGCCCTTGAAATACTTAAATTGAAAAATCTGAACAATAAAACTCATAATGTAAATGTAAAAACATTGCTAACTATTGATGCCTTTAAACACATTTCAGGGAATCACTCTCTAATTCCTAAATAAGTCAAACTTTTAACCTTCTCAATAGCAACTCTGTGTAATCTAACAATAAAAAACCTGTTAATTTATTAGCTGACCTAATCTCTACCCGTAGTAATATGAGGTACCTTTCTAGACGAAAAGCATATGAAGTAACTATTGCTAAAACGTTACGAGAAATCAATATTATCACGATCTAACGCTTAGTAAAGTAATATCCTTAGAACTATTAACGTAATTATTAAGGTCCCCCAATGAGTGGTGCTATGCCTAATGTAACTACGCAAAATATAAATTAACATTACCGCTTTAAAAATATGTACTTCGACAAATAGAAGCTTATTATAAGTTTTATTACAGGACATTATCTATTAAGTTGAGCTACTAGAAATTACCCTTACGAATGAAAATAGAAAGGCTTAGAATTTGAATTAACTATAAAAAGTATTATCATTAATTACGATAACTATAGTTATCTAACTTTTAAATGGGTCATAATATTTAACATTAACTACAAGTTTCTCTACGGATTTGTTCAAAATTTGGAAAGATATAGAGAAGTATAACATGAAATCTGAGAACCTGTTTGTCATCGAAATAATCGTGTTTTTCAATATTTATAAATTAATAGAGATTTAACTTATAAGTTTTCACTTCCTTTCTCCAGGAACTATTATAAGGTATACCAACAACTAATACTTAACTTTCAGCATTTAAGTACGTACCTGCCGTTAAATTTATTATAAAATAAAAAGTTATTTCGAATATAAATCCGAACTTATGTAATATATTACGAATTAGGTTATGATATATGAAACAACATCGATAGATACAAAAGAATTAAGAATTTATAAACGTTTCTCATTAGATGTTTGACAAACTAATACTTTATTAATAGGTCATGAAGAAGGCATATGTTGGAGAAGTGACACTTTGCAGGTGAATCTAACTAGATAATGAAAACTTTATCGAGTTTGAATATATTCTATAACTTTTAAAAGCTATTTTTAAAGGCGTTTTTAATTAGGTACGGTTTTTGTATACAGTTATTCAAGTACTTACACCAAGTTTAGGTAATTAATTTCTCTAAATTTGCAATTTTTGGAGTTGGGAAAACGAAAACCTTTGAATTGCATATTATATCGATCTTAAATACGGTAGATATCAAGGTTCAAAATTTTACAAAAGGATTTGAAAATAGAAGTCTCAATGGTAATAATTTCAAAGTTCAAGCTTAAACGGATATATCAACCTAAAAACAACGTCTTTAAGATAATGGAAAGTTTTAGATTCATAAGGAATTTGGATTTTAATTCAGTCGTCACTTTATTAATAAACGTAAGAAATAATAGGCGATGTATTACATAACATACCTTATAATTAAAAAAACGGGATTACTTGTATAGTATCTAAAATTACGAAAACAAGGATACTTTATACAATAAAGATAATAAGTTTAAGTTAATTTCGTGATATAAATATATTAATTTAAAAGCAACATATTTCTTAGCCAACTTTGCGTTTCTATACTGCCTTACAAGCGAAGTCGCATACTACTTTTATATCGGTTGATCAACTGACACCTTATATTTGTTTAACCATTATAATAGTTATGCAGAGCATACGTTTCTAGAAATTATTCCAAATACGGAGGCTATAAGGTATTTAATAATAGAATATTTCCAGTATATCGTTTTTCAATAGAAAAACACTATTATCCTTAAAATTAATTATTAAAACACCGGTAAATCTAAAGTTGAGTTTGATATAAATCAGGAATTATTGTTATTTGGATTAACTATTATGTAAACAGTTATAAAACTGATTACTTTTTATATTTTGAGAACTCTTACCTTATTCTTTCCGTGTTTAAGAAATATAAAGACTTTTGGTGTTAACGTTAACGTTGAAAATGATGAGCTTATTATGAAAATCCCGAATTTTCTTTTCAAATTTAAATAAAGTTATTTTTGATTTCTACCCCTCAAAATATTAGAGTTAATAGAAATGAATTAGACCAATTTAGAGATAGTTCAATTATATCAGCACTTTCATTAGCTAGACATTAACAGGTTATATAAAGTTATTGAATATTTAAGGTCTCAAAATGTCGAATTTTTGGTATTAAAATCTATTGAAAAGTTTTGATTTTATTTCCAAACTTATGTTTACACAATACAAAGATTTAATTTTCTATTAAAGAACGATGAAAATTACAATTATGAAATATTGGTCAACATTTTTTTCTTTGAATCATATACTCGTTGTTGGAATAGCATTCAAATGCAGTGCAGTCAAATTTTACTGCAGTGACTGCAAATAAGTTGCAGTAGAGTACCTAATTCAATGTGGGGCATGAGCTAAAAAAATTTCTATATAAATTGATGTGCAAACCAGCGGACGATCAACAAAACTTAAAAGAAATGATAATACACCGCTCAACTATTTAAATACTACTGTTACTTCGAACACACTTCGAATCGATAATGTTATAACGTTGAAAATTCTATAAATACTTATAAATACTTATTGGGTTAGGCAAAAATAGGCTAGGTATAAGAAATCACTATTTTCTAGTTAGGTTTTGTAATGCAAGATAAAAGATAGATTTTTGCGTAATGTTCTTATGAACTGTAGAGATTTTAGGGCAATAAGCAGAGAAGACATTTTAACTCCTTTAGGTTATACATTAGTTTATAATTGGCTATGGTATTGCTATGTATAATACATAAAGAACTTACTTGAATCATTTTTGAAGACAAAACGTTGAAATTGACCATCAAAGGTTGTTAAAAAAAATCTTTAAGAAACGATAACAAAGTTTTCAAGTCCCTTACAATTGGAAAACAGCTAAGTCGCTGTTACTTTTGTTATAGATACCAAATTTAAAATCGTTAAGTTCAAAAACTCTACGTAGAACAACGATTTTAGCGACAAATAACATATAGCCTTACCTTTTACACCAACTTTTTCCCAAAAATTATGGGATCTTTGATTAAATTTGTCAACAAACACGTTGAAATCGTCACGCTAAGAGAGAAAACTAAGATCGAGTAATATAAACACGAAAATCATTTGAAGAGAATCATGAAGTTGCGATAAATAATCATATTACATAATTTTACGCAAAAATCTTTAAGTTTTTGCCTCGCTTAAATCAATGTTAACTTTTCAGTCAAAACATTAAAATGGTGATTGAAAATATTAAAGTAAAGGTAATTAAGGCCTCTGACCCTCTTTTTCTTGAATACTATAACGAAGACCTATAGTGTAAAGATTTTGACGAAGCCTCTTTTTAGAAACACTTAACCACCTTCCTTAGTTAATAGACTTTCGATTCATATATTAACGAAAAATCTTATTGCAGCTTATACGCCTTCTATCATTTTTGTAAATTTTTTAACGATGAAACTATTGTAAATGAAATGCGATTTGGCATGATTTTAAATTAAGTTCAAGATAGAGGTTCGCAAGCGATGTATCTTTATACCAAATAATATGATGAATAAACTGGCAGAAACTATTTTCGAATCAATACAATTGAAAGATTTCTCTTAAAACCCTGAAAATTAAGAGCCTTAACCTTAAAACCCACGAAGAAAAAGGGCACTAACAACGGCTACCAATGCCCCTATATACGTTTTAGAGAACTACGCGTTAATCTCCAGGTAAGTTCAATCTTTAACCCCCAATTGACAAAGTGTCATATCTCGAAAATAAGGAACCTATTAATCTGTTGTTTAATTTAACTCTTTCTCGTAGTGATGCGGAATACAAGCTCGATAGAAGAAGAGAACGTGAAACAGGGGCCATTAACGCAATATAAAGAATCAACATCAGCACTATATAAGGTTTAATTAATAAAATATCTTAAGAACCATCAACAAATTTCTTAATTTAAAGTTTCGAGTAACGTGAACATATAAAACTTTAGAATGTACACTGAAACATATAAGCCAACTACAGGTTATACTACAAAACTTTATCCCTTAAGTTAATTTATTAGCAATTACTCATATTACCGAAACTTTAAACGCATATAACTTTATTTAATTACATGAAATACTACTAAAGATTATAATAACTATTGTAACTTACTATACAATGCGATAGAATTTGTTAATATTAATATTAATTTTTACGTACTTTGTTAAAATTTAGAATCATATAGTGAAGTATAACTGGAAACATAATAATTTGTTTAATACGAAAATGATGCTATTCATTACCAGTTATAAGTAAATAGAATTTGAATTTGTAGGTTTCCACTTATCATTCCTTAGTGTTGAGGTAATAGATATTATAGTGCAGTTAATCAACTATACTATTCAGTATGTTGAATGTACTAAATATAAGTTGGGTGTATTGTTTTTAGAGTTGACTGTATCGACTGTAAAGTCATGTACAGTATGTGCCCAATTCAGACTAGAGCAAAGGCTACGCAATTTAGCATACAAATTAGTGTGTAGATTGGCTAGCGATCTATCAAAATTATAATAATACATCTACCACTTGACTACACAATACTACTGGTACTTCGACCACAATTCGAATCGATAACGTTATAATATTTAAAGGCCTATTAAGTAAGGCCCATCAATACTAATTAGCGTTTATTAGTTTCAGCATAGATTAGCTAAGTAGAAAACGAAGCTACTTTCGGGTTACACTTTTTGAAAGATTAAGGTAGAGGAAATATTCTTGCGAAAGGCTTTTACGAACTGCGTCGGTTTTTCACATCAGTTAGTAGATAAGAACTCCGGATTTCGTTGATTTTTCACAGTAATCTGGAGGTGGCGGCGGTATTGTTACTGAAAATACTAAGAAATTTTCACTAAGCCTTCTTAAAAACAAACGATGAAATTTACCATCAAAAGTCTTAAAAATTGTAAAGTTGGAAAACAGTTGAATCAGTACTACTGAGTATATTAATATTGCGAACAATAAGTCGTAAAACGACTAAGTCATTCGGTCTTTTACCATGAATGAAAATGACAAACAACCTTCAAATTTACTCTTGAAATCAATTTTTTACCTTTACACCACTATTTTCCTCTTTGATTTACAAGATCGTCAAATCGGATACGTTATCACATATGTTAAGATCAATACTTAAAGCAAAAACAACAAAAATCACTAAGTCGCACCAAAAGGCACGTTACGCAACTCTACGACAAATCGTTAAGTTTATATACCTTTAAATCACCCAGTCCCAACTTTATTAAAGCCGTTAAGTTCCCTTATTTAAAATATTAAGTTTAAATGGAATTTCATTAAAAACGAATGAAGGAAATTAAGGACTTCGCATCACTTATTTTTACCTATCTCAACCAGATACTATGGAAAAAAGATGTCGACAAAACATCTACTAAAAAACACCCGACTAATTACATCAGTTGGAATATCCTCGAGTTGAATATTGGAGAAGAGTTGAGTCGCAACACCCGCGTTTTCCAAAATAATTGCAAGTTTTCAACCACTGGATAATTGATATAGATAATATTCCTTGGAGGGGTGTAAAAGCTAGGTTGAAAAAAAGAAATTGATTGATATGAGTTCTACGTTTTAGAATAGACCTTATTGGAGCTAATAAAGAATTTATTCAAACTAGCATAACTTGGAGACTACTTTCAGGATCAAAATTTCTTATAATTAAGAGATAAATAAAAAAATAGTTAATAATATTTAATACCTCTATATACGTTTATGGGAACTATCCCCTAACCTTTAATTAATTTAAACCTTTCACCCCGCCAGGACCAATTCTTCACGCGTCGACGATAAGGAATTAGCTAATTTGCTCCGCAATTTAGTTCCAGTATACGACAGCATAAAGTACGCGTTTGGTGGAGCAGGGAATATAAAGCAGCAGCCGTCAACACGGTAAGAGGAATTGACATCATCGTTATCCAATAATCAATTAAGTAAGATCATAAAGTTTTTCAAGTCCTTTAAAGTTTCATTTAAAACTATTAAATTTTTCAAACCTTTTACACCAGGTATACCTACATATATAATCCCACCATAATTTCTAACATATAACTTTATCACTCGGGTTAAGAAATTATTAAATACTCTAATTACCGCGACTTTGAAGGTTCAAGGCTTAAGTTGATTGTTGGGAACACCATCGACGAGTGTGACGAATATTGTAATATTTCTCTCAAACTAGTTAAAATAGTCAAGATTAATTAAAACATCTTTACGACCTTAGCTAATATCTGAAATGACGTAAAAAATTATTATAGTAAGCCTTATAATCTTCCTAACACAAAGATAATGCCATTTCATAATATTTACAAGTAAAACAAGGTTTTTTTTCCAGGTTTTCACTCACTATTTCTAAAAATTTATACGGATTACATCAGGGATTAATATCTAACCTTTCTAGTTAAAACAAAGATTTTCTAGGAAATTTAAGATAGTATAAAGAGTTACTTTAAACACAACGTCCACCTTACGTATTATTACAAGGATTGAGTTATGAAGAGGTGAAAGATAACAATTTTTATAAAGAAAAAAGAGAAGGTAACAATGAATATCTTTAATTAAATACTTTAATAGTTGATATTATATATATAATTAATGGAGAAAGCTCACTTTAGTGAAGTTACACTCCACGAATAGGTAAGGGTAGCTATTACGGGCATTAGCAAGTTTAAATATACTATACAACGAACAAATGCTACCTGTAAAGGTTTTTTAACTAGTAGCCTTTTTCGCTTGCGACTGTCATAGTACGTACGTTAAACATAGTAGGTATGTACCTCTAAGCTGACAACTTCCGTGATTGGGATGAAGAAGACCTTGCGATAGCGTATTATATTACTTGTAGGTATGGAAGGTTTAGCGTTTAAGATTTGGTTCCAAGTTTTTGGACCAAAAGCTACAATTATATTGGTGATAGTAACGGAGGTAAAATTAAAGTGGATCTATCAATCTTAAATACTATCGTTGTAATAATGGTAAAAGGAGTTGGGTTTGTATCAAATCAAGTTATTGGTTAACTCGCCACCTTCTGGCCAAGCGTTATAAATAATAGGTAATGTATTATACCTAATACATTATTACTTTCAGGCAATATTACTTGGATTATATCGCAGACTGTGAATTTGAAAAGGCTGTTAACAATGACGATATATTAAAATAAGTTACATAGTATTAAGATATTACTTTTGGAGCAGGCTATTAACTAGGTGACCACGTTTTACTGTACAAGCTTAATAGCGAAGACCCCTATATTTTCTGTGAAGATCAAGTACCTAACCCTTTACACATCTTTAACTTTTGCGATCATGAATCAAATTTTACATTTGAAAATATTATATCAAATATAAATGCAATAAAGTATTCGACAGGAGACTATTCGTTTTTTTATTACTACAACGGAAAAGTATTACTACCACAGAAATTAATTTTTCAAATATTGGCAAGATTAAAGTTGGTTTAAAATCAAGAGGATATATATCGTAACTGGTATCGACGATTATATGCACATTTTTTGGGATAAATACGTTTTATATCTTGAAATTCACTATCCTGTTTCTTCTTCAATTGAAAAATATGAGGATTTTCGGCGTTAATGTCAACGTCAAGGTTAATGAATTGGTTAAAAACGATCGAACGTTCTTTTTTGCCTTCAAGTTAAGGCACGTGTGGTTTCATTTTTAAGGATAGGAGGTAACGATGTAGAATTCAATATAGTCAAAGATATGTTAATTACACTGTCGTCTCAATTACCGAATTGTTAATAAGTTGTACAATGTCCTAAAGTTTGCAATGTATGAAGACATAAAATATTGTATCCTCAAGGCTGCTCAAATACTCTACTTATATTGACAAATGTATGTCAAACTCCG